>CM029646.1:22921261-23251261 GCA_017311315.1 Dendrocalamus latiflorus | reverse complement strand
CGTAGGTTGGGAGCCCTCGAGCACACCTCGTCGTCGTAAGTCGGAAGCCGTCGACCATCGCACATGATCGTAGGGCGGGAGCGGTCGACCATCACTGGTGGTTGTAAGTTGGCAGCGGTCGAAGATCGATCGTGGTCTAAATTAGGAGCCTTTGACAATAGCTCATGGTCGTACATCAGAAGTCGACGACCATCGTTCGTGGTCGTAAGTCGGAAGTCATTAAGGATACCTCGTAGTCGTAAGTTGGAACACATCGACCAGCGCTCGTGGTCGTAAGTCAGAAGACATCAACCACACCTCGTGGTCGTAAGTCAAAACACATCGACCAGTGCTCATGGTCGTAAATTAGAAGCCGTCGATCACACCTCGTGCTCGTAAGTTAGAAGCCGTCAACCATCGCGCGTGATCATAGGTCAGAAGCGGTCGACCATCGCTGGTGGTTGTACGTTGGTAGGCCTCTAGTGCACTTGTGCCCTGTCGCCCGACTAACGGCGCCAGCCTGCTTGGCCCTAACTTCGACCACGGCCCTTCGACATTGACCACGACTCCCTTCGACCACGGCCCCGACTTTGACCCCAACACTGACTTCGACCACGGCCTCGACTTCGACCACGACCCTGACTTCGACCATTGCCCCCTTCAACTTCGACCATTGCCCCTTCAACCATTATCCCCTTCGACCATGACCTTTCGATGTCGACCACTTTCTCCTTCGACCATGGCCCCCGTTCGACCATGGCTTCGACGTCGACCACGGATTTTTGACTTCGACCAGCGCTCGTGGTCGTAAGTCGGAAGGCATTGATCACACCCAAGAAAGTTTGGTTTGGACATCTTGGTAAGATGAAATTCTACATACATAATATTGAAGAGTTTTTTGCCTTACAAGAGCACATTCTCTGTATTCATCCACACGCGCCACCAAAGCATCGATGGCAGAGTCAGCGGGCCTATGCTCACTGAGCAACATTGGTTTGTTGCTGAGAGGTTACTCTCTTTTCTTGAATTGTTTTAGATTCCCGGTGATGTCAACTGCACCCATTCTCAATGATGTCTGCACCATCAAAGTTATACATACCTTTCCCCCTCATCGGGTGCACTTTTTGGTGATCTTGGGGTATTTTTCGTGTGATGTCCAATGACTCATATTTGCACTTTTTGGTGATCTTAGGGTTTTGGTCATTCCCTTATAAAAAAAATCCCTAAATGAGCAAAAAAAAATTCTTGCCAACATTTTTGGACCAATGTGCATTACCATCCATGGTCGCAGCCTAGTTGCAGTAACTCTGACCAGGAGTTACAGTAATTCTGTACTAGCCTTACAGTAAATTTTATATTTGTAGTAAAATAAGGACTTCAAGAAAGGCTTCCTTGAAGGTGAAGAAGATCACCATTGTTGACAATCAGTTGACCCTGAAGATCATTGTTGACCCAAGCATGAACCAACCCTCTGAACCATAAGCATCTACGCCCCGCTAAAGTTGCTTGCAAGAAACTGTAACAGCCCAAATTTTTGGTAAAATAAAAATAATTAAATAAATAATAAAAATGGAATAAAATAAAATTTAATTTAAAATAAGTATTTTTGTGCCTAAAGTTCAAATTTGGATTTGCCCTGAATTTCTGTTTTTGAAAAAGCTGGATTTGAAAAGCATTTTCAGAAAAACCTAAAATTATTAAATAAAATGATATTTTGATTTTCTATAAAAATCTTATTTAAAATTAATTATTTGGAGTTATTTGGCTTTTATTTGGTTTCCTGGATTTTCCTGAGTTTAAAAATGTATTTGTGAAAATAAAAATTATTTTAAATATGAAAATTAAATACCAACATTAGTTGGAAATATTTTCACTAAGTCCAAAATGTGTCCAGGAGATTCTATGAATTGTTCTGGAATTTTTGGAGGTATTTTCATATTTTTCTGAGCTTTATTGAGTTTATTCGGGTTTTCTGAAAAAGAAAACCAATTTCCAAAAACCAAAAATCCTCCCCTCCCTCTGGCCGCCACGTGGACATCCAGATCTCCTCCACGTCGCCGCATCTCCACCGCCGCTCCATCCCGCCTCCACCCCTAGAAGTTGACATGATACTTTTGGAAGGATGAGAATTAGCGACTTGTTTTCCGGCTTGACAAGCACTACAAAGTCGATTTTTCTCAAACTTCACATCCTTCAAGCCAACTACTAAGTCATGCTTAAAAAGCTTTTTGAGTTGAATCATTCCCACATGACCTAGCCTTCTATGCCACAACCAACCTAACGAAGTTTTTGCAATTAAACAAGTTTTTAAACAAGACTCATTTGAAGAAAAATCTACCAAATAGAGATTCCCAAATCTAAAGCCTTTGAAGACTAGTTCATTATTATTATCTTTTGAGATTACAACATTTTCTTTTGAGAATGAGCATGTTAAGCCTAGATCACATATTTGAGCAACGGATAGCAAATTGAAATTTAATGATTCAACTAAAGATACATTAGAAATTGAAAGGTCGTTTGAGATAGCGATTTTACCCAATCCTAATACCTTTCCTTTGCTATTATCTCCAAATGTGATTTTGTCATTGCTTCCATTCTCAAATGTGGTGAACATCTTCCGGTCTCCGGTCATGTGTTGGGTGCAACCGCTATCCAACACCCAATGCCTTCCACCGGTTTTGTAGTTCACCTACAAAAGAAAATCAAGTTCTTTTAGGTACCCAAATTTGTTTGGGTCCTTGGAGGTTAGTGACCAAGGTCTTGGGTACCCAAATGGATTTCTTTTTAGCACCCAAAATCGAGGTGCCAATGAAATGAGCAATAACATTTCCATTTGTAGATTTTCTAAGCATATAACAAGAATCATATAAACCAATGGAATGCATGTTATTCTTAGAACAACCATTTTGCATATGTCCAATACACCGGCATTTTGTGCAATACTTACCATTTTCCTTTACAAACCTTGGAGGCTTGTATACCGGCTTCTTACCCTTTTGAGGAACATATCCAAGTCCCTCTTTGTTAAAAGAGCATCTTTGATCGCTTAGTAACTTATCAAGGGTTTCTTTTCCCTTGTAAGCCCTCTCTAAACTTTTGTTTAATTTTAGCACTTGTTCTTTTAAGTTTTTGTTCTCATTAGCAATAACATCATCATGAACAAGACTTAAAGCATTTCTAGAATCTACACTTGATGAACAAGGTATGGCAAGTAAATCATCACAACAAGTAGATATGCTAGACTTTGAAATTTCTATACTAGACATTTCATTCAAGATATTGCAAGTAACTCCAATGCTAGTACTAGATTTGTGATTTTCTTGGAGAAGCAAATCATGAGCGTCCTTTAGCTCCTCATAAGAGTCTTTGAGAGAGATGTGTTCTCTCTTTAAGACCTTAAACTTTGATTTTTCTTTTCCAAGAAATTCATTTAATTCAACTAGCATATTCATCAAGTCATCATATGAAGGCTCATCATCATCAAGCAAGTTTACCTTTTCTCCTTTAGCCATAAGGCATGTAGGAGTGGAGAATAGTGATGGAGCCTCCTTGATTGCAATGCCCACAAGCCCTTTCTTCTTGGGAGATTCGTCCTCGCTTGAGTCGGAGTCCGAATACTCCTCTTCGGAGTTCCACTCACCAATATGGGCTTCATTTTTGCCATCCTTGTGAAGCTTCTTGAAAAGCTTCTTCTTGCCGTTGTAGTTCTTCTTCTTTGATGACTTCTCCTTGTCATCCTTCTTTGTTGGACATTGAGAGGCAATGTGCCCCTTCTCATCACATTCATAGCAACGAATGTTGCTAAACTTCTTGTTGGAGGAAGAATGCCATTTCTTAGCCTTCTCATGGCTTGTGCTCCGAAATGGGCGCCTTCTCATGAACTTCTTCATTCTTCTTACTAGAAGTGCAAATTCTTCTTCGGAGTCCTCCTCATCATCTTCTTCGGATTCTTCACTCATTACCGCTTTAGCCTTGAAAGCGGTGATCTTCTTATTCTTGGAAGAAGATTGCTCCAAGAGCTCTTCCTTGTCTTTCTTGTAGAGCTCGTTGGTGATGAGGTTGCCCAACAATTGTGTTGGTGTTATTCTTGCCAACTCCGGTGAGTTGAGGAAGAGAGTCACCAACACTTCATACTTCTCCGGCAAGGCCCTAAGCATCTTTCGAACAATATCAAGATCGGAAAGTTTAGTTCCAAGGCCCTTAAGCTCATTCACAATGTTGTTGAGTCTTGAGTACATCTCATTGATGTCTTCATGGGGCAACATTGTGAATGTCTCATATTTGATCCTAAGCCGATGCAATTTGGCCTCCTTGACCGTGGATGTCCCTTCGTGTATTTCCGAAAGGGTAGTCCAAATAGCATGAGCCGTCTCAAGATTGCTCACCCTATTGAACTCATCCGCGTTCAAGGCTCCAAATAGAGCATTCATGGCTTGGGCGTCTAAATGAGCATTACGCCCGTCTTGGTCCGTTGGGTGATCCGGATCAAGAGCCATAACGTAACCCTCATTTACGACTTTCCAAATTTGAGGACTCATGGCCTTTAAATAAATAGACATCCTAATTTTCCAATAAGCATAATTTGAGCCATCAAAGAGAGGTGCCTTTCCTATTGCTATACCCTCACTAGCCATCCTTTTCTCTCTAGACGGTTAAGTCTAAAATTGAGAGACCAAGCTCTGATACCACTTGTAAGATCGAGGAGGCCGACTAGAGGGGGGGTGAATAGGAGGTTTTAAAATTTTCGTCTAATTCTAATTAGCAATTTTAAGCTTGATGGATGAAGAGAGCAAGATAACACTAACACCCCTAATCAACCTAGTGAGGTTCAAACAAACACTAGCACAAGTAATCGACTAAGAGCAATAACGAATGGTAGAGAACAACAATTGCTACTCTAACTAAGCAAGCAATCAAGTAATACGAATGAAGAGCGTTGCTTGAATGAAAATGATCACAAGAGAGCAAACCACAATTGACACGATTACTTTTTACCGTCGTGATCGGAGACTTGCCGGTCTCCCCTAGTCCACGTTGAGGTAAGCCCGAACGAATCGGACCGGCTCCACGAATGAGCCTAAGCACCTCGATCACTTTTGGTAGCCCTTTCCCTCTCCGGGTAGGCGAGCTCCGCGCCTTCACAATCTTCCGGGCCTTCTCACAATCTTCTTGAGAAGATCACCGAATCTCCGCCAAGCCGTCTAGGTGCCGGCAAGCACCAAGAGAATAGACCACTGCGGCTTGATCTCACTCAAGTGCTCAATGGATCAACTAGAATGCAATGCACTTGAATTTTGGGTCAACTACCTCAAATGAATGCACAAGTGAGTGAATGAGGTGTGAGAGGTTGCACTAGGCTCAAATGTATTCAATGGATGTTCAACAACATGTCCAAGTTCTGGTGGGGGTGTATTTATACCCTCACCAACCTCAAATAGCCGTTGCAATAAACAATCCTGAAAATTCAGGAAATCCGGAACTACCGCAGGCAAAACCGCGGTACTTCCGGACTCTCGCTGACCGGACAGAACGGCTATGTCAGAGAGTCAGAAGTAACCGTTGGTCAATGAGTGCGGTACTACCGCCGTTGAAATCGCGGTACTTCCGGACGTCCGGAAGTTCCGCTCCAGGACCCGGTACTTCCGATCTCAACGAGTCTAAGTTTTATTCTCGGCGCTCTCTGGAAATAACGTTCCGCACAAGTATCCGGAACTTCCGCATATGCGGTAGTTCCGCAGGTCAAACTGCGGTACTTCCGTTTTCCGAGAGGCTAAGTTAAACTCCGGGCGCTCTCTGGAAATAAAGTTCCGCTCGGGTGCCCGGTACTACCGGCTCTCCGGTAGTTCCGCAAGTCAACCCGCGGTACTTCCGTTTTCCGAGAGACTAAGTCTGAGTCCGGGCGCTCTCTGGAAAAAACGTTTCGCCCGGGCGCCCGGTACTACCGGACCTGCGGTAGTTCCGCCCAATACACACCGGAACTACCGGATTTTCTGACAAAGCACAGATTTGATTTAATCTTAATTTTTAAGTGCATGCATGATCCTAAATTGATCCAAAGGGCACATTTGAACATGATCAAGCAATCACCATGATCTCTCTTAATAGTACGGCATCTATCCTATAATCCGGTCTTCCAACCTAACTCCAAGACCGGTAAAATAAAATAGATACCTAAACTATTTACCTTGTCGCCCTAGAGATCTTGAATCTTCATGGGATATTTTGTGAGTCTCTTTCTTTGCCATTTGAACTTATCCTTTCAAACACTTAATGCACACATTAGTTCCATATTCACATAAATTCATTAATTACCAAAACTAATATTTTTAGGGGCCTAGATGCTTTCAACCGCCGCCACTCCGGCGACGAATTGCCGCTGGCCCGCTCCCCCTCCGCCCCTATTTAAACCCCCCCTGAGGTTCCTCGTCCCTCACTCCACCTCGCTCCGCCTCTCCTCGCCCTCCCCGAGCTCTCCTTCGCCCCCGCGCCGTGCGCATCCGCCGCCGCCGCCGCCTGCAACTCCGGCGACAAATCGTCGTTGCGTCGGGCCCCGCTTCGCCTCGCCGTCCCCACCGCCGTCCTCACCGTGCTCGCGCGCACCTCAGGGACCCTACGGCCGTGCCTCCCCGCTGCCGGAGCCCGAGCCGCGCCGCCGCTTTCCTCTCGCCGCCGACCATCTCCGGCCTCCCCAGGTAGTCGCCGCCCCCTCCCCTGAGTTCCCCGCAGCTGCCTCTCCCCGCTCCCGCCCTTACTGCCGGCCGCCGTGCACCGGAGCGCCGCCGCCGTGCGCCTCCCGCCGTGCACCTCGGGCGCTGGCGTGGCAACTGGTGTGCGCCGCGTCAGCGCCACGTCGGCGCCACTCGGCCCCTCCTCCGCCCCGTCGGCGCCACGCCAGCCCGGCCCCTCCCCCGTGCCACCTCACCACCTCCCCGGGTCCGTGGACCCAGTCCATAGACCAAGGGCCCACTGTCAGCCTCTCGGCCGACTTTTCAATTGAAAAATATTTCGGCCGAAATCAAAAATCCCAAGCTAACGCAAGGCTGACGTCATAAATTCCTTTTTCAGTAAAAAATAATTCCAGAAAATCCTCTTTTTCCATTTTCTCTCTTTTTAAACTTCCCGGAGCCCGTTCTCCTTCGTCCTAACTCCGATTGAGTCCGTTCAAATTTCTAAATTCATCAAAAATTCCCCTCTATCCATTTCTAGCCTCAATTCAAATATTTGAGTTCAATTTGAATTTGATTTGAATTTATTTGAATTTGGTAGGTTATTTTCACGTGTAGACTTCGACGATTCGGGAAATTTCTTCGACGAAGATTCAAGCCAATTTGAAGAGCAAGGCAAGTCACCCTCCTTGATCATGTTGATCCCAGAATTGCAAATAAAATTATGTTGATTTAAATTATATTGCATGCGTATTTCTATTCAACGTATTTCAATTCAGTTTTAAATCTAGTTATTGCCTATTTGTTATTTCCTCCATTGTTATTGAACCCCTTATACCTTGTCACCCTAGAATCAAACTCTAGTTAATACAATAGTGTTGGCTAGAGAGTTTAATCAAATGCTTAGCCCTGCTTAATCATATAATTTTGTTTTGGGATATCTTTCACATAAAATGATGACCCCCCCTTTTTACATAAAATGTTATGTACTCTTGACTTTGGTGAGTCAAGGAGGTTTATGAACTATTTTGAAAACAAATATAAAACTGGTTTAGACTTAGGCAATTGGTTAGAGTGGTGGGTGCAGGCATGCCCTGTTGGTTGGAGCCGCAGTGGTTGATTGTCATGCACGGGGGTATGTGGTTGGGCCTGAGTCAGATTAAGAACCGGTCTGTGAGCTACTGTTGCAAAGCCCTATCGTACTACCACATGGCTGGTATGGGACAGCCCTGGCTGAATAATTTGTGAAGTCCCAATCTGAGTTGAGTCGTAGGTTGAAAGTGAGCGTGGTTGGTGCCATGTAAAGTCTCACTTGGGCGAGCGTGGTTAAGCCATGAGAAGTCTCGTCTAGGCTCAAGAGGGGGTCCCGGTCTGGTGGATTCCTTACTGGGGTGAAACCTTAGAGTTGGCTCGACCAGGTTGAAGGCTTTGCATCGTAAAGGCCTTGTCATGACTCCTTGCCGCACACCTAAAGAAGTGTGTAATCGCGTGGCACAAAAGGATGATCGTGTCTTGTGGGTAAAGCTGTACAACCTCTGCAGAGTGTATAATCTATCCTGGATAGCCGTGCCCACGGTCATGGGCATGCTGAGTAAAAGTTTTTCATGGATTAGACTTTGCTTTTCAAAATGTTTTCGAAAACCTTGTGGATGGATGGAATCCGCGAGAGATGAAAACCTTGCGGATGGATGGAATCCGTGAGAGATGGAAATCTGGTGAATGGATGGAATTCATCAGAGTTGCGCAGTGAAAGCGTGTGGATGGATGGAATCCATACGTGAGCTTTTGGAAAAGATGGTCCGGGTGGGATGCCCGTGGATAGGTTGGTGTTTGGTTGGAGCCTGCACTGACGGTATTATTTTCAATCGCAAGTACTGTTTTTACTTATCGTATTAAATTCAGCAATTTCAATCTACTTATTGTATTTCTTAAATGTTGTTTTATGCAAACTAACCCTATAAGCCTTCCTTTCAAGCCTTTATCATTATGTTGTATTTTCCCGGGTGACTTGCGGAGTACAAGTTTGTACTCACGTTGCTTTTTCCACACAGAGAAGGAAGACGTCAACTACGGTGAAGATCTGGACGAATAGGCCGCGTCTTACTGTCGTTTGCCTGTGGGCAGGCTCAGTGGGCTTCTTCCGCTTCGGTTTTTCTTCCGCTGCTTATTACTTAATTTGGCTTATGTGCCGTTGATGTAAACTTTGGCATTCATGCCCATATTCAGTTAATAAATGTCATTATGGTTGATATTTATCTTTGTTGTACGCTGTGTGCACTAGCTGATCCTGGACTAGTGCGATTTACACAGAGGATCCAGGAGTCGTTGCTCCGGGTTCCGACAGAAACCCACCAATAGTAAGAGGAAGACTTGAGGTAAACTCATTGAGGTAACATATTTGATAGTACAAATTATGTTTTATGACAGTAAAGTTACATCCATAGTACAATAATATTTTTTTTCAATGCATAGTAAAATATCATGGTACGCGTGGTAAATTTGATACATTGTGACACTATAAAGTTTCATAGTACGTATATGCTAGAACACAGTAAAACTATACTCATTGGGAAGTAAAAGTTAAACATACATTCAATAAAAAACATTATTTTGATTTTGAGTTCCCTTTTCTATGTAGACTGCAGCGGGGAACAAGAAGAGACGGTACACAGTGTTGGACTCAGAAACAACACCTCCGGATCCTCTGTGTAAATTGCACCAGTCTAGGACTAGCTAGTAAGCAAAGTGGACAACAAAGATAAATATCAACCATAATGATATTTATTTATTAACTGAATATGGACCTTAAGGCCAAAGTTTACATCCACGGCCCATCTAGTTTGCCCAAAGGCAAATGATAGTGGGACAAAAATGTACACCGTAAGTTACATGGGAAATACAATATTAATGCGAGGATAACAAGTGAAGGCATAATAGGGTTAATTGAGTGTAAAACCAAATTTGAATAAATACAGTAGGTAGGTGTAAATTGCTGAATTTAATACATTAAGTAAAAATAATATTTTAATCATATAATATTGTTAGTGTAGGTCTATCGCCCACATTAATCTAACCATGATCATTCCACTCGGACCATCTTCTTTCTAAAAGATCTTATGAACTTTTATTTTAAACCAGCTTTTTAAAAAGCAAAGTCTAATTCGTGAAAAATTTTACTCAACTTGCTCATGACCGTAGTTTATATACTCTGCATAAGTGGTACAATTTTACCCACAAGACATGATCATCGTATATTGCCTTGCGATTAGCACATTTCCCTTGATGTGTGGCAGAGAGATTATGACAAGGCATTTGCAATGCAAAACTGTGGACCTGGTCTTGCCCCCACTAAGGTTTCACCCTAATAAAGAATCCACTAAATTAGTGCCCTCTCTTGTGCCGTATGAGACTTCTCAAATATACTCCACAAGTAACAAGGAAAATACAATATTAATGCAAGGATAACAAGTAAAGGCATAATAGGGTTATTTAAGCATAAAGCCAAATTTGAATAAATACAGTAAGTAGGTAGAAATAGCTAAATTTAATACAATAAGTAAAAAAATAATATTTTAATCAAATAATATCGTTAGTGTAGGTCTATCCCCCATACTAACGTAACCACAGCCATCCACCCGGACCATCTTTTTTTCTAAAAGATCTCATCAACTTTCATTTTAAACCAGCTTTTGAAAAATAAAGTCTAATCCACGAAAAACTTTACTCGGTTTGCCTATGACCGTGGGCACGGCTATCTAGGATAGGTTATACACTCTCCAAAGATGGTACAACTTTACCCACAAGACATGATCATCTCATATTGCCACGTGATTAGCACACTTTCTTAGGTGTGTGACAAAGAGATCATGACAGTATATTTACAATGCAAAGCCGTCAACCTGATCTCACCCCCGCTAAGGTTTCACCCTAATAAAGAATTTACTAAATTGGACCCCCTCTTGTGCCGTGTGAGACTTCTCAAATGTACTCTGCAAGTTATGCAGGAAATGCAATATTAATGCAAAGATAACAAGTAAAGACATAATAGGGTTGTTTGAGCACAAAAGCTTCCCAAAAATGGGATGTTACACTTATGCACCACATTTAAGCAAAATAAGATCTCAGAAACTCTAAATGTACTAATTCCGGAGAAGCACCTGATTACTTCTATCTTTCCCATCTTTGTCCAAATCCCTCACCTTCAGAGTTTGAAGGGTGATTTGCAACGGTGCAATTTAAGATTTGATGTATCGTTACTTTTTCAAAGTTGATTCCTATAAATATCGATGCATCTATAACTAGTTGGGCATTTCTTCAAATTTGTTACATCTCTTTTTTACTGTTGCACCTGTATTTCATCTTTCCATTTACTAATAGGGCATTTCATGCCAGCAGGCCGTAAAACTGTACTGTAGGAGGAAATAATGACAGAAGTAACTGTCATTTTTAGTATCTATACAAATATAAGAAAATGTTTCATCTATAGCATTGGGTAAGCTGTGGTACCGAAAAAAATACCACTCTGTCATGAAGACAAACAGGGTTGGGGCAAACACGTCGGTGATTATATTTCTGAAATCTGTGACTTTTCCCAGTGTTAAATTCTACAATGCTTTGTTCAGATGTGGAAAATTCTGACAAACTTTGTGCATCATGCTTGTGAAATTCCATTCTTTTGGTATTCAGGTGTCTTGAGAGATGAGACAATTCTCGAGCAAACATTCTTAGGATATTCTGGCAGCTAGTAGAAATCACTTCATTTGTTAGGATGCTGAAACTTTTTGCACTCTTGTTGTGTTCCCAGCTGATAGCAGCAAGCAATGAAAGCTGGAAACGTCTGAAAATGTACTAGTTCACTCTTGCCCTTCAGATAAGGAACCGATTGTCACCACTTCGTCAAAGATAAGAAGTAAAGTGGTGCAATTGCTGGAATTTTATTTTAGACTCGTGTTTCTTATAGCTGTCGCTGACATTTTCTCTCGTTCTTTTTTCTCCTTTAAGATGCAATACTGATGATGCAATCAGAATCAGACGAAAACCTGATGCAGCAAATGCTAGCATTCCTCATGCCATCAGAACAGGTTTGCTCTGAAAATATTCCATTGCCATCACTAGTTACTCTTAGAGAAAACTGCGATTGTTGGGTTCATACTGAGGCAGCATACAGGCTTAACACTAAATTCTACTTCTTGCAGTTTATTCTATATATGTTAATATGTTATGATGTTTAGCCCTCTGACTATGTATCATAACAAATTCAATTATCAAATCTGTACCTTCTGTTCAACGTAAGTTTATGTACAGTGTTTATTACTGGTAATATACACCCCTTTAATCTAATCTGTGTGGTTAATTAAATTTTAGCGTGTTAAATGTTACCAAAATTAATTTAACATAAGTGTTAAAGTAGAATCTGGTTATGATTACAGGTGAGGTGATGAGCTAAAGCAGTGTCTATATCTTGCTTTCACGATGCTTTGTCTTCCCCTTTGCCCCCCATCTGTGGGTCACCAGAAATCGTAGAAACACACATTGGAAACTCTGGAACCGACATTTTCGTTGGGCCCAACAAGAGCTATGGACATGGTTGAGTGCTTTAGCCTTGAGGAAGGCTCTTGAATCCAGTACCTCTACTTTTGGCTTTGGACCCCCAAAAATTGATGATGAACTCTGGTTGTCAGGAGTTGAAGATTGCAAGTAGTTTGCTTGCTCACTTGGTAGGCATTCATGATGAAACTAGTATTTTTGGCATGTGCCACTACAGGACTCAGTGAAGGAACGTTGTATTAACACTTTTGCATAATGGAAAGGTAAAGTTTAACTCCTAGGAGCATGCTACACGAATGTAACCTGCTTGTGAATTTCAAGTGTTTGTTGCCTCTCGAGTTTGTGCGCATCGCATCTGCCTTTCGGATCGTGTTTCCAGTGCCTTCTGTGCCTTTTTCTTGTCAGCGAATATTGCCAAATTCTTACACCAACATGACAATCATTGGTATGCATATCAATTCCGATTCAATATTTCGTCCTTCATGAAACGCTGAGGTTTACTGTTTTGTCGTAGTATAAAGCCTCGGAAGTTCTTGTTTGCAGCATTCCTCTCTCTCTGTGTGTAGCTTACTTCCTAGTTGTGTAAACTGCTTTACAAGTTTGAGGCTACTCAAAGAGGTTCAGCTCCTTGTCCTTTCAATTTTGCTGAAACAAGTCCATCGTATCATGGTATTGTTGAAGAAAGTAATGCTAGTGTATCACCACGAAGTCAGTAGGTTCGGAAAACCGGCGGTTACCGGCCGGTAACCGCCGGTAACCGGAAATCCCGCCCAACTCCAGTAGCGGTAAAATCGGTCAGATTTTATCAAATGAAAATTTGAATTTGTATGCCATGTATGGTTGGTTCTTTGAGTATTTTGAAGGGTTGGGCAGAATTTAAAGCGCAGACATGCAGAACACTAAGAGTTTAGCAGGTTTTTCGGTTTTTAAAGCGCATGCAAAGTAGCAATACGAGATACTAAGAGGTACATACAGAATTTAAAGCGCATGCATGCAGAACACTAAGAGGCATGCGGTAAACTAGGAACATGCAGAATTTAAAGCGTATGCATGCAGAACACTAAGAGTTTAGCAGGTTTTCCGGTTTTTAAAGCGCATTCAAAGTAGCAATACGGGATATTAAGAGGTACATGCAGAATTTAAAGCGCATGCAAAGTAGCAATACGGGATACTAAGAGGTACATGCAGAATTTAAAGCGCATGCATGCAGAACACTAAGAGGCATGCGGTAAACTAGGTACATGCAGAATTTAAAGCGCATGCATGCAGAACACTAAGAGTTTAGCAGGTTTTCCGGTTTTTAAAACGCGTGCAAAGTAGCAATACAGGATACTAAGAGGTACATGCAGAATTTAAAGCGCATGCATGCAGTTTTTAAAGCGCATGCATTCAGGTTTTCCGGTTTTTAGCGGTTTCTCTGGTTTTTTTGGGCGGTAACCGTCTGGTTTTTCCGGTTACCGGTTTTAAATTCAAATTTCAAAACTTGAAATTTGACCGAGTTTTTCCCGGTTTTTCCGGTTACCGACCGGGAACCGGTACCGCCCCCCCGCCGGAATTTAGGCCGGTACCGGTTTTCTAAACCCTGGTCAGTACTAGTTTGAACTCTGTATTGACGACAGCAGAAAGGTCACTGCTCGGTTGAAATGTTAACAGTGAAGATTGGTTCTGGCTTTGAGAGGATAAATTATAAACTAGATGTGCTAGTAGCATAAGTTAATAAAATCGAAGGAAAAATACTGGTACAAGGTGATATGCTTAGCTGCTTTTACCACCAACCTCCAGTCTTTTTTGGGCCCCGTTTGGCACGGCTCCACTTCACAAGTGGAGCTGTTTTTTTTGACTTCACAAGTGGAGCTAGGTGAAGCTACTTTTTTCAGCTCCATCCAAGGAGCTACTTTTGTCTCAGCAGGTTTTAAGGGACTCCTTGGGTGGAGCTATTTTGTTGTACCCCGTTTGGCACAAAACAACTCCAAACAGCTTCAGGAGTCGGTGGTGGAGCTGTGCCAAATGGGGCCTTGATAGTAAGAACAAAAATGATCCAAGAGAGGAGAAAAGGAGAAGCATGGGGATAGCTGGTCCAAACTGCCCGCGCCCCCACACAGTGGCGGAGGACCCGATAGGGCAAGGTCTGGCGTGCGCCAGACCTTGATGCGGGCGGCGGGAGGCGGCCGGCCGGCGGGAGGCGGGCGGGGGGAGGCGGGAGGCGGGCGGGCTGCGGGAGGCGGGCGGAGGCGGGTGGCCGGCGGCCGGCGGGAGGCGGCCGGCCGGAGGCGGGACGCGGGCGGGGGGAGGCGGGCGGCGGGAGGCGTGCGGCGGGCGGCCGGCCGGCGGCCGGCGGGCGGGCGGGCGGGCGGCCGGCGATCCGCCCCACCTCATTTTTTCCCCGTCCTCCGCCACTGCCCCCACATGATCACAGCTCGCGATCTTGTGTGGCCAAGTGGCCAACATTCTGGAAGTCACCACTATTCTGGAATTCTTTACCTTAAAGCATGTATAGATTATTATGCCTTGAACACCAAAGTAGTCCACTAAACAAATGCCACCACTTTATTCAGCGTTCGTGAAGTCATGGAAAATGAAATATCTATTTTGGAATACCGACAATCTGTTACTAATACATATACGGATACATGTACAAAGATCTGAATACACTCACTGGCCGAGTAGCTGACTGGCTAACATGAGAAACCAAGAAAGCAAAGTATACTAGTCATTGTGTCGTGCGCACGTGCGTGAAGCGCAAATATTGGCAGCATGTTGGCTTGGCAGGCAGCAGTGGGATCTTTTTTTCACCTTCTAAAATTATTTTTTGATTTTTTACGGTAACTAATTTTTAAACAAAGTGTATTTTCAAAACAGGTCTACAAGTTGATTATAGTACACACTGTAACGATCTCATTTATATTGGTCAAAACCTCATACGAGTTTCTGTTATTTCGTACTCTCTCTCACGAACAGTCTAAAAGCTATAAGCCACAATTATAAGTTGAAACCAAAAATAACAGATCCAATATAAGAGTAGTGCAGTGTGTTGTATAAGATTGATGTGTTCTTTTTCGTTGCGATTTATAGTTTTTGGTTATAATATGAGTGTTTATGTGAATAAATCGAATATTGATAAGTTATTTTAAAAAAACAGTTTCGATTAATTATTTTAAAATAATGATAAAGAAGTTATCGGTATGTTTGTTAGGGAAAAGCCATAGGTAAAAAGGCCGTGGGCAATAAGATAAGTGGAGCGATTGATTCAGCTGGGCCAAAACCGGGAGTTACTCGTGTAGGAACAGAGTAGGACCACTGCATCAATCACCAGTAGGAAAACCGTCATCCAATGAAACCTTACCTCCGGTTATGTAATGAGACAATGCCTTGATAGCAATATAGAACGCAGAAGTTTTTGCATTCATGCATGCATGCTACTGCCGACCAATGAGTTTTTGAGTAATATTGCCTTGATCTGTCTCGTTCAAGTAAACGTACACTAGAGAAGTGAGCTTCTGACAGCAGCCTTGGTTGAATTCAGAATTCAGGGGTAAGTATTGGGATGCCAACGCCGCACCTTCCACGCGAAGGTTAACGGGGAGATGTGGTCTCGCCCTCGACCCCATCTTCTGTGAGACTGAAAAATAGTCTATACACACACACACATTTAGTCTAAACATATGTAAAAGAATACATATTTCATATTCAAAGTTGTGTAAAAATAAAAATAACATATTTTTACTTCGTAGGTTAGTAAGCTGACCAATTCCGTAGCTTTGCTGTAGACATGCGTGCAGACACTCGAGTTTTGCTTGCAGGATGAGATTGGTCCGTAGTGGATAGGAGTCATAGGAGATAGGACACAGGTGGAAACACACTGGCTCAATTTTTTTTAGCTGTGGTCGATAATTTATATTATATTTTTTAAGATGATAGTAAATAATAGAGACATTTACATAGGCGGCATATATAGTTTTAGACTTACAAAACTATTTGAAAAATTCGCACGTTTCGATGCTTAACTTTCTAACTTCTGGAGAAATCAAAAGCTAAAGGAACACAGCATAAGAGTAGTACGTAGCTACTGAAGAGATCTGTAGCGGATGAGCAGAGAACGAAATTCAGAAAGAAAGTGGTGGAATTGATCTCTTGAAAAACAGCACTGCAGCACTGTAGGGTCTGGCATCTGTGGGGTCTCCGTCCGTCCGGTCGACGACGACGGCAGCACTGCAGTGTCTGCAACCCACGAGCTAGCTAGTTATTCCTGTGGGGGCTCACCCACGGCCGTAGCTCGTAACAAACGCGAACAAGTTAATACTCCTGCTGTTGGTAGCATGCAGCTTAGCCGCAGTGGCTGCTCGCTAAACAGTCATGGCTCAAGAGGCGCCGTTGATTCGAGTCCAGTCACTCCACGTACGGTACGGGATGATCGATCTGATGAAATTAAATGAAAGGTGGTTGAGTTGGCTAGAGAGGAAGCTGGCCGGTTACCTAGCTGCGCTGCCCTGGCTGAACCATTAACTCCCTCTTTTCTTTCAGACATTCGGTGGGGTTAGCTTAGGGTTTTCTTTAAATAAATAAACGAGATAGTTTTTTAACCACTGTTTTAAAGCCGATTATCATATTTGATTCGTTCATATAAATACTTATATTAGAACCAAAGACATTAAGTGCAGCCACATTTACACCATCTTCTAATGAGTACCCCACGTTCAATATTACTCGGTATTCGATACTCAGTGTATTGATTATGTACCGGAACAATTTCTTTAGAAAAACATAACCAGTACCTTGAGCTTTATGTGTCACCCATAGGGGTGGCAATTCCTCCGTGGGAGTGGAAGTGCTACAAAAAACACTCGATTGTTTTTTAGTACAAATCAGTATTTTTTTTGCCATGTATATAACATTTTTCACTCATGTTTGCAATATTTTTCATCTATGTATGCAACATTTGAACATGTCTGCAATATATCTTGGTGAAAAAATATTACAGTCATCGGAAAAATAATGCACACATGTTAAAATGTTGTATACATAAAAGGAAATGTTACAAATATGAGCGAAAATGTTGCATATATGGTAAGAAAATCGACTGGTTTTGGCTCAAAAAAATAGTCAAATATGCTATAGACACTCTTTTTTTTTATCATAACTTTGATTAGACAAAAATATTTTACAACCTTATACATGCTTAGGTTATAAACCCAACAGGCTCTAAACACGGGAGGCGAGGAAAGGAAGCGAGAAGAACAACACATTTTGCATACGCGGACTGGCCATGCAAATTCTCTTGAGCTAGCTCTCAATCTGCTGTTTCTCCGTCTCTTTTCCGCTACAAGGAAGGATCGAATCCACAGGCATCTGCTGCTGAAAAGAGCACCAACCGACGCCTGACTTCAACTTGGGCCAGCTGCCTGCCTACAACCGAATGAGTTATCTTTATCTTAACTGTCATAAAAATAAGAATTGGTGGTCGTCGTTCGTTTTCTTCATAAAAAAAAATACTATTCCTATAATATGATCTAAAAAGAGTTAGTGAGTGATGATGACAGTGCTACTTGACAGGTGGATACACGCACATTAATCGCCACAACTATTATCTCAAAGCAAAGGCGCCACTTACGCCGTTTACACAGTCACTCATGTGGGCCACACAGAACATTAGTTTATGCTTATGACTTCGAACGCTTGAATGCCTATCCTAATTTTCCAACTGAAAAGCTTGGCGATCTCCTATTGCGGTGCTGTGCGAATAATGGCCAGGTGTTTCACGAGAAAATTGATAAAATGCCACTCCTTTGGAGTGGCTTTGATAAAATGTCATCCTCTACATGGTAATTGTTAAAATACCACCCAGTAGATGATTAACTCTATAATTTGCCCTTTTAGAGGATTTAGTCATTTCTTTTTTATTTTTTATTTTTTTACACCAAAATTGTATACGAAATTACCCTAATACCCTTCTCAAAATTCCACTAACTCCTCAACCGGTCCAATCCATCTGCTTCTGCTGCTTTTCCAGAGAGAGCGCTCCGAGAGGAGAGAGGCGAAGGGGCGTAGTGCGCCGCCGCTCCGCCGCCGGCACGGGACGCCGCCGCCGCCCCCGCGCGCACGGACGGGGTGCCGCACGGGGCGCCGCCGCCGCTCCAGGTCTTGGGCCGCCGCCGCCGGCACGCCCGCCCGGAGATTTGCCGCCGCCCGCACTGGGTCCCGCCGCCGCCACCGCCACGGGTGCCGCCGCCACCACGGGGTCCTGCCGCCGCTGCCGCAGTACAAAAATGCTGCAGTACAATGCTGAAGAACTGGGTATTCTGCAAGAGATCTCATTCTGCAATGAAGTTGCAATGTAATAGTTCAGGGTATTCTGTTTAGTTTTGGATACTTTGATTTAATGAGCTTAATAGCAAAATGTTATGGATGAAATAGAACTTGAAGGAACACATTCCTGCAGTAATTTCAGATTGTGCAAGAAGCATTTCAGATTGGGATTCGGTAGGCTACCATTCTCGGAGGAACACCGAAGCCATCGACATATCTTACTCATGTCCTGATAATGCCATATAAATTGAGACGTTGACGGGCACTGTTTGTTGAAATTGTTATTGCACATCCATTTCATTTAGAGAAAGGGACTGGGACTACATAGCCATTCGATTTCAGGCAAAGAATTTTTTTCGTCATTGGCAATATCATTGGTGGTATACTGTGCAACAACTGAAATATTGCCATTCTTCGTCAGGAAGACCCAAAATATGGTCAAGGGTAAAAACAATAGTTCAGAGAATTCACAACTAGTAAAGTGATAACGCCGTGTCGTTCGTCTCTCAGAAATGTCAACATGCCTGCCTTTCTCCCACAACACCGGCGGGGGCGGCGGCGGCTGCGGCGTCCCGTGCCGGCGGCGGCGCACTACGCCCCTTCGCCTCTCTCCTCTCGGAGCGCTCTCTCTGGAAAAGCAGCAGAAGCATGGAAAAGCAGCAGAAGCAGATGGATTGGATCGGTTGAGGAGTTAGTGGAATTTTGAGAAGGGTATTAGGGTAATTTCGTATACAATTTTGGTGGGAAAAAAATAAAAAACAAAAAAGAAATGGTTAAATCCTCTAAAAGGGTAAATCATAGAGTTAATCATCTACTGGGTGGTATTTTTAATAATTACCATGTAGAGAGTGACATTTTATCGAAGCCACTCCAAAGTAGTGGCATTTTATCAATTTTCTCGGTGTTTCACACCCTCACCAAGCTCTCTTTAGAAAATCTTTAATGCATGATGGGTACAAATGCTATTTTGAGAAATTGTGTGCAGCCAGAGGATCTCCGACTTACATCTTATTGCCTTTACTAGAGGTGGCCAGTGGGCCGTGCCGGGCCGGCACGGCACGGGCCCGGGCTCGGCACGGCCCGTTTAGGCACGGCCCGTTAAGGCCCGTGTATTAAACGGGCCGTGCCGTGCCGGCCCGCGGGCCGCGGTGGGAGCCCAAGCACGGCCCGAGGCCGTGCCGTGCCGGCCCGGGCACGATTAAGGCTAAACGGGCCGTGCCGGCCCGGCTAGCCCGTTTAGCCCGAAAAAAAGAAAAAATTAAGAAAAATTGTAGAAAATTAAGAAAAAATGTAGAAAATTCAAAAAAATTGTAGAAAATTCAGAAAAAAATATAGAAAATTGTAGACATTGTTAATCATAAAAATAAATATTTGCAATGACATAATGAGCTTTATTAATTTATTAAATTACATGGGATGGCTGCCTCATTAAAAACTTTACCAAGTAAAAACTCAATTTGAGAAAACCTTGGTAAAGAAAAAAGAGTACAGCCTATAAAGCTCATTATTGACCACATATGAAAGAAAAATATTGAAAATCCTATTCATTGCTATCTAAATACAAATTCTCAAAAGATTCTTCTAAATATTTATTATCTGCAGTATGTTGGAGTCTTGCTTCAGCCTGTTCCCAGTCTTTGACGGTCATAAGTACTTCGACCATCTCGTTGGAGAGACTTGTTCGTCGCTCCTCGATTATTCTTCCGGAAAGACTGAATGCTGACTCCGAGGAGACTGTAGAGACAGGAACAGTCAACACATCCCGCGCTAATATGGATAGCACTGGATATGATACCTTCTGGGTTTGCCACCATGAGAGGATGTTCAACTCCTGCTCGAAGCTGACGCTATCACTGTTGAGATAGCTTGATAGGTCTCCAGTGCTTTGTCGCACCTGCTGTGTACCTGCACCTGCACGAGAACTAGACGAAGAAACAAAAATCTTGCCCCATTGCATAGCCCCCCTAGAGGTGCTAGGGACTACCGGGGGTCTTTGTAAACGCACAGATCCAAATTTATTTTCATATTTATTATATATCTCATATAATTTATCCTTAACTTGTGTATAGTATGAACAATAGTCTAAACCGGTAGCCTCACTTAAAACTTGTAAAACATTTATAAATCCTTGGAGTTTGGCCCTAGGATCCAAAATAAAAGCAAATGCATATAAAATAGGAATTTCGCTCCAATATTTTAAAAACTTAGATTTCATGGCACCTACAGCATCCCGTAGTATATGATCATTTTCAAAAGCCTTTAGGTGAGTGGCAATTTCAACAATATTATGAACAATCATGGGAGATGTAGGGTAGTATACTCCAGAAAGACAAACTGTAGCTTTATGAAAAATTTCTAGAAAGGAAAATATTTTTTCACCAACATCCCAATCGTCCTCAGTAAGTTCAGGGTCTCTAACTTGGGTTCTACTTGAGGAGCTACGAGATTGATGACTTTGGGTGTGAAGGAAAACAGATAAAGTGCTCTTATGTGGCAATATATGTTTAAGCATAAGATAAGTAGAGTTCCATCTAACAGGCATGTCTAAACCAAATTTTCTAGGACGAACATTCATTGCTACGCAAAAACTCTTATATGCGGCTATTCGTTGGTTAGAACAATTAATAAATGAAATTGCATCTCTAAAAGAATTAATACAAGCATCTAATCTTTTTAAACCGGATTTAACAATAAGATTAATAATATGACAAGCGCAACGTTGATGCAATAAGAAAGACTGTGCATAATTATTAAACAAAGGAGTAAGAATTTCCATAGCTTTAGTATTTGCAGTTGCATTATCTAAAGTTATAGAAAAAATCTTATCCGTGAGACCAAAATCTTCTATAACTTTAATAATGCTATCTGCAATATTTTCAGCATTATGTGAAACATTAATTAATTTAAATCCTATAATTCTTTTTTCCATTATCCAGTCATCATTAACATAATGAGCAACAACGCTAATATAATCCTCTCTTGCCCTACCACTCCATATGTCGGATGTCAAAGCAATAGAGAATGTACATGTATGAAACATTTCTTTCAATTTATCACGACAATTGTTATAATATTTAATTAAATCTCTAGTTGTTGTTTGCCTAGATACAGTAGTAAATCGAGGGTTATGAGCAGTCGTAATATATTTTTGGAAAGCATCAGATTCACCAAAATTTAAAGGTAAATCTTGAGAAGCAATTAATCTACAAAGAGATTCCCGAGCTACCTCTGGGTTGTACTCCCACGTACGTACCGAGCCGTCGGGGTTATATTGCAGCTGTGTCTGGCGCATTTGTATTCCTTGCCTTTTCTTGCAGCTTGCAGCATGTCGTTGTAGATGACCCGTCCCACCTGAAAATTTTGCACTCAATTCATTACCACAAATTTTACAAACAGCATACCTCACCGAAGTCCCATCATCGTCGGTCCTGAACTTCTTGTCGAAATCATTCCAAACTGTAGATGTACTAGCTCTTGATCTTTTTGCACCCGTGCTTTGAGTCGTGGATGCACTTGTTGAGCCAGCAGAAGATGGATCGATTGGACCCTGCGCCACCGGGGCCGTCGGTTCTTCGGCATCTCCAGTTTGTACATGTGGACCTTCCGCGGATGGATATGCTTGTTGAAACGATTGCATATCCTCCGCCGAGAGGCCGTATTCGGAGAGTTGAAAATCGTAGTTCTCCATTAAATCAACTGCAAATTGAAATAATAAAGAACGATTAGCAAAAAATTAAACCAATAAATAATACCAAATAAGAGTATAAGACAACATTATTACCTCCTTTGCAGCTCTCACAAAAATCTTTGAAGATTTTTGAATTTTCGGAATTTTGCCCGAATTTTCACCAAATTTGCGCAAACACTTTCGAATTTTTCAGAGCTAAACCGAGAGAGAAGAGTGAGGTTTGAGGTGTGGAGAATGGAGGCCGGATGCCCCCCTATTTATAGAAAAAATTTCAGATTTTTTCCGATTTTTTTGCTATTTTTTTCGAATTTTTTTACCCCCAACGGTCACAAAAACGGCTAGTTTTTGAATTAGCCGGGCCGGGGCGGGCCGTGCCGGGCCGGGCGTGCCGTGCCGTGCCTGCCGTGCCGCCGGGCCGTGCCGTGCCGGGCCGGCACGGCCCAATTGCTAAACGGGCCGTGCCGTGCCGGCCCGCCGTGCCGCACCGGCCCGCCGTGCCGCACCGGCGGCCCAGGCACGGCCCGGTCCGTCGTGCCGTGCCGGCCCGGCCCATTTAAATCCCGTGCCGTGCCTAAATGGGCCGGGTCTACAGTAACGGGCCGTGGTGCGGCCCGTTTAAGCCCGGCCCATTTGGCCACCTATAGCCTTTACCCTAGCGTGTTTGAGATCAACACCCCAAGATCAAAGATAAATAATCTGTTTGTGAATAGCTGCAACTTTATGAAACTCTCTCTCTTTCTTGTGCAATCATACATCCCATCGCAATTTCCTGCCGATCCCAATGGCCAGCACACATGACGCATCTCTCCTTCCCTCACATGTCGATCTCTGCCTCCCTCTCTTCATTTCCTAATTCATTGCAATCCAATCTGGTGCGAACAATGCAGTGGCACTGGATCGTGGTCCGGTGATGGTAGATTAGGGCTCGCAGGGTGGCAGCGCACGATACGGAGGAGGCAAGGATGCATGGCTAGTGCATCAGACATTGAAGGCCACCATGCACGCGGAAGTGTTCCTTGACGCCGCGTCCATGGTCCTCGGCGGCGGCCGAAGGTGAGCAGTGATGTTCTAAATTTGAGGCAGCGACATGTAGTTGACAACAACGTCGTAGACTTGAGTTTAATGGCTCGTGTTGTCAAGATTGAAGAAAATGTACACTATAGCGGTTGTTAGCTTTTGGCTGAGTCATTTAATTAAAAAAAACAATGTAGCGGTTCATTTAATTCAAGAAAAAAGGAAAAAAGGGAAATGAAAAAGAACCATCATATCTTCACAGATAATACAAAAAAAGAAAAAAAAAAGTTAAATTAAGAAACTAATGTATTTAAAATAACTTCTACCTTTTGAATGATAGAAACCATTGGGCAAAAAAACATTTTGAACGGGCCCTTGACACGTCAAATGTACCAGTACAACTTATAAATCAGTAAGCACGGTATCACAGGAGCTTTGCTCAGCTAGCATCGTTCATTCTTGAACAGGTTCAATTATAATATATGTACTTTCACGGATGATTATGCCGTCAAAAGTAGCTGTCTTTTTGGTTGCTTCGCTAACCTAAGGTGAGCAAATGATAAAAAGAAAAGCACCTGTATTAGTTTACAGGAGTACCTGTGAGTACCAACAAACACAAGGTGGCTTATAAAAAAAAAAGCCCCCTGACAAGAATTTTACGAAAATTTCACAGAAAATCATTCAATGTTTGTATGAATTAGAGACAATTTTCGCGTTCATCTATTCTAAACATGTTTTTCTTTTTTTAAGGATAAACGTGTTTTTCAGTAAAAATAAAAAAATCGATCTAGGAGACAGCGAGGGACACACGAGATTGGACAGATAGAGAGAGAGACGCGTGGAATGCCAAAGCAAAAGAGGAGAGAAGGTACATCAGCTCGAGGAAGAGAGAGGAAGAGAGAGAGAGAGAGAGAGAGAGAGAGAGAGAGAGAGAGTAGGTCGGCTCCGGTTCCAGGACGCTCGCCCCACCGCTCGACTTCATTCTGTAGTGCTTGGTCGGTTCCACACTTAACACACGCTCCAAGAAAACGGCCTCTTTTTTTTGTGCTTTGCCTTGTATTTTGCTTTAGCGTAATGCCGAACTAGAGTAGTAATTAGCAAGAAACCCGCGGCAGCAGCAGCGACCGAGGTCCGAGGAGGAGGAGGAGGAAGTACGTAGGTATCAACGGTATGAAGGGCCATCACTACCACCATTCTTCGCCCTTGGTGGCGTCGCCGGTGGCCAAGCGCCGCTGCACCGGCCTGGCGGCGGCTGTGCCCGCGCTGGTGGTGTGCTCCATCCTGCTGCCCGTCGCCTTCCTCTTCGGCATCCACCGCCCCGGTACGGTACCTCACTAGCCCCCAGGTAGCTCGGCAGCCCTCCCTCGCCTCGGATCTGTGCTGATTCCGTGCTTGCTTTCTGCTTCTGCCTGCAGGGTACGGATCGGAGGAGCGCGCGGCGGTCGTCATCAGCACCGTGAGATTTTCACACCAATTTTGTTAACTACCTTCCTCTTCTGATGCTGCATTCTTGGAGTCTTCTGATCTCTCTACTCTGTTTAGGAGTTGGGTTTTGGGGCGCATAAGCATCTGGATGAGAGGATGAAGCACAAGCTGCTCAAGGTTGCTATTCTTTGTTTTCGTATGTAGTAGTAAATAATTGCAATTTTGCATGCATTCAGCATAATGTGGACAATTTCGAAACAAGACGGTTCCTTTACATTTTTAGGGCGTTCATGCACCCTGAGTCAATTTATCTTCTTTACAACCTCTAAACGAACGATTTAGGAAATGGAAATTTGAACCTTTTGGAGTGCGTGCTTTCGTGGATGTTTGCTTGCTGACGCTTTGATTGCTTACTCGCTCTGTTTCCATTCTGATATTGGCATCCCCAAAATGTTCTTTGATGATGTCACTGATATCTGCCTAGAAACAGGTCATGTTTGCTCTTTTGTTGTTTGGCCTTTTGTGTATTGTGTAATAACCTTTACATCAATCCGTAGCTAAATTAAAGTATAACAAAGACCTTATGGAACCTCTGGATTAACAGTGTTGTGCTAAATATATTATATCAAAAGCGATATCGAATATATGAATCAATTCGAGCGTGCTACACTTGTCCTAAAAAAAACATTGCTTGAATGTGCACACTGGTGCGCAATTGTTCCTTACATGAATCACTTGTGCCAAAGTGATATTAGCTGGCTTTGTTACAACAATCATTAAGATCCTGCTGCACTAACATGTCAAATGTTTTCTTTGACTGTTTGACTAATCTAATGTTTTTTTACATAAGCAGGATGTTTCCAAAAGGATAACTTCTGGATCTAACGAGATCTCGGGTGAGAAATCTAGTAGATCAAAGTCCAACAATCTTGCCATCAAATCAAAAGCAAAGCTCAAGGGTGCTTTCTCTTTAGTTGAGCTCAAAAATGACACCTTAAAAAATAACGGTAAGCAATCCAGCATCAAATTTTGCATACTGTGACTGTTTCTTGGGAAAGTAGCTAGGAACCGCCAAGACACTACCAATATCCACCTTACTGTATTCAATGGTGTTTCAGGATCTCAGTCACAGAGAAGATATCAATTAAAGAACTTATCCTGGAGATCAATGGTAAGAAACAGTTTCTTTGTTTGCCTACTTTGTTGAGGACTTTAAGTAGCCTTTGTTTCGGTTTTGAACAATAGTGGAATAGCCTCGTGAGCACACCACACAAATTGTGAGCTCAAATAGTTCTAAGATGTTTGTATGGCTATTGCTATGATGCCTTAACCAATGGGGTTTCACAGTCAGCAGGATTTTCAGGAATATAAATGGTGAATGCAAAATATAAGTGTGGGATCATTGTTGACTTCAGTGTGGCATCAGTAATAATCTCTTATGTGTTTGTGTGGGTAAACTTGCAATAATTTTATCCTATATAGTTATCCTTTGGCCAGATTTTGCACCTTAAAAATTACTTGTTAGATGTTTTACTATTGTGAGTGCTTTTAATCAGGTGAAAATATACTGCATTTGACATAATTTGCAGTGCAATGTAGTACCCTCTTTTTCCTCTGAAACTGAGTGGATGATGTTCCCTTTTTTCACCTTTACTAAGATTTATGACATGATGAAAAAAATTAACGAAGAACATTGTGTTTACTCTATAGATCTTGTACATTAGGTCCTAGGTATGGTGCATATGTTTTTTTTTTGTTTTCACAAATGTAGCTTTGCATCAAGGGAATAATGCTTTGACCACAAAAGGCTTTCTGAAGTTAAAGAATTTTTTCAGAGATATGAATTGTTAAAAGGAGGCGTGCCCTTTACTCCTTTGATCATCTATGCTTAAAAAAAGGCCAAGCATATTGTAATAGTAAATCCTTCAGAACTGTTTTGATTTTCTATTATATGACACTAAATTTGTTTTGTGACAGGATACTACTATTGATGGGAAAGGTAACCATGGTCAAGAAGTAGCGCCTGAGGGGAATCCCAAGTCCTGTGAACTTGAATACGGAAGCTACTGCCTCTGGTCTGTTGAACATAAGGAAGTGATGAAAGATGCTATTGTGAAGCGGCTTAAAGATCAACTTTTTATGGCAAGAGCTCATTATCCTAGTATTGCAAAACTGAAGAACCAGGAAAGATTTACACGTGACCTGAAGCAAAACATCCAAGAACATGAACGCATGCTCAGTGACACCATTGCAGATGCTGATCTTCCACCATTGTGAGTCCCATCATAGTGTTAAAATTTTATGTTCTTCTTTGGTTTTTTATAAAGCTTACACTTCATAAGTGAATAATATGAGCATTAGCAATGTCAGCTCTGCTTTCCTTTTTGTGAAATGATGTAATAAATATGTGCTGACCCTATTTAAATCAGGTTCGTTCAGTACCCAGTAATACTACTACTTGTAGAACAGATTATAGAATAGGTATGAGAGATAGTGTTGTCATGTCTTTGTTTCTTGTGCTAATTCAAACAAGCAAATATGACATACAAAATGATGGTGCATTTGACTTTACTTGTATAAAATATTGCATTGCTATTTCTTTTCTCTTTTTTGTCCTTTGATTATTTCTGAAGGTAATGGCTGCTTACGCTTTTCAGTTTTGGTAAGAAGCTAGAGAAAATGGAGCACACAATTGAAAGAGCCAAGTCTTGTGAAGTAGGTTGCTCAAATGTTGAATGGAAACTTAGGCAGCTACTTGATCTAACTGAAGATGAAGGTTATTTTCATACAAGGCAGAGTGCATTTCTATATCATCTCGGTGTCCAGACTATGCCGAAAACTCATCATTGCCTGAGCATGAGGTTGACAGTAGAATATTTCAAATCCACATCTATTTGCATGGACCAGTTAAATAAGCAGAAACTGGAAAGCCCTACCCTCCATCACTATGTAATATTTTCCAGGAATGTACTTGCAGCTTCGACTACTATTAATTCAACAGTTATGAACTCCAAGGTATATTGTTCTTTCCAATAATTGAAAACCTTATGACTTATAATATTTCAGTGCTAACTTATGTCCTATGACACATTTCAGGATTCTGGTAGCATTTTTTTCCATTTGTTCACTGATATGCAGAATTTTTATGCAATGAAGCATTGGTTTGACAGAAATTCATATTTGGAGGCTACTGTTCATGTAACTAACATTGAGCGTCACCCGAAGCTCTCTAAGGATGTTCATTCTCTTGAGATGCAAGAGTTATGGCCTGCTGAGGAATTTCGTGTCACATTTCGTAACCATTCTCATCCTTTTCAGAGGCCGATGAAAACCGAGTACATATCTGTGTTTGGGCATTCACATTTCCTCCTGCCTGATCTTCTTCCTGGATTGAATAGAGTAGTCGTTCTGGATGATGATTTGATTGTCCAGAAAGACTTATCATCTTTGTGGAACCTCAATCTGGGAGGTAAAGTGATTGGTGCTATTCAGTTCTGTGGAGTTAGATTAGGTCAGTTGAAAGCTTATATAGATGAACATAATTTCAACACCAATTCATGTGTGTGGTTGTCTGGTCTGAATGTCATTGAATTGGAAAAGTGGAGGGACCTCCAGATTACCAGTTTGTATGATCAATTGCTTCAAAAGGTCAGTACCAATCACCATTCCTCTTATAGTCCTATCCAAAAGAACTCATATTTTATTGCCAATTTTTGTCATAGAAATATCTGTAGTTTCCTCTAGCAGCTCTAGTCCTATCCTTTCCGCGTAATCTCCTTATGTTAATTATACATGAAAAACAGCGGAGTTCTGATGCATTGTCTTTGCCTTTGTAGTTGCAAAAAGGCAGTATGGCATCACAGCGACTCAAAGTACTCCCTACAAGTTTACTTGTCTTTCAAGATCTGATATATCCTTTGAAACATTCATGGGTTCAATCAGGTCTTGGGCACGACTATGGAATTAGTCGTACTGATATAGAAAAGGCTGCTACTCTGCACTACAATGGTGTCATGAAACCTTGGCTTGATTTAGGGATACATGATTATAAGAGCTACTGGAGGAAGTATATGACCAATGGGGAGAGATTCATGACAGAATGCAATATACATTAATAACAATGACATTACTGACATAAGATCCACCACACACCGCATTTGTGGGAATTTGGAGCAACAAACCTCATGAACCTGCTTCAACACAGGGATTATGACAAAGAGAAATTGGCTGCAGTATCTATGATGAATCAAGTACACCTCCGGGGTGGCACCCCGTCAATTCCAAAAAGGAAATAAGATAAAAATGCTTCCTGCAAAAAATTACTAATTTTACAGCATAGAAGTCAGCAGGGCACCAGCACGAAACGTTTGAAGAACATTGCAGGTTTACTGAGATATATCTTGATTGGTCACCTGTTTGTTATACAGTCAGATGAAGCTTTCATCTGCGGCATGGAATTGCAAAAGTGCAGTTCCCTGCTGGTCATTTTTTGTATAAATTCTTTCATGCTATTCCTTTGCTCGTTGTATAAGAGCTACACTGAGGGACTTCAGTGTTGACTGCGGCACAGCATGTACAGTAAACAAATGCCTCAACGAGCAAGTACTGTCTTGTGATTCTTTGCGCAAGGCTGGCTGCTGTTATTGTGGGATGATATCCGTTGATGGCATGTTAAATGGATGTTTGTTTGCTCAATGGCGTTCACATGATATCTTAAGATTTGAGATCTTTATGTTGTGCAAATTTCAATTTGTTTCTGAAAGACCAAATATGACAACAGAGAGGGGGTGAATAATACCTTTTAATTTTTTCCCCCAAGTATGCATAAATTCTTCATTTCAATAACTACAGAGCTATGAAGATTATGATAAATCACTACAAAAACTAGCAATTCATGACACTAAAAACCTAAGAAAAATCAGCAAAATTAGAACTACAGCCATTGTAACTACAGTTCTACCATTGTTATAGTAACCACGGTGCTATCGCTATAGTAATCACGGTACTTCCGTAGTTACAGTAAAATCAGAGTGAATAGTATTTTCAGCACGGTTTCAAAACGAAAATCGCGAAAACTTTGGATCCGTAGATTCAATGATAGAAAATTTTGCAAAGACCTTCTCTATGGTATCAAGAACCTATTCCAACAAACGATCATAAAATCATGGTCAAATTTATGATCTTTTTTAGTTTGTTGGAAGGTGCACCAAAACTAAGGCGAAACCCCAAACAGTGAATACAACTTGCTCGTAGATGGAAGATGACTAAGATGGTTCTAGATATATTCCTACATGTCACAGCAAGTTAGAACACAAAAGAATCCCAGCTAAAAACCCTCAGATCAAGAGATGGACTAAAGAGACCAAAATCAAGCAAAACCGAGTTTTCTTGTGAATCTTGCTATCAAAGTGCTTAGATGGGTAGATATGCATTCCCAAGAATTATCTCCATCTCTAACACGTTCTTGGCACATCAAAATCACAAAAAGGAAAGATGATAGATTAAAACCAACCAAAAGTTAAACACATCAATAAAAAACAAGATAGACACAAGAGATATAAAACGTTGATGTATTACTTGAGAAGGTAGATTTTACAACCACTCCACCTTGGAGGACAAAGAGTACACAAGGCACTCACTCTCAAATCCTAACCCTAGAGATGAGAGCACATGAGATGGGTTGAATAGTTAATCCTACATGTCTTCATCCCAACCTCTTTTATAGGTGGACAATCAGCCACCTACACTCTTTAATAGATCCTATCAACTATTACAATAGGAAAAAAAATCCGTTAACCCCACGTACAAATTTTACTCTCACAAGCTCACTTATGCATGTGCATCCTCTATATCCTTATACTTGATCCAACCAGCTTTACCTTTACCTAAACCGCTCTTCATTGCATCACCCATGCACCACAGTTTTAATCTAAGATGTTTCCGGTATTTTGGTCAAACTACCAAAATATCATTTCTTGACCTAGTCATCACCAGCCACTACAAGCAATCGTCATGCTTGCCATGTGTAGGTGCACCACTAGTTTGCCACGCGTCACCAAGTCTCTCCCATCCTAGTTCCACCGAATCACGCCTCACTTGGCCCATGCAAGCTACATGGCACCGTCCCACCGTTCGAACTTGCCTTCAACATTCCCGTCTTTCTCGTGTCATGCTTGAGCTCACCGTCTCTCTCTGCATCCTCGATCATTCTGAACTTCAACTCCTCCATGAGTATAACCCCGATCCTCACCGTTGACCATGGTTGACTCCAAGCGACCCTGCACATCCAAAGACAAAGAAATCGTTTTCAGGTATAAGTTCTTCACAACTTGACCTACATTATTCAAGACATGCATCATACAACCTTATTCCATTAACCTAGGTCATTCCAACTCAATCTATGGCTCAATTCTCAAACCATATTTTTCTGGTAAGATCGGAAGTGCTGCGCCTAACACGCCGGTATTTCCACAATGCAGAACTATCACCTCCCAAAACAGTACTTTCGCATGCTGAAAACCTCACCTCGAACTCTCTAGAAAAAAATATACCGCAACTCAATCCGGTACTTCCGCCAAGCGGTACTTTCACACTAATACCTACGATACTTCCGCCAACGGAACTACCGCACTTGTACCTACGATACTTTTAATTTTTCTGACATTTTCAGAAGACAGCTCAAATTAAATGCAATCTTTGCAAAAGCATTTCACCACTTCACAAAATTTGTAATGGTTCATCACAATAGTATACTAAATCTTCTCACATGGCCCTTCAGTTTCTGTGAAAGGAATTTGAGAACTCAGATGGTTGTACCTCAGAAGGGTTGTATTATTGTGATCGAAATCGCAGCTCGTACATCACAAATAAAACCCCCCCAATACCCCGCGGCTTTCCTGGACGCGCGCGAGGCCACGTCGCCCCCAGCGCTCGGCCGGCCGGCGCGTGGCGACGGCTTTTGCGTACGGCCGGCCGAGGCACTTTCCTCCGACTTTTCGGTAATTACGTAAAGGTCCTTTTTCCTCGCGAAAAGGTCCCTGCAAGTTTTTCCTTCAAAAAAATTTTTTGCGTGGCGCCCCGCGGGTTCCCGAAATTACATATAGGCCCTTATTTACTTACGCACAAGTCCTTACAGGCCCTCGATTTTTTACAAAAAAACCCTTTGATTTTCCTGAAATTACGCATCTGCCCTTGATTTTTTTACGAAACTCCCTGCGAATTATCGTCCCTTTCACTTCGGCCCACACGGTGGCTGGCGTGGCGTGGCGCCGCGCCTACATAGCTAGTTTGATACAGATAAGAGCGCATACAGCTTCCAAAGAAAGCAAAACATAATGGCATAACAACAGTGGCATAAGTGCAACACCTGCACATTCATTTACATTTATCTTCAGTAAGGCTCAAAGCTTAATCTGTTAGGTGATTGTTGATTTCTGTAAAAGATCACTTCGGTAGCTAGTCATATAACTTTTCTCTAAAAGGAAGGTAAATGAGGTAGACATTATACAAGCTAGAGAGGGCACTGTCAAACACTGTCAGCATCAAGCAACAACTCAGAAATTTCAGTTCTGGTGTTACAAGCCATGAAGCTTAGGACCATGAGAATAATGACCTTCCAGAGGACACTTACAATGTTTCTGCAACTCCAGGTATCTCTCCATATTAAAACTATGCTTGGCGCAGAGCTTTCTCCTCCTTGACAAAAACAGCCTCTCCATGAAGTCTTGATAGGTCGGATCCCTTGAGGTAATGAGGAAATAGGCATAACCGACAAGCAGGCCAGAGGTTGTCGTGAAGAAGGCGATCGGCTCCATCACATCCCATGAGAACTCCCAGAATGTCAGACGGAAGAAGAGACCAACTTGGCACATGAAGAACCCTAACCCAGACCACAGGATACGTCTGACTTGCTTGTGTGCCAACTTGTCAATTTCTTCCTTCTTCTCCTGGAGTTGCTTAAACTCATCTTTTCTCGGGTCATCCTCAGGTGAAAGTGCAAGCGGCACAGCCCTTCTAACCAGGTCCACAACCTAAGAGCGGTCAACAACCCATCAATATATCAGCTGAAAATTTTACTACATGCCTTCCTTTTGTGCATCTCATATGTAATTTAAGAAAAATCTTCAACTCTTACCAAATTGGCAGACAACTACGCATAACTGTTCACTGTAAAAAAAACTTGCAAAATGGTCGCTTCGCTTCCCCCCAGTTAAAAGCCACAGAAACAATCTCAAAACGATGATGCAATCCTTGTCAGATAAATTGTAAGCTTTTATGGATGTAGTGTCCACAACTCAAAGAATAAAGTAATAAGAGTATCATGTCAGGTGGATGCTTAGATGTTTTAAGTGGCGTGGACGTCACCTAAAAAGGAACACAAGATTCCACTTTTCCTGCTTAGAGCATTCTACGGTCTTTGATCTGACCAGGTAGGTGAAGAACGTAGTGTTAGAGACTGGAAAGGGAAACCTCTTATTTCTACCGCATAATGCGAATAATCCCATCTTTGGTTCTGCTAATTACAATAAATTCAATCTACATCTCAATTATTTGTTAATTTAGCAAACTAATTTTAGCTCTCAGTTATACGCAATGTTAGTCATCTCCACTGTTAACCATTCATTAGTATATTTCATACAGAAGCACTAAAACGCGGATATCCTAGCTCAGCACGGTTGAACACAGTTGCCCAATGCAAAAAATACTTCATATCACCAAATCCATTTGGACCAAGAAAATACTTGTCCACCTACAGTACAACGAATACAAGTATACAACATGACTAACCTGAACAAAATTGCATTTGCAGTTATTGTACTTTCACCAAATTTGATCGGCTGTAGCCGAAACCTGTTCTACTTACGTTTTTCTCTGGTAATCAATAACGGTAGAACCTCCATTTCACAAGCATAATTAATGTAATAGGATGACCAGTTTTTTTTTTCAAAAAAAAAAAAGAGGAGTCTTCGAATCTGCAAACTATGTAAAGACAATTCTATCGGTAGGAATTTCACGAGGAAATCTGTCAACATGCAAGAACTCAGTTGAGGCAAAAGGACTCGTTGGAATCGGAGCGCAAATCGTCACGAAAGCACCTCGTTTAGCTACTAGAGGGAGGTAGGAATCAAGAATAAAAAAAAACCTAGTAAAAAGGATGGGCTAGTTCAGAAAGTCACCTTCTCGGGGTGGAGGTAGGCCTTGTCCCTGAAGAGCAGCACGACGCCGGCGTCGTCCATTGCCCGCGCGAGCGCCTCCGCCTCGCCGTGCGTGCGCGCGGCGCCGGCCTCCACGCAGGCGTCGAGGAGCTCCCCGTAGCCAACCACCTCGTCCCGCCCGTACCTCAACCGCCGCTTGAGCGCCTCGACCCCCACAAGCCGCACCAGGCGCCGCGCCTCCGCCGCCGTGACCTCCACCTCCTCCTCGGCCGGCCGGGCCGGCGGCGGCGAGAAGAGGCGGAGGTGCCGGAGAGTGCACGCCGCGGTGGCGGCTGCCGGAGACGGAGACCGCGAGCGATGGAGGAGGAGGCGGTAGGCGGCTGCGCGCCATAACATGATGGCGTCGGCGGCGGTGGATCGAGGCCGGCGTAAGGCGGACGAGAAGAGAGGGGTCGCTTACTAGTTATGGGCCGCCTATGACCATCAGGGCCAGAGGTGGACTGGACTGGATGGAGACCATACTTTTTACTATTCCATTTTACCAACCTGAGTTTTGGTGAGTTTTGACCTTTTCTTTTTCAGGCACGTGCTGTACTGCTATCTATGTCTGATTGATATGGCTGTGATTTATTATTTTTGATTGAAAATTTTAAATTTTAGTTATTTATGACAGAGATTACGAAGAGAGATACCCGCTTATGATTTTGATTAGTACATATATTAGACTTTTAACATGTACTATAATTAATTTGTAGACCCCGTCTTGAGAAAATACTATGTTTGAAAGTTAGATACTGTAGTAAAAGCTAAAAACCAATTTTAGAAGCAGTTAAAAAATAAACCCAAATTCTCTTTGTAATCTACCTTGGTGTGGTGTGGTGACTTTGCATCAAGGATAAGAATCAAGGATCAATGCTCTCTTCCTTGCCAAAATTTTGTTCCCAGCTAGCACGAAAGGTAAGTTAGTATGCCACGTGTAACTGTTAGGGACAGACAGGGGAAAAAAAGCTCCGTAATTAGTCGCAAAAACAGCTTTATAATCAAAAAGTAAAATAAATGGAAGAAAACATAGAATAAATAAATTTGCAAAGGAGGACACTGTTGTATATTCGGAGTCGTGTGCCCGCGATCAAGAATATAAAAATAGATTATAAGACACAAAATATAGTTCTAAGATTCCTCCCAACTTTATTGCTATTTTATTCATATTATATGTAGTCCTTACCCTGTTATATAAGGAGAGACAGAGTGTCTTGATGATAGAACAAATTATATATAATTAAACTACGCTAACAGACCTCATAGGCCGACTGTACGCTAATAGATATTTATTTAGGTAAAATGTTCAAACCCGGACCCTTGTAAAGCCGTTATGCAACAGACAAGCATCTTGTTCTTTTCAGTTTTTAAAATCTGGTTTTTAGATTTTTTTTGCAGTAACTAATTTTTAAACGGAATATCTTTTTAAGATAAGATCTATTAGTTAATTATAGTACATACTTTACCGACTTCATTTATATAGGCAAAAACCACACGTGAGTTTCTATCACTTTGTAATCTCTCAAACAAACAGCTCAAAAGCCATAAGCCGCAGTCAAAAGTCATAAGTTTCAGCCAAAAAGAATATACCCAAGATGAGGATATGGTTATTGCTACTATTCTTGATCCTAGGTTTAAGATAAGGTTTGTTAGTTGGTGTTTTACACAGATATTTGACTTCTCCAAAGCCATTACTGAGGAGACTGAAATCCGTGCTGAGTTGTTTGATCTATATGCCACATATGAGATGCAGCATTGGCACACCAAAGCTGCCAAAAGCATGGCCGAGTCCTCTTCAACCATGGAAACTAGTAGCTCATTGGCCTCAGTTTCGAGTGAGTTTCAGACATTTCTGCGATCTAGTTCTACAGAACTATCTAAATCTGAATTACTCATATATCTAGATGAATCGAATGATCCTTTAGCAGACACAAGTTTCAAATTGCTAGATTGGTGGAGGTTGAATACTCATAGGTTCCTAGTGGTGTCCAACATGGCAAAGAAATTCTTAACTGTACCTGCTAGCACCGTATCTTCGGAATCAACTTTTAGTGTTGGCGGTAGAGTCCTTGATGATTACCGTAGTGCTTTGCGCCTAGTTATGGTTGAGGCACTAATATGTGCTTCTAGCTGGATACGAGGTTCTCACAATGACATGACACCTCCAATGTTTGTGGTATGTTGTTCCACACTAACTCATTTAACTATCATCTTTGTTACTATTGAGTCTAACTCAATTTTCTATTGCAGGAAGAAGATGATGAGGATGATGTCGAATCTGTACCATTTCCTGAGGGTGTGGTGGCTAGCAGCTAGGATAATAACGAAGTTCACGACTGGATTGCAAGTCTCTCTACCAAAATCCTTCATTTGCTGCTTTAGGAAACCCTAACTGTGATATGACTCAATTTTTAATTTGCAAGAAAACTACTGTCCAGAAGTAGCTCTAACGAATCAAGCAAACTAATTCTTGTTTACATGGTCCGCTTGAACTTTTAACGTTAAGGCTCCAGAATTTTCATTCATATTTTCTGTAAGAAACTAGCTGTATACTATGTTCCAGAATCAAAATTTCTGGACTTCAACTGTAAATTTGCCTTGATCTATTGCGTTACCATGGTTTCTGCTTGTTATTTGTTGACGTAAACTGTTAGCGCGATGTATTACCGAGTCATCTATGTGTTAGGTTGAATCTATCGGTAGATGGATTCTAATCTTAATTTTTGTCGGGTTCTATAGGATTTGTGGACAGTCTTGTGGAATTGACAAGTGATTTGTGGATGTATTAGTTATATTTGCTTGGCGTGAATATTTGTCTGTCTTTTCCTTTTGAATATATTCATTGGTACTCCAGTTTGGATTGTAGACAACAAGTAATTTATTATCTACAATGGTGGCTTATTATTTTGGCAATGCAGCGACTTTGTCTTTGGCAATGTAGTGACTGCTGGTGCTGGTGCACTGTCTGAAGTCCAACATTTTGGCAATGTAGTGACTTTGGCAATGCAGTGACTGCTAGTGCAGTGATTTTGGCAATGCAGTGAACTGCTGGTGGCCTGGTGCAGTGTCTGAACTTTGAACTGCTGGTGGCCTGCTAGATGCAATATTGTACATGCAACCTTTTGCTAGGAACTCTGTTGTGCTATGCTCTGTGTAGGAGAAATTTGCTGTGCTTCTAGGAGAACTCCGAACTCTGTTGTGCTATGCTCTGTGTAGGAGAACTTGTAATTTGTTGTGCTTCTAGGAGAACCCTGTGCTTCTAGGAGAACTCTGAACTCTGTTGTGTTTGTTTGTCTTGTGTTGTGTTTCATCAGTTAATGTCGAGTACTTGAAGAATAATAGTGACGATGATGTAGTATATATTGGTGTTTCACTCCAGCTTGTATTGTTTCTCATATACAACATATTTTGGATTGAAGTTTTTGTAGGATACTTGATTATATCATACCCTATCTGTAACGAGCCTAACGAGCTGAGCCCGAGCTTTGCAACGAGCCGAGCCAAGCCTTTCTTTTAGCTCGTTACTCTAACGAGCCAAGCCGAGCCGCTTTTTTAACGAGCCTTAGCGAGCCGAGCCGAGCCGGCTCGATATCCACCCCTAGTATCCAAGGTAGAGCTTAGCGTTCACAGCATATGCAGAGTTTGGACACTTCGGTGGGCAGAGCTCCTCCGGCTCCATTGCCACATCGTACAGTCAAGGTGAGAGATCCTTCACACCACGAGGGGGATTTCTAGAGTCCTTCGTACATGACATTATTGTGGGCGGCTCGTAGTTCGGCATGTCTCAGCTGGGGGACTTTGACCCTTACCTGACCCAGCCTACTAGACCACCGTCGGCCACTGAGCAGATAGAATGGTCTCCATACCTCCTCCGACCCGAGACGCAACCTCCAAACCGACTGACGTACCCAACGGGACATGCTTGTGCGCGACAGAAGACAAGGCCACATACGAGAAGGCGGATGCGGCGACACGATATCAGTGGCTCAGATGGGTGAGCCATATCGCATCCAGTGTGATGCATTTTTTGTACTACTATATTTAATTTTAATTGTACAAGTATTCCTCATGTATAAAATTGTAAAAAAAGTAATATTCGTAAATTCATGATTAAGTTAACCTGAATAAATGTAGCAAATTTTGACCACATAAAATTTCTAAAAAATTACACAATAACTATGACTATGTTAGAAGGCTTCACATAAAATTTGTAATTTTGGAGTCCGTTTGCTATATGTAAAACTCGTAAAAATAGCAAAATTGTATGAATGTTTGAGCAAAATTTGTAATGGCTAAAATTGTCTAAAAATTACACTATGAGGTACGTTGTGCCGGGAGACTGTACATAAATTTTTATAATTTTTGGAGCTCATGTGATATATTTAAAAATTCAAATAAACAGTAAACAAAAAATTAGGCAAGGTAATTAAGCCGGCTAATTAGCCGGCTTAATTACCTATCGCCCCTCACCGAACGGCAAGCTTGCCTACCGTCCCCCCACTCGGCAGTAGGCTACCTGCCATCTGCTGAGGGGGCGGCAGGCGCTTGCCGCCGGCAACAGCGCCGCGTGTCGCCTCGCCAGCGCTGCCGCTCGGCCACCGGACGGCAAAAACGATATTTTTGCAAATACTACATGTATACAATTATTTCTATAAATACGATACGAAACAGTGCTAAAAGTAGCTTTAACTCAAAACCCAGTGAGAGATTGGGAGTTTGCATGCATGCTGCGTGTGCATGTGAGACTAGAGCCTGTGCATATGCGACTGTGAAAGGGGTTACCAAGCATGTGTGCACGTATGGCTAGGTTTGAGTAAGTGAATGAGAGAGGGAGACAAAAAATGGGAGTGATGTTTTCAATGCGGCAGATAGTTTATGGCTATGGTTAATGATTTTAGTCTTAGCTTAAATACTTATACGAATGAACTGAATGTTGATAAGCTACTTTAAAAAGCTATCCTGATAATCCGCTTCAAAAAGGTGATGAAGAAACCATCCTATTTATTTATTGGAGAAAAGTCATAAGTGATAAGTAAAAAAATAGGTCAATGTGTTCAGTGGCGTGAAGAGAGAGAGAGAGAGAGAGAGAGAGAGAGAGCGCACTGCTTGTTAGTAGAATCGGCTAAGCACTACTAGGCTGATGTGGTTCGGCCCAAAGGAAGGGATACTGGCTCTGCTCTTTTCGGTTTGAGTTTATGGTTTCTGGTTTATTTTTTATTATTTATAAATTTTGTTTTTTCTGATTTTTTTTCTTTTTTGAGCTTTTTTGCTGGTTTTTTTTCATATTCGTTTGCATTGTCTGTGATGGGTTAATCTGTTTTTTCTATTTTTAATTTTTTAAAATTTAGTTACGTCAAATAAGTCACCATCAGCTACAGCATAATTTTAGCTAGCTATAATATAATTTCAGCCATAAATTAAAATTTATTTAAACCCAACCGAGCGGCACCTTAAAGGACGCCATTCTGGTACAAGATACAGATACTATTAGTCCATGCAACGAGAGAACTTTAACTAGCTAATTAACATGAATGGCAGGTAGGAAGAGAACAGGAAATAAGTTATCCTTCAGGTGTAAAGCATCCATGATCAAGTTAATCATATCTTAACTAGTCTCATTGCCAACATTAAGCATACAAGTAGCTCTGGCTCATGGATCATGGCGACTATTCTAGCAACGTAGTAGAATTGCAATAGGCTACAGCATTAGAGACTAGAGAGCAAGAGAACAAAGTAATATTTTCCTAGAGCCTCATTGAACACAACTAATGATTAAGTGAGAAGGGAGTCACCTGCATGCGAGGCTAAGGCTTCATCGAGGGAGTTTTTTTTATTCTTTTAGCCCCGTGTGCCTCCCTTTTTGTAATTCTGGCTTTGTTGGGTTTTTTTTTTTTTGCAAATTTAGCCCTCTCTCAAACGTGGAAGAACCGGGAAGTGATGTGTGGTACGCACCGCACCCCTGAAATGCGACACGCTTGGCCAACCATAGTAGGGCAGGCAAGCACGTCAGGTGGCGGGGCCCACCGGCCTTGCACGCCATCGGACCGCAGAAAGCACCGAAATTTTTTCCACACCAGGCAAGCACAGGAGCCCGCCCCGCATTCACGTAGGTCTGCCTTGGCCGACGTGCCCACTGCCCCCATGCACTCACGCTGCCCTACCGCGGGAGTCACATGTCGCCGCGAGCCTCGCTGGGCGCCTGTGCCACTCGACTGCGGCAGCCGAGTGAGCACCACGCGTTGTCTCGAGCATGCCCACGCGTTGCTAGCCCCCCGTGCGCTGTGCTCGTCATGTGCAATAAAATGGTCCTGGTCGGTGCTTTGCTACCATTTCGGAGTCCATTTGTTTCATCCTGCAAAAGCGACTTTGAGAGATCAAGAGAGGAAGAGAAGTGAGGCCGTCAAGTTCTTGTTTTGGTTTGGAATTTGAAGTTCGTGCATTTATGGAAGTTGTAGATCGGCCTGTGAGCATCAAGAAAATGTAACTTTCATCCACATATGATTATAGTTTTTGCGTGATTAGCATATAATTAGTTAGATGGTATGTTGCTAGTTGTAACATCCCGAGAAATATAAATAATGAATTATGAAGTTTTTGGGATTATTTTATTTGTTTTCTATTTGAATTTGGAGTTTATGGATCTTTTTACAAATAGGAAGGAATTTTGAATATAAAAAGAGGAAAGAAATCAACATATAAAATAATAAAACATGAGCGTCAAAATAAAGAATCTGGAAAGATGATCCAAAAGAACTATAAAAGTAAAAATAATAAGTATTTACAAGAATATATATACATATATATATATATATATACACATATGTATGTATATGTATATGTAAGCATACAATTAAACATAGCAAGAAAATAATCTTTATGTAACAAATATTAGCAAAATAAAAGATATAAAATTTCAGGAGGAAAGGAAGTGAATATATGTATATGTATACCTATATATACACACAAGAAAACCCAAAAGAAAAATCAAAGAAATAAAAATGGAAAAGAAAAGAAAAAGAAAAACTCGGCCGGGCCGGCCATCACCCCGGCCCAGCCTCTCCCCGCGCGCGGACGCACGCCCGGCCCAGCGCGCCAGCGCCCGCAGCCCATCTCCCGCGCGCACCCCGCGCCTCACTGCGCCGTGGCCCTCACTCCACCCGCGCCTCTCTCTCGCTGCCCGGTGGGACCGAGCTGTCAGGCTCTTCTCCCTCCTCCCTCTCTTCTCCACGCGCACGCAGCTCCTTCCCCTCGCGTTCGCTCATCTGCGCAGCAAATCCTCTCCGCTCATTCTCTCACCTCGCGGGCAAGTTTAAAAGGACAGCTACAGGAGGGGAGGCGAACCTCTCCCGCCACCTCTCCCCTGCGAAATCCCGAAGAGGATCGCGTTCCTCCCCCCTGCCTCGCCTGAACAGCGGCGGCCAAATATCTCCCTCGCCGTACAAGCCCTCTCCGACTATAAAAGCCTCACCCGGGAGTCTCAATCGCGCCGTAATGTTCCCTTCTTCATCCCCCTGCAAGCAATTGACCTGTAGTGCACCAATTCCCCACCGGCGACCTCTTCTTCCCCACGGCCGGCGACCGAGCTGCCGCTGATTCCGACCACCACCAGCCAATTCCTCCCTCCTACACCCTCTTCAGGACCTGGCGAAGTAGAAACAACCCTCCACCGAGCTCCCCGATCACTCTACATCGCCGGCGTCGATCGACCTCTTCGGACCGCCGCCACCTCTCGCCGCCAGCCCTCTCCGGTGAACCCCACCTCCGGCCGTCTGCACCAGAAGACTCCCCGTCGCTCGGGGATTATATTCCACGCAGCCCCTAGCCCTTTCCGGCCACCACTCGCCGCCGGTGTCGTCGCCCCCGACTCCTCTGCCCGACCGCCTCCCGGAGCTACCTCAAAAGGTATACTTACCCTATATGGGTAAGCATCGCTCGGCTCGGCCGAGTGGCTTCCAGCGCCAACTCCTTCTCCCCCCTCGCTCCCGCGGCGCGCGTTCGAGCCCCGGCTCCGCGCGTAGCGGTCGAGTTTCTTTTAATTTCTGCGCTGACAGGTGGGCCCCGTTCGTCAGCCGCCGCGGTACCGCAGGCCCACTGACAGCCTGACCCCACCCGTCAGTGTCTAAGCACGCCGACAAGTGGACCCCACTGGCCATAGACACAGTAATAAACGAATAAAGAAAAAAAGATAAAAATTAAGAAAATGACATGTGGGACCCACTGTCAGAAATTTGATAATATTTGGAATTAACTGAACTGAGAACTTTGAATGATCATAACTTTTTCATTTTAACTCCAAATTGAACGAGACAAATTTCTAAATTCGTCTAAATTCAAGATCTATCCAATGGAACTAAAATTATAATTTTTAAAGTTCATTTGAATTTCTGGTGATATTTTGTTGATTTGATGTTTTCTTTTTATCCAAATTTTCGCGCACGATTACAATAGCCTACGAAGCACAAGAAGAAGAATTCGAGGCCGCAGCACTAGAAGCCCCGGACAATCAAGCACCCGACCACTGTGACCAAGGCGAGTCAATACTTTGATCATGTTGAACCTACATTTCTGCAAATTACTTTATTTTAAATTAACAAATTGCATTGCTGTTATTTTTATGCAAATACATGCTAAATTTGATATTCTAGTTATATGCCATTGTTTACCTTGAATAGTATTACCCCCTCCTTTGAGTATTTGAATGTGTGAACCTTGTCGCCCTAGCAAAAATATATTAGTAGCATTTCGAAAATAAGTTCGTAACCGTATGCCATGCTTAGCATTGATTAGGAACTCGGGGCAAGAAATTGTCTCGAGCATCACTTTTATTCATGAGAAATTGGTTTGGGCAGTCATTGTGATAATGACTGGTATATGTTGGATATGATTATTTTACACTCCCAAGATCCCCAACTTGCTTAATTATCTGGGCGGATTGGTTCGATGGTGTGTATGTGTGTGGTGCAGTGATTGCACAAGTGGGTTAGTGGTAGACCGCCCAGATACCACTAAGGACTGAATCTTGTCATGTCACCCGTGTAAAACAGTACAACCACATGCTGGCAAAGTGTAGACAGGGTTTACTAATTTGTGTGGCTCTAGGTGGTTACGTGAAGGTATGACCACGAGCAAAGGGATGGATGGTCGCATCCCCGCCTTTGCCCGTGATGGCTCATGAGGGACCCTTCCCGAGGGATGGTCGGATCCTACGGAAGATAGACCTTAGCGGGCGTAACCACAATAGGACTATGCATTGCAACAATCCTGTGATAGTCTACTCAACCGCATGGCTAAGGAATCATGTGGGGCAACGGGTGGATTTATCTCTTGTGGGTAAAGTGTGCAAAACTCTGCAGAGTCAAAACTATTCGAATAGCCGTGCCCACGGTCATGGGCAGACATGGGAACTTAACTAGATATAGTTCTGTTTACAAAAATATTGGAAAATGGGGATGGAAAAGTGGAAGGGCAGAGGAAAGCCCTGATTTGAGTTGTCCTGGGTGTCGTCCCAGTGTGTCCTGGAGGTCGTTCCAGTGGTTCCTGGGTGTCGTCCCAGTGGTAAGTTAAGCGGCTATAACGCTGAAAAAGGTCATACGGTGTGATGCCGTATGTAGGGAGAAGTTATGGTGATATTAGGCATATGGTGTGATGCCATATGTATGGAAATTCATATTAATACTCCTTGAACATTAGGCTTTTGTTCAAATGCTAGGTCTTAGGAATTTTTATATAATTGTATTCAAAAGCACTCTTCGCAAAAATAAAATAAACCAAAGCCATCCTTTGAATATCCATACATGTTATATACTGCATTCTGGGTGTTGATTCGCTGAGCACGGGGTCGGAGTGCTCACGCTCGCTTTGCGGCAAAAAATCCAAAAACAGGAGCGCAAGACCACTACGCCTACGAGGAAGCTCCCGCTACGGAGGAGAAGAATGACGAAGGAAACTAAGGCGTAGGCTTCGTTGATTAGACACGGACAAGTGGACATCCGGCGTTGTGTGCACGTATGTTACTAGTTAACTGGTAACATATAATGCACACAGTACCTTCCAGTCGCTTGCCTGTGGATTTGAGTTTGCTTTTGCTGTATTTCCGCTGTGCGTATTTGTAATAATGACATTTGGCCTAGTCGGCCCCTTTTGTAAACTATCACCCGACGTGGTGTATTTCAATTCATGTAATATAATGGATGATTATGCGATGTATGAAATGATTCAGCAATGTACCTGTGTGCACTAACTACTGATCCAGGGATTAGTGCAGTGAAACACAGTAAGATTCAGATTGAAAAATCTGGGTCTGACACTAGTGTAGAAAAGTAGTAGTTAGCCTTGTGTATTTGGTATGTGCCCTTAGTTCACTGACATGACATAGTGTTGTTAGTGTGTTTAATTACGTATTAGTCCTAGTAATTATGTGCATGACATTACCTACATATAGCTCAACGAATTTGCATGCAAACAAAATAGTTAGAATTAGTGTGTTATAAAATAATTACTTTGCAATGTACATAGGATAGGTAATAGTTAGCCTTGTGTACTCGGTCTGTGTCCTTAGTTCACCTAGAAGACTTAGTGGTTAATTATTTGTTAGTCATGGTAATTACATGCATGACATTGCTTATTTATATGTACTTTGAAATACCAGTACTTAAGAATCTTGGGAAGATGCCCCGAAAAAGAAGTGAATGGAAGACACAAGTAGGTTTGCATGATGAATTAGAACACACAATATTTCAACCAAATGAATACAGTTGATGTTCCAATAACTTTATATTAGTTGGCAACAAATGGCCGGTAGATGTTGGGTAACAACAAGATAAATCCGTCTGACATACGATAGCAGCTGTTAGATGGCACAATCATTGCATATCTTGTAGTAAGTGGGTTTCTTATGCACCTGTGATAGGTACGTCATGTTGGACATTCAAGATCTGTTCATGTTCTATGGGAATGGTCTCGTCTGCGACGGATCCTATGGGATGGACCTTGCAAATTGTGACCAACTGTGATTTGGGCACCAGGTCTGAAGGACCTGAGCCTCTCGGAGCCTCAGAGGTGTGTGCGTCCCGCGTTCGATCAGGCCACTGTAAGGAAGAAGCTACGCATCGAGACGTTGTATGCCTCAGTAGTGGGCGGTGCAGGGGAGACCTTTTGGCAACTTTTGAAGGTAACAAGTGACGCTATGTAACCCTGCTGCTACGATATATTCGAGGCCGATAGTGTATGTTCAGTTTGTGAAGAGGATGGAATCATTCGGCATTGGTGGTTCCAGTGGAGCTGCCGATGATGAAGTGGCTAGGTTGGTCTCCGTTTGGTGATGTAGGCGCCGGTGTTGGTGAGGTGCGGGTGAGGAAGTTGGTGATGGAGACCTAAGGAGGCATGCGGAGGATTTTGAGCCAAACGAAGGTGCGGAGAGGTGGTGGGCAGCCCACATTGATTGCCACAAGTACCTTGCCGACCAGGTGGGAGAAATGGAAAGCGAGGAGGAGTACATGGAAACAGCTAGTTCTAGAGACGAGGAAGATGGAGAAGCTGCTACAGGAGGTGTACTAGGTGGTGTCACGACCATCGACGTTGCTTATGTCTCCTCCAGATCGGATGACATCGCAGCAACATCTCTGGTTCTCCCACAGCCAGAGAGGGCATGGTGGGGTTCAGTGAAGACACTATTATTAGGGTAGCACTTCCCTAACAAGACTGTTACCCAATAGGCCATTGTTAGATAGCCGTTAACATCAGCTGACGTATTAGTGTTCAGATCCAACCCTAATACCTATATCATCGAGTGTAGACGAATCTTGCCTTGGCAAGGTCCATGCGCAGCGGTCAAGAGGCATGGCCATGGACTTCTGGATAACGGTACTGAAGGATCACAAATTGGAGCTTGCTGAGCCACTTCAAAGGCATGGTAACATGACGTCCTTACATGTCGCCAGTCTGATAATTAGCCACCTCATCGGCATAGATGTTTCAGTTTCACCAAAGATTCTGTTGGCAGATATTGTCAACATGGTGGGGTTCCTGGTTGTAACAGCCCAGGTTTTTATTAACATAAAAATAAATAAATTAATTTAAATTAAAAATTTAAATTAAAATAAGTATTTTTGTGGCCTAAATTTTATTTTTGGATTTGCCCTGAATTTCTGTTTTTGAAAAAGCTGGATTTGAAAAACATTTTAAGAAAAACCTAAAAATATTATTAAATAAAAGGATATTTTGATTTTCTATAAAAATCCTACTTTAAATTAATTTTTAGAGTTAGTTGGTTCTTATTTGGTTTCCTGGATTTTTTCGGAGTTTGAAAATGTATTTTTGAAATTACAAAGTATTTTAAGTATGAAAATTAATTACCAACATTAGTTCGAAATATTTTTATTAAGTCCAAAATATCACCAAGAGCTTCTGTGAATTTTACTGGAATTTTTGGAAGCATTTTCATATATTTTTTGAGCTTTGTAGAATTTATTCGGGTTTTCTGAAAAAGGAAATCAAACTTAAAATCTGAAATCTCCTCCTTCCCTCCTCCGGCCGCCACGTGGACGGCCGGATTGCGCCCACGCCACCCGCTCAGAGCCCGCCTTCCCCTCCCCCTTGCCCACCACGTGGACGGTCCGGATCACCCGCACCCCGCGCGCCCGGCCCATCTGGCCCATCCGCCCATGTTCCTCCCTCGGCCACACGATTCCCATCCGACCGCCCGTGCCTCCTCTTGCCCTCTCTCTCACTGTACGTGGACCCCGCCCGTCAGCCGCTCCGCGCCTCCTCTCCCGCTGACCGCCCGGGCCCACCTGTTGGCTCCATCTCCCCCACCACCTCCTTCTTCCTCGCGCCGCCTCCCCGGCCGCAACCGCCGCCCGCAACCTCCGGCTCCCCTCTCTCGTGCGCGCGCCCCCCTCTCCTTCGTGCGCCGCACGACCCGCACCACGCGCCCACCTCCTCCCCGCCTTCGCCGCGCCCCATCTTCCCCATCCGCCGTAACCGCCGCTGCCACCTTCCCCACTCCGGCGAGAAATCCCCCGCGCCTCCCCCCTCCCCGAGCCTATTTAAACCCCTCCCCGACTCCGCCTCTCCTCGCCCCACCTCCCCCTCCGCTCCCCATCCTCTCCCGGCCACCCCACCACCGCCGCACCGAAGCACCTGAGCGCCGCCGCCGCCTTCCTCGCCACCGGCCTCTTCCTATCCGCCTCCGGTAAGCCGCGCCCCTCCCCGAGACCCCCCACGTGCCCCTCTTCCTCCTGCGCCACTCGCCGCCGGCCGCCACCTGTCGGAACGTCGGCGAGCCTCCAAACCTGAGCGCCTCCCTCCGTCGGCCGGCCACCTCGTCCCACCCGTCCCACGTGGACGCCGAGTGGCGCCACCTCGGCACCCACGCGGGTGCCACGCAAGCCTCGGCTGGCACATCACCTCGGCCTCCGCCCGAGTCCATGGACTCGGTCTACGTGGACCGGGCCCACCTGTCAGTGGGGTTTACCCCAGGGCTGACGCCTGTTGATGCCATAAATGGCTTTTTCTTCAGAAAAATAATCCAGCCAAAATTAAATTCCCTGCTGACGCCATAATTCCGGATTTTACTTTAGGAAAATAATTCCAAAAATCCCGATTTTTCATTTTCTCTCTTTTCAAACTGCTTGGAGCCCGTTCTTCTTCGTCCTAACTCCGATTGAGCCCATTCAAATTTCTAAATTCATCAAAAATTCTCCTCTATCCATTTCTAGCCTCAATTCAAATTTTTAAGTCAATTTGAATTTATTTTAAATTTATTTGAATTTGGTGGGTTATTTTCACATTTAGACTTCGACAATTCGGGAAAATTGTTTGACGAAGATTCAAACCAAGTTGAAGAGCAAGGCAAGTCACACTCCTTGATCATGTTGATCCCAGATTTCAAAATAAAATCATGTTGCTTTTAAATTATTCTGCATGCATATGTTTATTTAATTATTTCAATTCAATTTTGAATTTAGCTATTACCTACTTGTTATTATCTCCATTAACCTTGAATTATCTTCATACCTTGTAACCCTAGATTAAAACTCTAGTTAATACATTAGTGTTGGCTGGAGAGTTTAAATCAAATGCTTAGTCCTGCTTAGATATACTGGGATGGGATATCTTTCACATAAAATGATAACTCTGTTTACATAAAATGATACGCTTTTGATATGAACTCTTGACTTTGGTGAGTCAAGGAGTTTTATGAATTATTTTGAAAACAAAATATAAAACCTGGTTTAGACTTAGGCAAATGGTTAGATTGGTGGGTGCAGGCATGCCCTGTTGGTCGGAGCCGCAGTGGTTGACTGTCATGCACAGGGGTATGTGATTGGACCTATGTCAGTTTAAGGACCAGTCTGTGAGCTACTGTTGCAAAGCCCTAATCGTACTACCACATGGCTGGTATGGGACAGCCCTGGCTGAATAATTTGTAAAGTCCCAACCTGAGTCAAGTCGTAGTTGAAAGTGAGCGTGGTTGGTGCCATGTGAAGTCTCACTTGGGCGAGCGTGGTTAAGCCATGAGAAGTCTCGTCTAGGCTCAAGAGGGGGTCCCGATCTGGTGGATTCCTTACTGGGGTGAAACCTTAGAGTTGGATCGACCAGGTTGAAGGTTTTGCATTGTAAAGGCCTTGTCACGACTCCCCACCGCACACCTAAGGAAGTGTGTAATCTAGTGGTACAGCGGGATGATCGTGTCTTGTTGGTAAAGCTGTACAACCTCTGCAGAGTGTATAATCTATCCTGGATAGCCGTGCCCACGGTCATGGCATGCTGAGTAAAAGTTTTTCATGGATTAGACTTTGTTTTACAAAAATGATTTTCGAAAACCTTATGGATGGATGGAATCCATGAGAGAAGGAAAACCTTGTGGGTGGATGGAACCCATGAGAGAGATTGGAAGCTTGTGGATAGATGGAATCCACGAGTATTTAAAAACGTGTGGATGGATGGAATCCATACGTGATCTTTTGGAAAAGATGGTCCGGGTGGGATACCCGTGGATAGGTTGGTGTTTGGTCGGAGCCTGCACTAACGGTATTATTTTCAATTACAAGTATTGTTTTACTTCCTATATTAAATTCAGCAATTTCAATCTATTACTGTATTTCTTAAATGTTGTTTTATGCAAACTAACCCTGTAAGGCGTTGATGTAAGACTTGGCTATAAGGCCGTACCCTTTATTTAATATAATTGGTCATTTGTGCTTTGTATTTGTCTTTGTTGTACTGTGTGCACTAGCTGATCCTGGACTAGTGCGATTTATACAGAGGATCCAGGAGTCGTTACTCCGGGTTCCGACATTGGTTAGCTACCACACGGTATGGTAGGCGAAACAGAAGGTCATGAAGTGTATGTACAACACATACAAAGAGGCTTATGACCTAGTCAAAAGAATGATCTATCAAATTGCATAATCAAATCCAGACACATACATTAACAAGCTAGAGCAGATACTCCCATGAAGGGCCCAAATTGCTCTGTTCTTGACATAGTCTTTTAGGCCTTCCGTCAAGCGATCGACTGTCTCCCCTCTGTCACTAAAGGCAACAAGGAGTAGAGGAGCAACCATCTCATCAGATCAAAACCAAAGAGACCCATTGCCTTTCCTGTAATGGATTTATCATGTCCAACATGTTAAATTATGTAGCACTTTAGCGATTAAATAAATAATTCCACAGATATATCATAACTACTAGAACACTACAAATACTAGACATGTGTAAAAACATAAATCTGATCATACACATATGTACCTCAAGAATATGAACTACCAGGATAGGTAATATGAACATAAAAACATATATATTCATATTGAAAATTACATAAATAGAAAAGTACTAGATGTTACTGAAGAATAGTGTAGAGAAGATGAAGATTTAGTCGCTGCAGAGAACGACGACCAGTCACGCGATACGCTTCCTAAAAACTTGATTCGCTCTCTCCCGTACAGTATCGCAAGAATGATGACATCGGAGACCAGCTCTCCCCACAATCGATGTATGCCAATGAAAGGATGAAGTAGCCAAGAACATCGCAGAGATAGAGGAACTTGACTCTCAGGAACGCAATTCTTGCTTGGATGCTCCAAAGAGAATAAGTAGAGCCTATTATAGACTTCAGAAGGTGTCTCTCCAATTTCGGCTAGCAATATGGTACTAAAGTGTCCCACATGCCACCATGCATGAGTGGGCCTTTGGGATTTTCCTTGGAATTATTGATAGGCCAAAGCCCATTTTCCCAACAATCCCCACTAGATCCCAAAGGCTCACAAAGTTTGTCTGTTGTTTCAAAGCACTATTAATATACCAGTTTTCGGTGGAGACCTGTTAGGGTTGAACATCCACCTAGAGCTTGAAGCTACATTCATCCACAACTACACAATGAACTAGACCTTGAATTGGCAGTTTTACGTGAATGAGTTTCACTTAAAGCCTTGACTGATACTTGGCTGCCAATAGGCTACCCCTCGGGTGGATCGTATAAGTCATACTCCGGTATCTCTGCATGAGCTTATTAGAGAGAACCTACTTTTCATGGATTGTGACTATCAGTCGGGCTGAAATAGATGTATTCTTTCAAGAATACTCTGTAAGACAGCATCTTTGCAATTTAAAGCCACAAAACACATTAAGACAAAGTTATCCTACCATACAAATTTGAGGGTATGACATCTTCAGTGGAGTGGGTTATAGAATGTACTCTCCTTCAGTTAACCAAATAGTTTATTTTTCCTAGGTCCTGCTTTATAGGATCTCCGATCACATAGATTGGGTTGCCACTGTGGTATAACTCATATAGGTCTCACTCCCATCTCATTTAATGCATGATCTATCACATTCCGTGATAAAACCCTTTGTAAAGTGAGCTGCCAAGTTCTTAGCTATTGGAATATAATCCATCGCTATTACTCAAGAGTTTCTCAACTTCCTGACATATTTCAATTGTCTTTTCATGTGCCTGGAGGACTTCTTGTTATCCTTTGCACTATTCACTTTAATGAGAACCGTTTGATTATCACATTACATCAGGATAACCATAATCGGTTTTTCAACCATTGGTAAGTCCATCAAGAGTTTACGTAGCCATTCTGCTTCAACAGTGGTTGTGTCCGATGTTGTGAGTTCTGCTTCCATGGTTGACCTCATCAATATGGTTTGTTTACATGACCTTCATGAGACAGCAGCACTGCCTAGAGTGAAAATATATCCACTCATAGCCTTAATCTCATCAGCACCAGATATCTAATTGGAATCACTATACCCTTCGAGTACGCTGGGGTATCCGGTATAATGAATTCCATAACTCATCGTACCTCTCAAGTAGAGCATAACTCACTTGAGCACACGCCAATGATCATCTCCCGGATTAGACGTAAACTGGCTTAATTTACTTACAGCAAATGAGATGTCAGGCCGGGTAGCACTAGCTAGGTACATGAGTGAATCAATAATATGAGAATATCTCAGCTGATCATTTCCTAGTCTTTGATTCTTTCGAAGTATTAGACTAGGATTATAAGATGTTGGAGAAGGCTTGCTATCCATAAAGCCAAAACTACAAAAGGTGAAGAAAGAGAGAGGTTGGGAGAATTGCCACACAAAGGGTGTTGCTTTCCTGTGTATTTGTAGATATACATGTCATTGATTACAGCCAGATTACATGGGAAGATAACAACTAAATCAATTAGTAAGATGGCAATCTTATTTATACAAGGAAGCTATCTTATATGTACAAGAAAACTAGCCAAATGGTAGGTGCTGGTGTCACGGAGGCAGGCGTGGTCGTAGGCGATATGCTCGGCGGTACTCGATATCGCTAACATCCCCCCACAGTCGAATTGTGGGGAGGCTGAACAATGAGACTGGAGTGAAACTCCTGGAAGGTCTTTATTGGGAGTCCTTTGGTCATCACATCGGTGAATTGTTGCACCGTCGGAACATGAAGAACGTGCACTTGACCAAGGGCAACCTTCTCTTGAACAAAGTGGATGTCGATCTCGATAATCCGTCAGTGTTGTTCCGGGTTGGCAGACATGTAGACGGCACTAACGTTGTCACAATAAATGACTGTGGTGGAGAACAGAGGGCGATGGAGCTCGAGGAGAAGTTGGCGTAGCCAGACACACTCAACTATGGCATGAGCAATGGCTCGTTACTCAGCCTCCACACTGGAGCGCGAGGTAGTGGTCTATCATTTAGATGACTAGGAAACCAAGTTATTGCCGAGGTAGACGCAGAAACCACAAGTCGAGCAGCATGAGTCAGGGCAGCCAGCCCAGTCTGCATCAGAATACACCGTGAGGGAGTCTGTCGGAGAGGCATGTAGGTGCAGTCCATAGTCTAAGGTGCCCTTCACATAGCGCAAGATGCACTTAATGAGGGCCAGGTGAGGATCACGAGGAGCATGCATATGAAGGCAGACTTGTTGAACGGCATAGGTGATGTCGGGACAGGTGAGCGTCAGATACCACAAGGCACCGATCAAAGCGGAGAGTTTGGAGTTGGTGTTGACGAGGGTGGCAACTGGATGGCAGTCCATCATGCCTACGTGCTGGAGAAGCTCGGGTGCATATTTGCATTGAGAGAGGAATAGGCCAGCAGGTGATCGATTGATGGAGATGCCCAAGAAGAAGTATAGGTCACCGAGGTCTATCATCGAGAACTAGGTGTAAAGTGATCAGTGAGTGCCGAGAGTAGTCCATCAGTGGAGGGGCGAGGATGATGTTGTCAACGTATAGTAGAAGATAGGTCATGTTGTTACTGCACTTGAGGATGAATAGCGAAGTGTCAGAGGCAGATGGAACGAAGCCAATGGTGCGGATGTAGGATCCAAAATGCTAGTACCATGCACGAGGGCTTGTTTCAATCCATACAAGGACTTATGGAGCCGGCAAACATAGATGGGGCGGCGGGGATCAACAAATCAGGATGGTTGTTGACAGTAGACAATCTCATCGAGATGGCCATGGAGGAAGGTATTCTTGACGTCAAGTTGAGAATGGGACCATGAGTGAGAGGCCGCAAGGCCAAGAACCACACAAATGGTGGTCGGCATGATGACGAGGATGAAAGTCTCGATGAAGTCGATATCAGGTTGTTGAGAAAACCCACGCATGACCCATCAAGCTTTGTAGCTGGCGAGGGTACCATCGAAGTGGAACTTATGTTTGAAAATCCACTTGCCGGAGATGATGTTAGCACCTAGTGGGGGAGGCACAAGAGACCAAGTGTGGTTGTCCTGTAGGGCCTTGTGCTCCTCGGCCATAGTGTTGCACCAATGTTCAACTTGTAGGGCTGACCGTATGTTTTCAGCATTCGTGAGATGGACGAGTGCTCTTCAAGAAGATTGAGTTTCCGTACTGGAAGCACAATATTGAATTTCGCATGGGTGATCATTGGGTGAGGTCCGGGAGCTGGTCGAGGAACCGCATCAAGCGAGGGTGCAAGAGAAGTCAGCACAACAGAGCTTGACGTGGGTGAGGCGATCACGGTCATCGTGGTCGTAGGCGTGGTAGAAGATGCAGTTAGAGGCATAGTCGAAGGCACAGTTGAGGTCGAATGCGAGGTCAGAGGCACGGTTCGAGGCGTGGTCGTAGGTGCGATCATAGGCATGGTCATAAGTGTGGTGGTAGATGTGGTCATGGGCGCGATCGTAGACGTGGTCATAGGTGCGACCGCGGGAGCCGAGAGCGATGAGGACTCTGAGGAGGCAGAGCGGTTTATAAGATCAACAGCTTGGGACAGTCCTGGTGAGGCGGGGCAGGCGAGGTAGCCTTCCTAGCTGGGATGGTGGCGTCATCGAGGAGGAAGTCCAGTGAGTCAGCCGGTGGACATGTTCCTATAAAAGCAAATGGAAAAGCGATTTTGTCGAATATGACATGGTGTTAGTTGATGATCCATGGGTAGTGCGGTCAAGGCAGCGGTACCCTTTGTGGGAGGATGGGTAACCGAGAAAGATGCAAACCACGGATCGAGGAGAAAGTTTATGTTTGGCTGTAGCGAAAATATTATGGTAACATAGACAACCAAAAATATGTAAGTGATGATAGGATGGGGTTGTGTTATAAAGCCACCAGTAGGGAATGTCAAGAGAAATGGACTAAGATGGCCAGTGGTTAAGAAGGTACATCGCTGCGGCAGGGCCTCGGCCCAGTAGGAGAGTGACATGGATGCTTGGAACAACAGGGTACTGACTACATCATTCATGGTGCAAATGGCAGTTCAAATTTGCCATTCTGAGAGGAGGTGTATGGGCAGGATAGGCAGAGGTGGATTCTGTGGTGTTGGAAAAAATTGGTGGAGACTAAGTTTACAAACTCACGCCCATTGTCGGTTTGAATGGAACGGAGTTGTGAGTTGAACTGAGTTCGTACTAAAGCGACAAAAGCTAGAAGAAGTGGTGTGACCTCAGATTTTTGATAAATAGGATAAATCCACATAAAATGCAAAAAGTCATCTATAATGAGTAAGTGGTATTTGTAGCCAGAAATACTCGATACAGGGGATGTACAAGCATCACAATGAATCAACTCAAAGGGTGCAACAATAATAGAACTAGATCGAGAGAATGGTAAGTGAACATGTTTGCCAAGCTGACAAGCATGACAAAGGGCACTGTTATTTTTTATGCAAGGAATGGAATATTGTTGGTGAAGGACGGGCGTGGAGTCGCGGCCTAGGTGTCCAAGACGGTGGTGCCATAGGTCCGGTGGAGCTATTGTCATGAGGAACGTAGTGGGGCTGGGGGGGCTGTTGAAGGGATGGATGGTATAAAGATCACCCGGACTATTGCAGCAAAGTGTCTCTATCCGAGTGTGAAGGTCCTTGATAGACCAGAAGGATCAAACTTGATGGAACACACATTATCATGAGTGAATTTCCAAATGGAAATAAGATTTTTAACATGGTTAGGGACTATTAAAACATCACGGAGATGAAAATAGGAGAAAGGTGTGGTAAGTGTGGTATGACCAGTGTATGTGATTGGTATAGGGGAACCATTGCCGACAGTGACGGATGAGGAGGAACTGGAAGGGTAGGAGGAAAGTAGTATACCAGCGTCAGAGGACATGTGGCAAGTGGCGCTGAAGTCCATGACCCAGTCGCTGGAGATAGCCATGTTGTTCATGGTGGCGAGAAAACCGGCTTGGTCCCATGATGGTGGTGCAGCACTAGGTGTCGGGGAGGGTGTCGTAGCGGGGACAAACACAGAATATGCTTGTTGTGCACCAAGGCCCGGGCCAAGGAGACCTTGTCCGCTGCCATTGCCACCAGATGATGGGTGCCATGACCCAGCCCCTGGTTGATTTGTAGGGGCCATGGACCAGGAATGTAGACCCAGTTACCCGACCGAGTACCGACCGGAGCTATGGATTGTTGGGGGTGCCGTGGCTGGATTGGGAGGAGATGCGGTCACCACCACCCTTCTTGTTTTGCTAGCGGCGGCCACCATTGTTGTTGTTCCCACAGGAGAGGTTCAAGCGTCCGTCGTTGCCATCATTGGAGCCGACAGCAACGAGAGCAGTTTCTGTGGCTACCTTGGCATCGCTGGCAGATTGTGTCTCGTCAAGGAGTGACCAAGCGCGAAGGAAGGGGGGAACAACGCCAGCATGAGGATCAAGGTCCCAGTGGTCTTGATGCATGGATTGAAACCTCAGAGCATGTTGAGGACAAGTGCCTTGTCAGACATGGGCTGACCAACATTGCAAGGAATCGGCAAGTGCCTTGAGGCATTGGCAATAGGCCATGATGGACATGTCAAATTGAACAATCGACTGGAATTCGGCCTCGATAAAGATGATGCGGCTCTCCTTGTTGTCGAGGAACAACTCTTCGATGGCGGTCCAAGCATGGACGGCTAACTGTTCAAGCTCCATGATGATCTAACAAATGTCATCGAAGATGCAACCATTGATCCAGGAGACTACGCCATAGTCCTGCTAGGTCCACTTGACTGAGGGCACGACCGACGGCAGGTCACAGATGTCGTGCAGGAGCCGAATTTGCCGAGGAACATGGTGAAGAAGTTCCACCACATCGCGTAATTAGACGCCTTGAAGTCGAGGGTCACAGGGACATGTGTTTTCATGCTAGCCACGTGAACAATAGCTGAAACGGAGGAAGGGGGCTATGGTGGAGGAGTTGGCGGCATCGTCGATGCTGGTGGACAGGGCATCAACGAGTGTGGAAGCTGGGGGTGGCTCGAAGGTAGACATGGCGCGCGGCGGGGAAGATCAACGCGGAGCAAAGAAGAAAATCAGAACTTGCTCTGATACCATATCAAAGTGAAGAAAGAGAGGTAGAGAGAATCGCCACACAAAGGGGCATTGATTTCCTGTGTATTTAAAGATATACATGTCTTTGATTACAGCCGGATTACACGGGAAGATAACAACGAAATCAATTAGTAAGATGGTAATTTTATCTATACAAGGAAGCTATCTTATCTGTACAAGGAAACTAGCCAAACGGCAGGTGCTGGAGTCATGGAGGCAGGCATGGTCGTAGGCGATACGCTTGCTGGTACTCGATATCGCTAACAAAAACAACTCAAGACCTTTTCCACATAATGGGATTGCAGAAGTGTAATCCCATCCTCACCCTTAATCAACTTGATGTTTAGAATTACATCAGCTTCTCCCAGATCTTTCATGTCAAAATGTTAGGACAAAAAGGATTTAACCTCATTAACCACGTTAAGATTTGTTCCAAAGATATCTATGTCATCAACATATAGACACAATATGACCCCTTCACCCCCACCATAGCGGTAGTACACACATCTATCGACTTCGTTTACTATAAAGCCTACAGATGTTAAAGTTCTGTCGAACTTCTCATGCTATTACTTAGGTGCTTGCTTGAGACCATATAAAGATGTCAGTAACTTGCAAACCTTGCCCTCTTGACCAGTTACCACAAAACCATCTGGCTATTCCATGTAGATTTTCTCATCTAGCTCTCTAATAAGGAAAGCTGTCTTAACATCTATTTAATGGACAATAAGACCATGTGAAGCAGCCAAGGATAATAGTACACATATAGTGGTCAATCTAGCAACGGGTGAATAGGTATCAAAGAAATCTTCACATTTCTTTTGAGATAACCCTTGGCCACAAGTCGTGCCGTGTACTTTTCAATAGTACCATCAGGCCTAAATTTTTTCTTGAACACCCACTTATATCCAATTGGCTTGCAATCATATGGACGATCAATGATTTCCCAAGTTCCATTAGCGAGAATGGAATCCATTTCGCTATGGACCACATCCTTCTAGTACTCTGCATCAGGAGATGCATATACCTCTGAACTGGATTTGAATGCATCATCCACAAGATACACAGTGAAATTATCTCTAAAAGATTTTTCAATCCTTTGTCTTTGCTCCTTCTAGGAGCAGCAATGTCATCCTTCTCAAGGATTTGTTCGTGTGTGTGTTCAGAATGTTCAATGGGAATTATGGGTTCAGGAGTTAAATCATTTACTTGACTAGTAAGGTTATGCATATCCTTCATGCAGAATATGCTCTCAAGGAATGTAACATCTCAAGACTCCATTATTGTATTGACATGTATGTTAGATACCTAATATTTAACTACCAGAAACCTATAGGCAGTACTGCAATGAGCATATCCTAAAAAGATGCAATCCATAGTTTTAGGTCCAAGTTTGCACTTTTTAATTATTGGTACGTTGACTTTTGCCAAACACCCCCAAGTGCGTAAGTAGGATAGTGATGGTTTTCTCCCTTTCCATCCTTTGTACGGAGTAATCTCACTATTCTTAGTGGGAACTCGGTTTAGAACATGATTCGAGGTCAATACAGTCTCCCCCACCATGCCTTAGATAAACCCGCATCGTCTAACATAGCATTAACCAAGTCGCTCAACGTGCGGTTCTTTCTTTCAGCAATCCCATTGAATTGAGGTGAATAGGGAGGCATCCTCTTATGTATAATTCCATGCTCTACACAGAATTGGGAGAACTCATTTGAGAAATACTTTCCATCACGATCCGACCTAAATCTTATGATTTTTCCTTCTAGTTGGTTCTCAACTTCAGCCTTATAAGTTTTAAAGTAGTCTAAGGCCTTACCTTCTGTTTTCAACATATACACATAACAATATCTAGTAGCACCAGCAATTAAAGTCATGATATATCTTTTCCCTCGTTTCGTCAGCACACCATTCATTTCACAGAGATCTGAATGTATGAGTTCTAAAGGTGCCAAATTTCTTTCCTCCACACCCTTAAGAGGTTTACGAGATAGCTTTGCTGCACACAAGTTTGGCATTTATAACCTTTGACAATGGAAAATTTCAAAAATAAATTTAAACTAGATAGCTGAGACATGCAACCAAAATTCATATGACACAAACATGAGTGCCAAATGTTGGCTTCATCCCCATTAATTGGATCACAAATATAATTCACAACCTTATTACAAAAATCTGAAAGGGAAAAGCGGAACAAGCTTCTGCGATCATAGCCTTTTCCAATAAAGAGTCCAAATTTAGAAATGACTACTTTATTCGACTCAAAAACCAACTTATACCCATCTCTACAGAGACGGGAGCCGCTAACGAGATTCTTGTTTATTGAGGGGACATGCTACACGTTCTTCACCTGTACGATCTTTCTCGAAGTAAACTTTATATCTACCACATCAACACCAAGAACAGAGACATATGAACCATTTCCCATCAAGATGGAGGAAGCCCGTGCGACTTGATAAGAAGAAAACAAGGATACATCAGTAAATACGTGAATATTGGCCCCTGTGTCAATCCACCAGTCGGTGGACTGATAGACCAAAAGGACAGTGAGTAAATTACCATACCCAGATGTCCCTGCTCTGGTATCACTAATAGTCATATTCATAGACTTGTGCTCATTTTTTCTGTCTTTACGGTCAAGACATTTGTTAGCCCAGTGGCCGTCCTTACCGCAAACATAATAGACTGCCATGAATTTATCAGGTAACGTGCATTTGAGGTGATCGAGTTCCCTTGCAATGAATTGTATTTCATGAGCCTGCTTGACTATAGAATGGTTTTCAACCATCTTGTAGTCATGATATTGCTCCATGGTATACAATTCACTTCCAGCATCCGAGGCAACGAACTTATGTTCAAGTGCCTCCCACAGCTCCTTTGTGTCGGTCATTGCATATACACATCGCACAGACGATTAGAAAGAACGCTAAGAATGCATCCCACAAATATTGTGGTGCCTGCTTTAAACTCATGTTCTTGTTCGGGAGTAAGATCTCCTTCAGATCTCCCGGAGGCAACCCAAAATACGTTCAAAGCCGAGAGCCATAAATTGACTCTCGTTTGCCATCTTTTGAAGTTTACACCACAGAACTTTTCTGGTTTCATTGCCTTGGCAAAACCAGTTATTTTCATCATAAAGTGCCTATCAAATTCATAATCGGGTTTTTGGATTGTTAAATTATGTAGCACTTTAGTGATTAAATAATTCCACAGATACTAGAACCTTACAAATACTAGACATGTGTAAAAAATTAATCTGATCGTACACATATGTATCTCAAGAATATGAACTAGCAGGATAGGTAATATGACCATAAGAGTACTAGATGTTATCAAAGAATAGTGTAGAGAAGTTGAAAATTTAGCCGCTGTAGAGAACGGTGAGCAGTCATGCGAGGCGCTGCTCAAAAACCTGATTCGCCCTCTCCTGTACAGGATCGCAAGGACGATAGCTTCGGAGACCTGCTCTCCCCCCGACCGGTGTACGCCAGCGAAGGGATGGAGTAGCCAAGAACAATGCAGGAACAGAGGAACTTGACTCTCAAAAACGCAATTCCTGCTTGAATGCTACAGAGAGAATAAGTAGGCCTATTATAGACTGTAGAAGGTGTCTCTCCACCTTTGGCTAGTAATATGGTACTAAAGTGTCCTACCTATCACCACACATAAATAGGCCTTTGAAATTTTCCTTGGAAATCTTGATAGGCCAAAGCCCATTTTGCCAACACAACAACCCACCCGACTACCATCATGGTTCCCAAACCCTTGTACTATCCTTTCTCTAACCCCCAATGCCTGCTAAAACTAATGTCTTTTAGCTAGATCTTCTGATTGCAATAAAATAATAACAACTAAAAGAAATAGTTTTTGTAATAAAATTTAGAAAACGGGTTTTTAAAGACGTGAACACGAAAAAGATGATAAAAGCCAACTGATAGCTTTTAAAAAACAACTTGAAATAATTATTTTTAAAAATTAAAGTGTTTAAATCAGCTTCTAATTTCTTCACGCAGAAACCGAAAACCAAGGCCCCAGGGAAAGTACAACAACGGCTAAAGCGACCAGCGTCTTTCCATGTAGACCTCGTGCCCAGTAGTACTCCCACAAGAGAACAAGGGACAACAGGGTACGGCTTCTGTTGTGAGAAAAGGACTACTCATTAGGGTAATATAATATTGGGTCCTGGGGATCAGCAAAGGGTAGGAGAGAAGATAGGCAGCAGAGGGGAGGCTAACAGGCAAAGGCAGACGGCAACAAGCCTCTCTCACAACCACTCCGTAAAGAGTAACGAGCATTCTATCAGTGAATGCTGCACATCACGAGATATCTTCCTAGAAGGCGATGTTTTCCTAGAAGATTTGGCAGATAACCCACTTAGGAAATGTGACTAGGAAGCAAGTGAGTTACCACTTAGTACTACTAACAATGAGATGGCGATAGTTGGAACTGCAGCTCATGGCCAAGTTAACAAAATATCTTGCCAATAGTATTTGGTGGTAGATGTTATGATTCTTTTTTTCTGAACAACCTAATGGGCAAGTTTAATTTGTTAAAGATATACAAAAAAAATTATAGTATCACAGAGGGGGACTTTGACAATGAAGAGTCGAAATTATGGCCTTTGGGAAAGACAATATTCTGACATTACATGCTTGAGGAATTCTGATCTTGTCCTGTGTCAGGTAGTGAATAAATAGTAAACATCCAAGCTTCTTCTTTTCTTCTTAGTGACAGTGAAATATGGTAAATAAATGGGCAATCCTGGTGCTCAAATAACAAAATTAGGCCCCGTTAGCATAAGCATCGAAAGATAAGCATGGCAATGTTGGTGTTCAAATAACAAAGGTCCGGTTTGGATCATGAGAATTTCTTTTAAATTCTTATCAGAGTTGAACGGCTGCTATGAAATTAGTGCATTCTAAATAAGCCCTTAACATCCAAAAACTCATTACCAAAAGAGCACAAAGACCAAATAAAAAGATTCTGGGTATTATAACGGAGAAGATCTGAGACAGTGATGTCCAAGTAAGCAATGTCCAACAAACCTGTTTGGACTGAGGTTAGCCAAGAACCACAAAAGAATTAACAAAACTAATGGAGTGGGGCTGCTTGATGGGGATGGTGAACTAACCAAATACCCAAATTCTCACTCACGGAATGTGACTTAGCGGGAAAAGAAACATGGATCCAGGCTGATCATGCGAATCCTATTGGCCAATGTGTCCAGAAATCAAGAGTTAACAAGCTAATGACCTCATGGAGGAAAAGTGAAAACGATGCTAAAGTAAACCATATATATATCCAAAAGAGACAAGAATGGGTGAGCTCCAATAAAGATAACTATGTCTCATGCAGGAACGTAAGAACAACAATACTAAGATATGAGTGATGAAAAAGGCAAGAATTATCAAACATGAACTAAACCACTGGTACTAATTAAGTATGACATTAGGGTGCCACTGATCCAACCACTTATGCTACCGAAATCATATGTTATTCATCACACTATGGTTTGGTAGTGGTTCTGACCAATCCTCAACTCCTGATTCATGAGAAATAGGAGCGCATGTAACTTCTCATATTCAAGGTGAACACGGATGCACCACCAAGACACCAAATATTTGACCATGTGGGTATGTATGATCAGGGACGACTCTATAAGGACAATTAGCATCTGTGAATGTGGGTATGTATGATCAGGGACGACTCTATAAGGACAATTAGCATATGTGAAATTAATAAGGATTAAGAAACAGAAGCTCCCATGACAGGTGGGTTCTTTTCTGCTGCAGCTGATAGCTTTTGGTCTTAGAGTGAGCATTTATGTGAACGAACTGAATGTTGATAAATTACTTCGAAAAGGCTATCATAATAAACCGTTTCGAAAAGATGACGAAGAAATTGTTCCATTTGTTTATTTGAGTGAAGTCACGAGCTGAAAAGAACGAAGCCTAAGCTAAACATTAGTAACTATCACTGTGGAGAGAGAACTAGCAATTAGTGATCAGAATGTTTTGCTTTTCTTCTTATCTCAGAATTGACCAAATTGAGCAGCTAAAGAGGCAAAAGAACTAGGCAATGACATCTAAGTAAAGATCTAGTAATACTTTAGCTCTGTAAATTCTCTCTCAATTTCAACGGCCCGAAGTCTGAATGGGGCGCCAAGCAGATGCAGTGAGCAGGCACAGGTCCTTCCACCCGAGCTTCAGAGCACCATTCTCCTCGACGAGCGTGTACCCGTCGGAGGGGAACATGCCAAGCAGCAGGACGGCCTGCGCGGCGGCGCCGCCGGCGAGCGACGCCACACGGAACCCCGACCGCGCGAGCTTCTCGCGCCAGCTCCCAAACTTGACATCCCCCGTGCGCGCCGGCCCGCCGACGGCCAGCACGTTGCGGATCTCCCGCGAGAGCAGCTGCTGCTCCACGACGTGCCGCTCCGGGCTGTCCTCGCTGTAGCTCGCATCCAGCGAGTCGAACAGCGCCGAGTAGTAGTGGATGGCCTCCACGAAACGCGCCAGGAAGGAGCCTGAGTGGCTCAGGTCCTGCTCCACCATTGTTACCACCTTCGGCGCCAACCTAATCCAGTGGTCCACAAACTCAAGATCAGTACAGCAATTTATGTCGATTCTATTCGACTAGGACAGACTCAGCCATCAACATTAGCATTATAATGATGTGTCAAGCTAAAGGACATTCTAATTGATTCCTTGGTTCCCCGTGCAAGTACCGTGGGACGGCAGAGGTAGCAGTCCAGTATAGAAAAGCCTGTTGAGCTTTTTAGCTTAGCTTTTGCCATCCACTCCGTAAGAACTGATTAGTAGCACCAGATAACAGTCATTTCATTTTTAATAATCAGCATTAGTGGCACTTGGAACAAGAAAGTTGAAACCTTTTTTTAGCATGGAAAATTGGTCATGATGATAAGAACTTTTAGCTCGCCCGTAGTGATCCACAAACCAAATGGAAGCGAAATCTTAACTTCTCGGATCGCCACACACTATGGAAGAGCATACTATCACATAAGCCATAGAAAGTTGCAACCTTTTTAGCCTAAAAAGGTGGTCATAATGGCAAACTTTTAGAGCTTCCAAACGCAATTTTTTACTACTCTTAAATCATCGGTGTACTTGTACTAGTACTACCATTGATGTGTTGATGTAGAGTAGGTCACATTGACACATTGGTGAAGAGAATTGAAGGCTGAAAAGTAGGCAAGATTTGACAATGGAAGCGGCAGTGGTAACCTCTGGATGAGACAGAGCGTGTTGGAGTCGGAGCCGGTGACATCGTAGAGCGAGTGGTGCTGCCAGTGGACGGCGACGGCCTCGCGCCGCGTGACGCCCAGCTTCTCCGGGTCAAGATTCCCGGCCTTGTCCGCCACCGGGCAGAACTCGAACGGCAGCCCCAGCGTGTCCGCGAAGTCCGACAGCCGCTTTCCCGTCGCCTCCAGCGCATCCATCGACGCGCCCAGCCCCGTCAGCCTCACCCTCGGCGGCCCGCCGGGGCGCGACGCCAGGATGTGGAAGAGCCCCGGCCACTGGAGCCCCTGCATGATGTCGAGGTCGATGATGTGCACGCGCTCCTCCCGCTCGAACGCTTCTTGGATGGCCTGGTTCGCCGTGAAGTGGGAGAACTTGACGAACGGGCTGATGCCGTTGAACACCTGGAACGCCGCGGCGACGCGGCCGTGGAGGCGCGCAGCGGCGGGGGACGCGTGCGGCAGCGGCGCGTACAGTCCCAGGCAGGAGCTGACGAGGCACGTAGACATGGCCTCCGCGAAGTAGGCGGCGACGCGCTGCGTGGAGGTGCCGAACGGCGTTGCGAGCTCGGCGATCTCCAGCAGCGCCCGGTGCGCCTCGTCGAGGTTGTCCGCGTTCACTGACTCCGCGCACTGCAGCAGCAGCGTCAGCAGGTGCAGCCCCTCCTCGTCACGCTGCTTCCGCCGCCGCTCCTCTTTCCGCTCCTTGGCTGCTGCAGCAGCCGCCGCTGCGGCGGCCGCGGCCGCAGCTGCCGTTTCCTCCGCGGAGGGGGCCTTAGGGGACTGCGGTGGGTTCGGCTCCTCCTCGCGGCGCCGCTTGTCGGGGGATGGGGGATGGGGAGGGAGAACCGCGACCAGTGGGGCGGCGGCCGTGGTGTCGGGGAGGAGGGCAGGCGGATGGGGAGGTGGCGGCGGGGCGGGGTCGGATGTGAGGAGGGAGCGGAGGCGGAGCTCGAGGAGGGAGGCGAGGTCAGGGTTGCAGGGGTGGATGATCTCGCGGACGTTGTGGATGAGCTGCGTGATGGAGACCGCGGCGCCGCTGCTCCCAATGATGTCCCGGATGATGCCGTCCACCCAGGCCGTGGTGGACGCCGCCCCCTCGGGCACCTGCGCCGGCGCGGCGACGTCCATCTCCGCCTGCTGGAACGCCGGGAGCTGGGTGGGCAGCGCGGGCAGCTGCGCGCTCGCGGACGACGACGGCGCGCCCGCCGCTGCCACGGTGACGTCGGAGAGGTCTCCCGTGACATGACGCCGTGGCGGAGGCAGGTCCATGTCGAGCGCAGGGCGCTTGCGGACCATGGCGGCTTCTGGATGATCTAGGTGGTGGAGGTATCGACGGAGATAGGATGAGGGGAGGGGAGGCAATAAGGAGTGGGAAGACGAGGTGGTGGTGGCATAAGAAGAAAAAGAGGTGGAGCGGGAGGCGGAGGACGAGGGGAAGAGGATGAGGGAGGAGGAGCCCATCTACAAACGCCAAGGGGAAGCCGCCGCGCGCATGGCGATCCAGCGAGCGAGCGCAGCGCGGTGGAGGTTGGGAATAGGGACGAGTGGTACAGCAATTTTTATGTGTTTTGGCGCCTCGCTGCTGAGGCGGGAGTGGGAGTCGGAGACGCGACGCGATGCGATGCCCAGGAAGAGGCCGGTGGGAGACTAGCCGGACGTGGACTACATTATTTTTTTTAGTTTTTGACTTCTATTTTAATTTTTTTTATAATAATCAGTTTTTAAATGGAGATCTTTTTAATATAGAGTTTACTAGTTAATTGTAGTACATACTGTAAAGACTTCATTTATATCGGTAAAAATCACACGTGTATTTCTATTACTCTGTAATCTCTCGTATAAAAATCACAAAAATCACAAACTACAGCCAAAAGCAATAAATCTCAGTCAAAAAGAACATATCCAAGGACGTAAGCACAACGGGTTCGGACGGGAGGGGTGGGTGGATAATTTATGAAGGCGTCGTAGCGGTAGATTGCCATGGCTCCAACTAAATTCACATCAATTCAAAATGTAGGGGCGGTTCACATATCTAGATATGTGTAGATGCTTTAGAGGAAAATGCAAGATGTTTACATTGCAATACTTGACGAGAGCGAACAGGACAGGTTGTCCCGAACAACTTGAAGGAATTTTACCATAAGGTTAGATACATTGTTTTGTCTCATCCAAAAATTATACAAAAGACCGCTGGATTAAAACATCTTGAAAAAAAACTTAAAATGAATAGCACAAACTCTAAGCTAGATGGATGAAGTTTAGGGTGCCTTTGGTTGAGCTTTTGGGAGCTGTTTTTGCTTCCAAAAAGTCAAAAGCCAACCAAAGGGGTGGAAACCAGAAGCTGTTTTTCCAGAAGCAGCTACTTTTGGGTAGTACAGTTTTGAAAGCACCTTGGACCCTGTTTTTGGCTTTTGGCTTTCTGCTTTTTGAAATGGTGAAAATAGAGAGCTGTTTCACAGTTGTTTCAAGGAAAATAGAGATAGGAGGTAAGTTTTATACTTGTTTGAACCAAACAGCTTACAGCTTTTCCACAGCCCACAATCTACAGCAGTTTTTCCACAGCCTACAGCTCATAGCAGTTTTTTCAGAAGCCACAGCTCAACCAAACACACCTTGGAGTCCATTGACTTCTTCGACACGATGATATTACACTGTTGCTCGTGTCTTGTGACAGTGATCTAACAAATTTTTAGGAGGGATTTATGACCTCATTCACCCATCACAAAAAAAACTTGCGATTAATCTTAGCTCGTTAATGGAGTAGTTAAGTTTGATGACTCTAGCGTCTTATACCAAGTGGAGTGATTGACTGCTGCTTACGAGTATTTTGGAATTTGGAGTTTATCTCTATACGTGACATGATAAAATAAAATAAAACACGCGCAGAATGTTCTTACAACACATATGTGCAACTTTAATTACAATCTATGGATTAAAGGCCAAATTAACAATATTGAGTTATATGCACCAGTCAGTTCATCCAAAAGTTTAAGCTTATGAGCAAAGACAGGCAATTCACTTATACTTCAACACTCTCTCTCGCATGTAGGCTTCTACAGGCCTATAAGATGTGGAATAGAAGTGGATTGCAATTATTATTTTTAATTACACCAATCGGCTCTTGAACTCAAAACCTCTTGGATCTGATATCACACTGAGTTACATATACCAGCTAGTTCACCCAAAATTTAAATTTATGAAGAAAATAGACAATTCACTTATATTTCAACGAACAATTGTTACTTTTTTTTACAAGTTCACGAGTATGTGAAGCATTTCAAATTTGTCCTTGGGTTCGGGGGCCAGAAGAATCGATTCAATGATGTCGGAATATGAGCGTGTGTTGCATTTTTACCGGACAAACCACATTGATAACACTATCAATCATCAACAACACATAATGTAATTAGTAAATTGATTATGACATTAGCAACAACTTGATTGGATTTGTTGACCAGCACTATTTCAGCAACTTTTCTCATCTCAATCTCGGAAGGAATCCTACTATAATTCGCACGCAACGACACTCGCTTGCGTTGTTCTTTGTCCGTGCATTCCATCTCCTTGCCCCTTTTTCTTTCTTTTGCCCATGGATGAATCACTGGATCATGGTCACCCTCTGAGGTCGTGAGCTATGAAGAGATCCCCGTCTCTTGCCCGGTGAGATTTTCATAGAGGACTTGTGTCTCCATCTCTTCGGTTTTCTTTGGAGCTGTTTGGTTCATGGCCCAAATGAGTTAAGCTAAAATTTTGGCATAGCTAAAATCTACGCAAAGCCAAATATTAATAAAAAGAAGAGTACTGCTATATAACATTCGACTGTTTTTTAGACAAAAACAGTCAGATTGATCTGGAGCGTTAGATCTCCATCCAACGGATCCACCCATACAAGGCCCCCTCCAAAAATGATCTAGGGCGTTGGATCTCCATCTAACGGCTCAAAATCTGACTGTTTTTGTCCTAAAAAACAGTCGAATGTTGTATAGACACTCCCTAAAAAGAATGTTGCTGGGATTATGACCTAGCCAAATTTTGGTGAGCGATTTCCTCCTCTTCGGTCCTCACTTGAAAAGTGAGCTTCACCAAATCATCAGCAGTTCCTTCGGCAGTTCGGCTCCCTCCAAAGAGGCCATGACGCGCATGTGCAGTGGCTCCTCAGTGGCTCAGCCTCCTCTTACTAGCCTCCATGCACGCCGGTTGGCCCGGATCTACTCGGCCTCGGTGCCTCGGCCGCTGCCCTCTCGATTATGCTTGGCGCCTCAGCTGCCGACACAACGCCATTAGGATCTGCTCAGCACTGAATCTACTCTCTTCTGGGTGCCACGTGCCAACCGCCAATGCTGCCAACCGCTAGGTGCTGAGATGCGTGCGCAACCCCTCTTGTCTATCCCATGCGTGTGTGGCTGTGATCCCTGTGGATGTGATCTCTCTCTCTCTCTCTCTATGCATAGAGCGTGGTGGCTGCAACCTACGGACTGCGTCGTTTGGTTTGCCTGGGGTGGATGAAGAGTGATGCCCTAACTCGGCCGGCCCAGCTTGGAGGAGGCGTTCGAGACAAGCTAGAGGGTGGGCTGAAGCCTGACGAAGCCCACCCGGTGGCTCCGCCCCTGCATCTAACTAGCTTATGAAAAGCTCTTAGTATGGTGTTAATTGTTGCAGCGTGACAAGGCGTTATTAGGGCCTATACATGTTGAATGCGGCCGATGGATTTTGGCTGAAAATGAATAGTAACTATTAAAAAAATGGTTTTTAGAGGGAGAGGGTGAGCAGTGAGGAAAATGACAGAGAGATACGTGTGCGAGATGGGAGTGAGAGGAGTGGTGTGATGCACTTGTGACCTCCTGCTTTATCCCCGAAACGAGATGAGAAGGAGAAGAGTGAAAAATCCACTTTAGAAAGTTAGGTGTCCATATTGACTTAATAAGCCTTTAATCCATTCCACAGTTTAAACTGAACTGGCCTGGCGTAGTGGCATGGGAGGTGGGGACTCGAGCATGCACGCTTATTGGACCATGCAGCTTGTTGCGCATGCGGTGGGCTTCAACCTCACCATCTAAAGAACCCTAACATAACACATGGAATTTGTTGGACCATGCATGCATTGCTCTTGGTCATCCATCAGACCATCGCCACATGCCAACCATCTGGATCTCTCCGGCCCACAGCCTATGTATTCGACGTGCTGAGGACCCGGTGGGAAAACTGAAATTGATTTATTCTTGTAGGAAATAGTTTCATTTTTTGATTAGAAGTAAGACGCTTGTGTGAGCGCCCTCTTAACACATATTTAGGTGGTGATCGGTTCGGCTGAAAAGCTCATGGCTTATGGCTAAAAACACTGTAGCTGGCTGAAAAAAGCACTGTAACTGACAGAAACTTATTTAGCATAATTAAATTTAAAATATAAAAAATATGTTAGCCCATTACGTATAATACAAACAAATACGGGAAAAAAGAACCGGCAAAAAAGCTCAACAAAAAGCCAAAAGTTCAGAAAAAGACGAAACTAATTATGAATAGTGAAAAATAAGCCAGAAGTCAGAAGCCGAAGCCGAATTGATCAGGGACAGAGGCTAAGAATAAATATATAACTTTACAAATTTTCTATTGAAATATATTCATATATGTGTAAGGGTGTACATCAAAATTTAAACTTTGATAGAAAAAGGGTGTACGGATAACTTCGTACCCAGCAAAAAGATAAAATACCGGAGATCTAGGCCCTGGTGTTCCAAATATAAATACTTCCTAGCGCTAACTTAAAATATATACTCACGTTTTGATTCCCGGAGAACAGTGAAGTGTTGTCACTTGTTGATTTGGTGGCACCTATAGCTAATGGGGATGCGGTCAGAGCTGGTTTTCTACCCTAGCAAGAGTTTCTTTTGGTCTACTCGCACGTAGTACGGTACTTCGTTTCACGCACGAGACGATTCATAGTCACTCATCTAGTGTGAGTGGACAAGAACACTAAGCTTACCGGGGGTTAGGAATGAAAAACGATGAAGAATAATTTATTTTATTTAATATTTATATCTAAGAAAATATAAATGTGATAAATAAAATTCGTATTCGAGAATGATCGTATTCATATTCAAGAATATTCGCCATATTTGAGAATATTTGTGTTCATATTAGAAAATATTCGTATTCGAGACTATTTGATTTATATTCGATCCGTTTCTATCCTTGGTGACTTTCTCGGAGATGATTGTAGGAAATAATTTTCTGATGAACTAAGATTCATAAGCAAGAAGTGAAAATGACGTTGCATATTTTTTTTAACTTTATGTGCTATACTGCTAACTCATGTAGGCGTATAGTCATATTACATAGATTTATTGTACTGAGATTTGTTACAAAAATTTTAGGATATTCATATTTGATCGAATTAAGTACATATTTGATTTGAATTCATATTCGTTATGACATGCGAGTCGTATTCGTATTCGAGAATGTTCGAATTCGTATCCGTATTCGTTTTAAAAATATAAATTTATATTCATATTTATTTTAAAAATATAAATTCATATTCGCATTTAAGATTATTCAATATATATTCGATCCGTTTCCATCCTACAAAGGTCCACACATGCATGCGCAAGATATGCAAAAGGTTACTAGCTAGTTGCTTTGTGGATTGAATCGCATCTTTCTACAACTGTTGTGCATGCGTGTGTGGTGTGTGGCTTCGTTCCTGTTTCCGGGGTGGAAAGGGTGTCCGGCCTTTTCGTAGACTTTTTGGTCACTTGTGCTCATTGCTAGCACGCATCATGCTTCGGCCTCGGAGTTCATGCTTGCTTGGGGTAGCCGCTCATTTCCTCTCCATTCGCATTCCACCAAGCACAATGCTATTCTTACCAACAGCTATCTCTTGATGATCCATGAGGATAATGCCTGGGTTGTTGACACTTAAATCTGAAGTTACCTTCTAGTAGTCTGCATCCTCAATTGTCACTTTGCCTCTTTTTTTTACTATGTTTTTTTATACTGCAGCTGATAGTTTTTTGCTATGGTTTTTAGAGAAATCATTTGAAAAAACGGTCCCAATTATCTCTGCAGAGTAGGTGAACACCATTATGAACTACAACACATATTTTCATGTAGATCTACGACCTAAATGTTTCTAATTTAGGTTTTATTGTGCAAATATGCAAACTACAATTCCAGTCCTTTATTTTCCATTAGTGTGTGTATACACACACGCTATGATAATTGATATCCCAAAGTAATGCACTATACTGGGACTAGCGTGTAAGAGCATCTCCAAGAGACTCTTTATCTTGCACTTTTTCTCCAAATTAGATGACCCAAGGAAAAAAACACCCTCCAACAGCTCTTTTATCCTGTTATGTATTTTGCAGTGGAGCCGAATTCCACCGTCTCGCTCGCGAAACCTGGCGAGGCATCGCGGCTCGCTAGCTGCTTTCCTCCCGCTCATTTTTCCATTTTCCCGCGCTAGTCGGTCGTCTTCCCACGCGGAATCCCTCCCTCTCGCACCCCCTCCCGCGCGGACCTCCCCCGCGTCGAAGCCTCCCGCGGCGCCCTTTCCCCCCTCCCCCCTGCGGGCGCAGGATTGGAGGCGCCCGCACGCCTCTGTGTGGTCCCGGCGGCGCCCGGCCCTCCCCGCGCGCCCGGCGGTGCCCGGCCGGCCCCGCAAGCTCCCGGCGGGTCGCATCCCATTCTTCGTTTGCTCCACTGACATTCGTTTGCTCCGCAAGCTTGTGATGTGTAAAACACTACAGTACAGACCAATATAAACGGCACATATATTTTGCCCTTTATCTAAGTAAGTGCCTTGGAATGCTTTTCGAGGGCACATAGATAACCACGACAGTTATATGTGCCTTTATTTCCTAATGAAAACCGGCACATGCTATGTGCCGCGATGACAATTCACGGCACATATATGTGCCCCTGTATTCAAAGATAGCTAAAATAGAGAGTCTGCTAGAGTTGGAGGAACAAAATATAAAAAAAGGGTTGGGATGACTCTTCAAAATACATTATGGGTGTCTCTATTTTAACAAGACTCTTGGAGTTGCTCTAAGATGGGGGTTGTGCGCGTAGCAATGTCGTTGACTCCTCCACTCTCGACATGGTTATGCGCGTAGCAATGTTGTTGACTCCTCCAGTCTGGAGTCTCGACATGGCAAGGTATTGCCGGTTCTTTTAGACTTAAATTAGCTTATGCTTGTATTGTTTATATAATACCTAACTTTTAAATGGTATATTTTTTAAGACAAGATTAATAAAAAAATTATAGCAAAAAGTGTATTGAGTTCAGTTGTACATGCCAAAAATCACATACAGTTATTTTTTTCTACGTACTGTCTCTCACGAACAGTCAAAATTTAAATATTGAAGCCATAAGCCATCGACCCTTCCGCGATATTTGTCCAAATTGCTGCTGCTGCTGTCTCCCACTGGCATTGGCGCCAATAATAGACACCAGGCTAGCTAGCTACTGTAGCTGCATTTCCCCTCATTGCTGCTGTGACTGAGTCTGAACATTGAGGGCTGGCTGCCTGAGACAAGATGCATCTAGCTGATCAATTGAATTAGGCGCTACCGTTCACTCAGGCGCAGGGACAGGGCACGGCTCTGGTTTCGCGCTTCTGCTCAATAGTGTCCCCGCCTTGGCCGCTTCCCTTCCCTGGCGTTTCTGCTTGATCAATTCCTTTGTAATCTTGTCCATAATTTTCGTTTGTAGCACTCTACTTCATCTATGTGTGCATGTTATCAATCTATCAGATGGATTAGGACTTGCCCAAACGAATTTAAGGGAGCCTAAATAATGCAGAGGAGCAAGGCAAATAGGTCAACTGTGATGCTGATTGTCGTAGCCGCCATCGCTCCAGATTGGAGGGGGAGGGGGGGACCTTAACTTTCTAGCTAGCTAGAGAACAGACTAAGCATGGAAAATTATGCAGGTGGTGGGCCTCGTGTACCGTGTACGCACCAGTAGGTAGAACTGGAATAAAATCACTTTTGGCACAGTTTCACATCGTATTTATAAAAATAGTAGTATCTCTACTGTATTGACAAAAATATCGTTTTTTACATCCGGCGGCAGGCACCTGCCACCCGGCAGGCAGCCTACCGCCCAGGGAGCAGGCGACAGGTAAGCTTGCCGTCCAGCCCGCAGGCGGCAAGTACTTGCCTAATTTTTTTTCCATTTAGTGTTTGTTTAAATTTTTAAATAGGGCTTAAGCGTTCATGCCCTCGTTTTCAAGCGAAATGGTGATTTTGCCCTTATTTTTTAAACTTTGTGATTTTACCCCTGTGTTTTTGAACTGAAGGGAGAGTCAGCCCCTATTCCGTTAAAGCCAGTTAACGGTGTTAACTTTTGTATGAATAGACAAGTTTGCCCATGTGATTTTACCCCTGTTTTGTTAGAGAACTTTATGATTTTACCCCTATTTTGAAATTGAAGTTTTGACATATTTGGTAGGGATGTTGTCAACAGAATTAGACAAGCAGTGAAGCAATGGATAGTTTCTTCTCTTTATTTTCTGCACATAACTCCATTGATTAAAGAACAACAAAATAATCACATTCAGTCTACCAGGTAAATTAGCAAACTAGGGGAACAGTCTCAAGAAGAAAGGGAAAATCAAAACAAGCTCAATAGCATGTTGAGATAAGCAGGGTTGCATTGGGTAGTGTAATCCAACTGAAGAATTCACAATATTATAGCATATAAGACATCAATCATAATTCTTGCAATTGCAATACTACTTCAGCAAGCGCCAGTCAGTATGAATCTTCCTTCCCAATAGCTCTAGTAACTCCGTTTATGCTATCATCTCTCTGTTTTGTCATCTTCCTTGTTTCGACATATCTAATACAGATGCGCTTGCAAATCAGCAGGGATGATTAGAGTCGAGATTCCTTGCTGGCTCGCCAACTCTCCGCACTAGCCCATGGATTTGACGTGCAAATCTTGTTGGTGTATCCAACTCCAATTTTGCAGAAACAAATCAAAAGGGTTGAAGAAATAAACCAGACATGCGTATAGTCAAAGCTTTGATTGCACTAGAAATATGACGATTATTGTAGAAAATTCGTATCGGTCTACAAGAACTCTCATCACACACCACCATACATTCGATCCAACCAGAGCTAGCTCATGGGGTGCGCTTGGAGTAGACAGCCCAACACGCTGGACAGAGAGGCCTACAAAGGGAAATTAACTAGCCCTTATCTATCTTTCTCTCATTGCTCGGAAGAAGATTCTGATTGCCTACCAATTGATTGTGTGTTGGTTCTTTGATGCTAGACCGAAATGTCCTTCTGTCTTCTCTCGTCAGCCTTTAAATACCGTTGAAGGGACATCAATTATCCATTTGAGATGGTGTCTTCTTGAATCAACATATATGTCCGACCAGAGGGGATGTTGCTATTGGAGAGAGAGATATCCTAAGGAAACTACTCTTCGGTTGTTGTCAGTGGGAGATAATCGTGCAGCGCAACTACATGACTGCATGGCAGTTGTTGTCAGGGATACAGGGCTGAAACATCATGCTATTGGGCTAGATAGAGCACATATCTTAACCATCACATGGAAGGGGTTCCGTAGAAGCGGGGCCTCAAACAATTTCATGAATCCTCTAAGTGGCCTACTGGTCAGGAAGAGTGTACAGTAATTCTTCGATCGGGGTACTCAGGGGACAACTATATGAAGCTTACAACCACGGGGGTCTTAGGGACTTCATTAAATATTAAAGCCGTATTTAAGGATTTATTCAATCCTTATCACTACTTGTATTAGATAAAGATCTAGTTAGGGGCTCCCTGAATTGGATACACTATCTAATTGCATCGGATAAAAATCCGATTGGAGACTATATATTAAGAGAGGTGTGAGCTGAGGGAGGTATCCTGAGACACACTTATCAAAACCCTAACCTCCACCTCCCAAAGCCCCTGCCATGTGCGCTGGTGCTAACACACCGATGCATGACGTTTTATCTTTGAATGTGTGGACTTCGATAAAAACGCTACTGCGATTGCGGTGCTGATCGAGACGATTGCAAGGAGGAAACGGTTAACCAGAGAATGACCGACTACTTCCACTACACCGACACACGCTACGTTAAATTGGCCGCTTCAATTCTCTTCCGCTACACTGCACGTCTAGTGGTAATGATTTATGATATCTTACTCGTATGACTTCCTGGTTTATATGGTAGAAAAATTTTAATCTACGCTTACTGATTTTTTTTCTCTCTTTCTTTCCTCTCCTTTTAATGCCATCTTGTAGTAGTATTTGTACAGGGGCCGCATGCAGCTAGCTAGAATGCTAGATAGATAGAATGGCTGTGCTCACTGGCCATGACAAGCCAGGCTGCGTGCGTGGGGCAAGTGTACCACGCACCGCGAGCCATACCATACCATGCTGTTCGCTCCGGCCGATCTTTGTCCCGGTCCACAAATCTTTGTATCGATCGATCATACATGCATGGTTTTTCTACACATGACTGTTCGTAGACACAAGGTGGCAGGGAGAGATCGAGGCAGAGAGCAACAAGCTATACAAGCTAGGAAATCGTCTCCGGTTCTCATGGCAGCAAATGCCATGCATCATAACCGGGCATGAGTTGATTTTGGAGTAGTTCTTACTACTAATTCTGCATAATGCATGCCAACAAGATGTTGAGTCACACCTTCTAACACATAGCGTAGGCAAAAACTGGCTATACCGCACTGTAATTTTGTAGATGTTTGATGTGGACCACTGTAAAATCGTGACTTTCTTAGAATACGCTATAAAATTGTAGCTCTTAGATGTAGGACACACATCCATTATAATATCATTTCTAACTAAGTTAGAGGGAAATTTTCATAAATGATATGTGGTGACCCTGAACCTTACAAACTGGGCCACGTATTAATGACTAACACCATCTTCTTCCTTTTGTTCGAGCTGATTTAGAGATTCAGACGGATTTTTTCACGCTGATTTAGAGAAATTTTCTTCCCAGTTGTGTCGCAGTTTCTAGAATTTTACTTTCCAGTTGTTGTCTCTTAGCCGAACATGATGCTACAATAGATACGGTGTCCTAAGTAAATAGCCGCAATATTGCGGCGCGTTCCAACAAAGCCACGATTCTATGGTTTCCTACAGCAAACGTCACCAAATTACAATGTTCCGTAGCTAATTTTTGCACCGAATGTATATAGGCCCCAAATAAGCTGTAGTGCTTGTTAAGCTTCGGGCTTATTTTTTATTATTCCTAAATTTTATCTTTTTCTGGTTTTTTTTATTTTAAAGTTTTTTTCGGTTCTTTTTTACCGTATTCGTTTGCATTATCCATGATGGATTAACCTATTTTTTTCTTTTTAAATTTTTTAAATTTAGTTACGCTAAATAAGTCGTCATCAGCTACAGTGTAATTTTAGTCAACTACAATATAATTTAAGCTATAAACTAGCTTATTTCAGCCCAACCGAGCGGCACCTAAGGACAAAGATCCCTACGGAAACAAAACACAAGAACTTGCATTATTAACCTCCTTAAGAGTGATCCCTACAGAAACACACTTCATTATTAACCTCCTGCGTAACATACAGTGCATAAGGACAAAGAATATCCTTATAGATTTGCGCGTGCTAAGCATTGGTTTTTCTGTAGGGCATGGGAAGGCAACCTAGCTAGCTCGAGGACAATGGCTAATTTGCCTTGTACTCTTGGGAGTCCTACCTGATATGACAGAGGAAACCGATTGAGTTCAAGGACAATGGCAACCCCATGGCAATCAATATCGATATGGACATGCAAGCAAATAAGCTGCAGGGACCTCTTAGGACCGAAGGTAACGAGTGCACCGAGTGAATTATAGTTCATTTTCTTCGGTATCAAAGTAAATCCTAGATTGTCCATGATTTCAAAACACACAGCAAAAAACCAAATACACAAAGCTAATAAGTCAATTCTACAAAAACCAAGCCAAAAAAGTCCGAACTTTCCCGACCAGTTTGACCTTAATGTAATAGGTGGTCTGACCGGGTAGGGACGGTCTCACCTCTCCTCTAAGCGGTCTGATCGGCTTTGGGCGGCCTGACCTCTCCTACATGGGTGATCTGACCTCTCAACAAAATCAGCACAACAGTTAGAGAGAGAAATTTGCACAATTTTCAACCCGAGGCTTTAAATCAGTTGAAATTTGGCATACACCTTCTCTAGAATGTTAAAAATCTATTCCAACCAAATTTCAAGAAGATCATTACTAATGTTCTGACATTTTCTCATTTAAAGAAATGTTGCACTAAAACTAGACAAAACACAAGAAGAACTTGCATTATGACTTGCTCATTTGTAAAGAATGGTTAAGATAACCTTCGATCTACTTCCACACGTTCTAGCAAACTCAAGATATTTCCATAGAAAATGATTAGATTGAGGGGATCTGGTCTTCAAGTAACATCTCCACCACTTACATGTTCTTGGCACTAAGAAAGATTAAGAGGGGAGAAGAAAGCACCAAAAACCAAACCAAATAAAAAAATCAAGAACTTCAATTTGAGTACAAAGACTTGGAGGAATTTAGTGAATCTATTGATACTTCGAGACGAATGTTTATAGTCACTCTATCATGGAGAACAGAGCTCTAACCCTGCATCACTCACACAAAGCTCCTAACACAAGAAAACCCTAACCTAACACAATTTGTACTTTTTTATTTGCTATTGTGGACTTTTATATTTTATTTGTCAACTCTGAACACCCATTTTAAAAATTTTGGGTCTACTACTGACTTTTGCTATGATTAACACTTACATGGACTCACGCCATAACTAACACTTTGCATGGACTCCTAAAAAGTTCCTAGAGCAACTACACAATCGAGATAAAACTCAGCTCACACATCTCTGCAAAGGCTAGTCTGACCACCAACCAACAACCGATCAAACTGCCCCAATCAAGCCTGGTCCAACCCCGATAATAGGGGACCAGTCTGAATGCTGGCCTAGTGCTAGTCAAACCACCCCAGTCTGCCAGCCGATCACAGGCTTGTTAGACCACTTAAGAACACTATAAAGCACCCTTTTTAAAATTTCGATTAATCTCATCTAGTTTCAGTTTAGAACTCCAAATTGAGTGACATCAAGTGTAAAGACATCTTCAAACACACATACGCAAATGTTTGATGTCCAAACTCAGGCCACACAGTCCATTAGACCGCTCCATAGCCGCCAGTCAAAATGTTGATGCTAGGCCAGTCAGACCATCGTTACAAGGCCAGTCTGGCCGCTTAACTTCTGACAACAACTTTGAAAAAAAGCTTCAAAACCAAACATAAACTTGATAGAACTTGCACATCAAAGTAAAATACTTATCACATATGAGATGACCTCCACATGGTCTCACATAACTGTGTGTGTGTGTGTATCAAGACAGGTACAAGGTAACATAAATGTCCATCTAGATTTCACCCTGGGCTAAAACAAAATGCCAATTATTTTAGGCATACACATGATGATTATGAGGCTAATAGTGCTTGCCTTGTGTACGCTTGCCGCAAAAAGTATTATGAGGCAAACTTTTTGCCTCAGAAGCCTTCTGAGGTAAAGCAAGCAGGCTACCTCCGAAGCTTTCTAAGGCAAAGTAAACTACTTCTGAGGCAAACCAAAAAGGTTGGCTTGAAAGCCTCCTGAGGCAGACTGAGCTACCTTATAAGCATTCCGATGCAAACCAAACACCCTACCTCCAAAGCCTTCCTATCGATAAAATAACTAATAGAAATATTGCATCTACCCCCAAACCAAACACCCTACCTCCAAACCATCAAATTGATGAAATCCAAGACCATCATGTAATATTGCATCTATATTATCACATTGTTCTTGCTCTACATGTTCTTCCATAAAAACATTAGCTTTAGAAGTATATGTTCCCTCCCCATGATAGAACCACTCATTGTAACCTTGCATGAATCCGTCACATATTAAGTTTTCATGGATTAAGTCTTCGGTAAGCCTATAACAATTCACATATTTCTTGCAAGGACAAAGAATCATATTGTCTTTGGCAGAATGAGAGAAAGCAAATTCTATAAATTGAGCCAAGCCTTCTTCATAATCATCAATCCATCTAAGATTATTCTCACTTTACTAGAATTAGTGAATGAAGACATGGACACAATTCCTCCCTATAATAAAACTGAAATAATCAAAACTAGTTTACCTAAGTTTTTTCATCTAACTTTTGTCCATGTTGGCAACAAAAGGTGGTTAATAAGTTGCGCATACATAAGTACGTACAAACAAAGCAATTTAAAAGGAAGCACTAGGTTAAAAATAAATGAAATGGAGACATCTGCTGTAGATAGAAGTAAATTAAAGGGATTGTATTGGATCTAATAGTTCTCTTAAACAAATCATGGCCCAAATCCTGGACAATATACCTTGTGTGGCAAATCGAATCACAACATGAATTAAAATTTAACATGCAACAATGCATCCACTATCTAAATGGTTGTAGTACAAGCAAACTTACTTGTGCCCTATAATCTGCAAGGAACTATGAATTCACACAAGTTGTACCAAATCTTGAAGGTTTGCACATCCACTGTTACAGTGCACAAATTAATAGGAATAAATAGTAAGATATCTACCTCTTTTCCTTGTTAGAGGCCATGCTTAAATGTAAGCTTCCAACTTTCTCTTGTCTACTAGTGACCCAGTCTATTAACCTACAACCAAAGGCATATAACAAGTAGTTATGCACATGCATGATGACATTGAGGAAATGAATCACATTAGCATATTGCCTACCAAATGCATACAGTTAGCATGTAATGCAATAATTGAATCAATTTATAATGCTGGCAAATCGATCTGATGAATATGTAAGCAACACTTGGTGCTGCGATGCCAATAACGATTGATGGAAGGAGCAATTTAGCTTTTGGTTGTCCTGCTGCCCACACCCACCTGCTGCTCGCAGGCCACCGTCAAGTTGGACTTGGTGCTGCACCCCTGCCCTACGGTTTGTTGTCACCCTGCGTCCCTGCAGCCCTATCGTTGCCCTGCGCCTCTATGGAGCTATGGATGTGAAGGTGAGGCTCAAGGTGTGCGTGTAGACTGTGGCATTAGCATCGGCTCTTGATGATGGAGTGGAGGACAAAGGATGGGAGGCTGGACCGAAGGAAGGATGGAGAATCAGGAAACATCCAGGTAGCGGTGGGGTAGTGCGTTGGCTGATGGAGGGCGCTGCAAGTGGCGATGCTAGGTGGAATCTGGAGAAGAGAGGTGGAAGCGGAGGTAGAGTTGGTGGTGGCGAGAGAAGGTAGTGGCCACCGGTGAGCGAGCTCGGCCCCGCCAGTGCCAGAGCTAGAGAAGATCGGGGGAGAGCAAAGGTGACAAAGGCATAAGCCTCCTCCCTACGGGGGATTCAGCTTGGGATTTGATGTCCCAATTTGATTGGTCATTTTGTATTTTGGACCTCTATGTTCATGATAATTACAAACTAGTCCATGCCATGCTGATTCCTTTTGTTCTGGACCTCCAAAACTTTGCTTTCTCTCTCATCTCTCTCTTAGGTACTTATTAGGAGAAATAAAAGGAGGGAACAAAATTGATCTATGGTGCTATTTATAAAATTTTACCGCTTTGCCTAAATTGGATTCACACTACTCGCCATGCATCTTCTGATTTTTTTGGTCGGCTCTGATTTTTTCGAATTGTCGTATGTCAATATGTTTAGAGGCAAGCATGATCAGTTAGCCTTATATGTTCCGGAGGCAAAGCAGCTACCTCAAAATTTAGATGCTTTGCCTCATATTAGAGTATGGTCCTGAGGCAAGCGATGTTTACCATAGAATAGTATTACGAGCCTAACGTTCTGCCTCGGAATATATCTTTGAGATAAACAATTATCGTAACCTTGAGAAAGGTTGCCTTCATATACCTGGTTTCTTGAGTGAATGTGTTAGTTCAAGAGGCATTAGTACCAACTGTTGCATAGGAGTAATTAATGTGAAATAGTGAATACCTTAAAATCTTGAACATGTGTCAGCAGGCCTTTGGCCCCGCGCTTCGAGTCACCTCCCTTTTCAATGTACGTCGCGAACGCCCTACGTAATTCGAAAAAGTTAACCTTAATCATTCGGAAGGAAACAAAGAGTACAATGTAGATATGTATGGGCAATATGTGCTTACCTATCGATTACTTGGCTGACAACTGTGAAGTCCATTTTATTCTTACTTAGGGAATCAAGGTAATATACCTTGTTCCATTTTGGTACAATTACTATTAAAATCCAATGAAAGTTCTGATGGAAGGGCATAAGTACATATTCCTTATTGCGGCAATCCAGCAGTCCTGATGCAATGTACCTCTGGACGAGGGGTGTATCCTGGTCGATGGTTTCCTTGGCGACCAAGTGTGGGTCCAAGAAACCAGCTGATGAGTTGGATAATCTAGCTTTAATCAGCATGTGTCTATATATATACACACGAAAGCAAAAAAATTAGATATGGCATTTATCGGTATGACATTAACGGAGACTGTGATTGTACACACTTACAACGTCCAGCATCGAATGATTGAGACGTCAAGAGCGTTGAGCGTGAACAGATCGAATAAATCCTCAAAAGCGACCACGAACATACACTCTTGAAGACTGTGGTGGAAATCATCCGACGTGAATTTGACAGTGATACTTGAGGTCCGCTCTCCCTCTGGCTTATTGGACTGTTGCATATACCACGTGTGCAATTGCATGCAACTATGTGGTAGCTTTTGGAGGTCTTTTTGCTCGAGCAACGGCTTGCCAAGCACGAATTTGCGGGCCAAAGGTATGTACGGAATATCATCATTGGTCTTCTTTGCTTTGCCCTTGCTGGCCTTGCTGCCTCGGCTATAGCTCGACTTCACGACAGTTGACTTTGAAGGTAGCAGCGGTGCAAGTTGCTCTGGCGAGAATAGGACCCGTGGAGATAGCACCGGTGCAGTATCCGGTGGTGGAACCGACTAGTCTTGTAATGGAGATGGCACCAGTGCATGTAGCTCTGGTCCTGCCACCGGTGGTGGAACCGATTGGTCTTGTAATGGAGATGGCACCAGTGCATGTTGCTCTGGTCCTGCCACCGGTGAAGAAGCCTCCAGGGAGATGTCGCTTTTGGGCCACTGGATGAATGTTCCAACGGTCTGTCCTAGAGTCACGATCTCGTCGTTGGGGGGCTTCGGTAGCGGGACCACCTCAAAATTGACATACACACCATCCACATTAACTTTTGCGAAGCCTGACGCTAAAGCTTGACTGTGCACCATGGCCCCGTTACTAGACGAATATGCCTGGCCCCAAGCAGCGTACAAGGGAATGAAGCCATATCTCACTTGGAGCTTGCACTTCGTAGGCTCCTACATAACGATACAAAATTAGCTACTCGAATAGGCCTAACAATGGAGCAAACATTCGAGAGGTAATAATTATTACCAGGATGTCGTCCACAGGAAATTTGGACTGAGTTTGTGTCGGATTGGACGCGCAGCTACTCGGACGGTTGTGCGGGCTAGCTAGCATAGCAGCGGCGGTGGCGGCCTGCTGACTTTCTGTCTGTTTCCGCACCTCATCTCTGATTACATCAGCCAGCGAATCCAGTAGCTCCTCTTTAAGAGATTCCTTGATCTCTTCTCGTAGCTGTGCATCACGCTCGGCTTTGTTTCTCTCCCTACGCCGATACATTCCGGAGTCATCTTGGAAACCATGTTTCCAAGGAACGTAAAGCCCAAGGCCTCTCGTACGACCCGGGTGCTCCTTGTTTCCCAGGGCCACGGAGAGCATATCATTCTCCCTTGTTCCCTGGAATGATCCCAGGGTAGATTCAAAACTCAGCTCTTCCTGCAAGAGTACGAAATGTCATTTCAATTCGTACGAAGTTGTGGAGTAATTACAAGCTACGTAGTTCTATCGATATCTTACCAGGGGCTGGGACACTTGCTGGTCTGCAGGGTTTCGAAAGGAGACGTCCCCCGATGTCGTTGTAGATGACCTTGCTCTAATCCAATTTCGAGCGCGGTCATCCGGGATATTGGAAAATGGCGGGGCGATGTCCTGTGCAGCTGCCAGGTCATCCTGCTTCCTCCACTGCGGGATTTTACCCGTATACCCAGCTGTGCCAAGTCTGTGGAGGTGTGTGTTTTTTGCCTGGAGGGCCTTGTGCGCCGCACTTGTACTTTTGAAATCTTCGGACGACTTCATCGCCTTGAACTCTTCCCATTGTGGTTCCAGGAATGGGTATTTATGAAAAGGCGTTTCGTCCGTCTCCACGTATTTCTTGACTAGCGTGCTCTTGAAGTTCTTCCATGCTTTGCACGCCGCTTGGTAGGTTTATCGTTGCACAGCGTGTAGGTGTTCTTCTGGGAACTCGAACGATGCCAAAATTTCGGTCCACAGCTCACGTTTCCGAGTGTCAGGCACGTTCTTCCACGAATTGTATGTGATCTCAATTCGTTCTCGTGCAACTATTCCGACCAGTCTTCGGAATGCGTTTACCGCTTTTTGAGGAAGGATAGGGACCCCAGATGCGTTTACCGCTGTGATGGTCTGTCGGCCCTCAGGCTTCTTCGATAGCCCTCTTCCTTGGCGTCTTGATGTTGGAGCGGACGCCTCCGGCGATGATGTTGAAGAATGCGCGGGTGACATGTTGCTCATTTTGTGGGTCTATTAAGATAAGATGAGAAAGTGATCATATTGAATTGGAAGAGAGAAGAGGAGTAGATGGGAGGGGGAGAAGGGAGGGGGTGATATGGACATAGAGAGGGGGTGATGTGCCTATCTTAGCACCTACTTTAGTTGGTAATACTATAAACCAAATAGCAAAATCCCTAAACTAGTGTATCCGGTTCATTGAACGGGAACACTAGAGTAGGTCACTTGCTTCATTTGCTGTTTTTTGGCTAGATACATGGAGCATTTGGGTGGAAAGATGAACTGTTTCGTCAGGCGCCTGACGAAACAGTTCATCTTTCCACCCAAATGGTCCATGTATCTTTTGCAACAATCGTAAGATTTCTTTATCTGGGAACCTCATCCACAACATTCTCCACCCCGACAATCCTTCTTTTTCCCGCAAAATTCAAGGCAATTTTATTACAAAAGTGCAAAAAAAAGACATTCCCAGATTCTTCGTGAGCAGCCACATAGCCGACTTCTTCTGTGAGCGACTATCCATCTGCTTCTTCCCACTCCTTTTCTTCATCTCTGGTCTCTGGATCACATACGCCAGTAGCGATGAAGAAAAGGAGTGGGAAGAAGCAGATGGATAGTCGCTCACCGAAAAAGTCGGCTATGTCGGCTGCTCACGAAGAATCTGGGAATGTCTTTTTTTTTGCACTTTTGTAATAAAATTGCCTTGCATTTAAGAAGGAAAAAGATGGATTGTGGGAGTGGACATCACATCTCGGCAGTAGTCGGCATATACTATTACTACAAGGTCTCTAAACAAAGTTCTATGAAGCAAATGACACAAACTAGTGTATCCGGTTCATTGAACGGGAACACTCGAGTGTGTCACTTACTTCATGCCCCTTGAAGGTCTATGTGGCATATACACTAGAGTGGTCCTTGATTGGTTAATTTGTGCTCTCAAATTGTAGGGTTGCACAAGATTAATCTTGGCCGTCCCGCTACTAAATGAGGAAGCAAGAAAAGTGAAACATGATAAGATGAGGAAACAAGAAAAGTGAAACATGATGCTCAATGTTAGGAAGAGAGGAGAGGAGTAGAGGGAAGGGGGAGAAGGGAGGGGGTGATGTGGACAGAGAGAGGGGTTATGTGCCTATACTATATACTATATACTAACACAACAAGCAATGTAATATGTACCAATGTAAACTAAGCAACTGCAGTAAACAATGTACCAATGTAGTATGTCCCAAATAGCAAATTAAACTAAGCTACTGCAGTAAACAATGTACCAATGTAATATGTACCAAATAGCAAACTAATTAAGCAACTGCAGTAAACAATGTACCAATGTAGTATGTACCAAATAGCAAATTAAACTAAGCTACTGCAGTAAACAATGTACCAATGTAATATGTACCAAATAGCAAACTAATTAAGCTACTGCAATAAACAATGTACCAATGTAGTATGTACCAAATAGCAAACTAATTAAGCTACTGCAGTAAACAATGTACCAAATAGCAAACTAATTAAGCTACTGCAGTAAACAATGTACCAATGTAATATGTATCAAATAGCAAACTAATTAAGCTACTGCAGTAAACAATGCTCACAATGCTCAAAACCATAGTCCATCACAGAAACTGCTCACAATACTCAAAACCCTAGTCCATCACAGAAAGTGCTCACAATGCAGACGGTAATCGAGGGGAGGTGGCCGGCGAGGGGCTCGGGGGAGGCGGCCGGCGACGGGCTCGACGAGGGGCTCGGGGGAGGCGACCGGCGACGGGCTCGACGAGGGGCTCGGGGGAGGCGGCCGGCGACGGGGTCGGGGGAGGCGGCCGGCGAGGGGCTCGATGGAGGCGGCCGGCGAGGGGCTCGGGGAGGCGGCCGACGAAGGTTCGGGGAGGCGGAGGCGACGACGGGCTCGGGATTTAATTAGATCTAGATCGAATAACTGCGCAGCACACAGGGAAAACCCTAGCCAGAGGGTATATATAGGGAGGTTATCACAGACGGTTCTAAGTTCAGAACCGTCTGTGATAAGCCTTTGCGACTGTAGTTATTAAGACAACACTAATAACCACAGCTGCATTCATATCCGCCACCAAACAGCTGCATTCATATACAACACCAACCAGCTACATTCATATCAACCATCACATGTACATCACACATATACATAAATGCCAATACACATATACATTTTCACATATACATTTTCATATATACATTTTGTCACACATTTTCACATATACATCTCAAAATTGACTACATCACACATTTTCACATATACATCTCAAAATTATCACACATTTTCACATATACATTCTTATTGTACTTGCTTAATTATTTCCTTTAAAAATTAGCCCTTCATCATGATCAATGCATACGTAACTAGTTTCATCACGTTGTTCATCGTCGACCCTTATGCCATTTCCAAAAGGAGGTAACTCGTCAAATTGATTGTATTCCTCCTCGTCCACTACATTCTCCACTCCGACAATTCTCCTTTTTCCATGAAGAACTACATGGCATTTCTTATTTGTCGGGTCGGTTACATAGAAAACTTGAACAACTTGATTGGCGAGTACGAATGGTTCGTCTTTGTACCCGACACGTTGGAGGTCCACGGTCGTGACACCGTACTTGTCAACCTTCACCTGTGGGAGATGCACCCAACGGCAGCGAAATAAGGGGATCTTAAAAACCACATAGTCGAGCTCCCAAATCTCTTCTATGAAGCCATAGTACGAGTTTATCGACCCATCGGTACTGAATGCATCTATGCGGACACCACTGTTCTGGTTAGTGCTCTTGACATCCTGAGACTGCGTATAGAATGTGTACCTATTTATGTCATATCCTTGCCATGTCACAACTGTAAATGTCGGCCCTTTTGCCAACCATGTCAGCGTCTCACTCGGTGAGCTCCTAGCGATTTGCTCCTTCAACCATTGGTTGAACCAACGGTTGTGTTGTCTCATGATCCAAACATCCGGCCGCTCTGGATTTTGTTGCCGAAGCACATCCTTGTGCTGGTCCACATAAGGCGCCACTTCAGTCATATGTTGCAACACCGCGAAATGGGCTTGAGTGTATGTGTTCATATCCGGAGTGATTGCTTTCCTTCCGATAGTTCCGAGACCCTTCAGCCTCCCCTCATGACGAGATTGAGGGACACCTATCGGTTGAATCTGAGCCATATAATCGACACAAAACTCAATAACCTCTTCGCTTGCATAACTTTCGACGATACTGCCCTCCGGCCGAGAACGATTCCGTACGTAGGACTTGAGAATTCCCATGAACTTCTCAAATGGGTACATGCTACGTAGGAATACGGGCCCGCACATTTTTATCTCCCACACAACGTGAACAATGAGATGGACCATGATATCGAAAAACGAAGGAGGGAAATACATTTCAAGGTGATATAGAGTCATCACCACCTCGTCCTGCAGAGCATCTAATCCTTCGGGATCAATGACCTTCTGAGCAATTGTGTTAAAGAAATAACATAGCCTCATGATTGTCTCTCGGACTTTGATCGACAAAATATTTCTAATTGCAATAGGGACCATGTGCTATGTCAGCTGCTCATGCTACTGAAAGGATTCATTCCATCTGTACTCAGTCCAAACCTTATATTCCTTGGTTCTGCACCGAACTCTGCAAAACTCCTATCGATGTTTCTCCACTGCGCGGAATCAGCAAGGTGTCTTATCATTCCATCCTTCTTGCGCTCCTCCGAGTGCCAACGCAGCAGTTTTGCCTCCTTTGGATTTGCAAAAAACCTTTTCAAACGGGGAATTATAGGAAAATACCATGCCACCTTAGCAGGAGGTCCTTTCTTCGCCTCTGTTCCCTCGCCATCATCTGTTTGATTGTTACGTTTGTATCGGGATGCGTTGCACACCAGACATACATGCATGTTTGCATACTCTTTACGGTAGAGGATACAGTCATTCGGGCATGCATGTATTCTTTCTACTTCCATTCCCAACGGACAAAGTACCTTCTTGGCTTTATACGTGGTTTTAGGCAACTCATTTCCCTCCGGAAGCATGTCCGCTAAAAGACCTAGCAGCGCCGTGAAACTCTTGTCGGACCAACCGTTGCTTGCCTTAAATTTCAACAGTTCAAGCACGGCCGACAACCTCATGTACTTGCAGCCCGTGTACAAAGGTTTCTCTGAGTCCTCCATCAAGCCACGGAATTTAACATACTCTCTCTCATCATAGTTCTCTTCTACATCGCGAAGCATCTGATCCAGATTATCATCGTGCAATCTATCCGAATCCGAGCCACAATCGACATCAGCCGGCGGCATGTCATTCACTTCACCGGCGATGTCATCCGGGGGCATATCATTCACTTCACCGGCGATGTCATCCGGCGGCATATGGTCATTCACTTTGCCATGACTGGTCCAACACGTATAATCCTTTTTGAAACCCCTCCGAATCAAGTGCGCTTCAATTTGCCCTCGGTTCTTAAACATCTTCAAATTCTCGCAGTCAGTGCATGGATAGCACATATATTCCACCCCCTTATTCAACATATCCTTCTCGGCGGCTCTTATAAAAGTAGAAACGCCATTAATGTACTCTTCACTCACACGGCTCGCGGCATACATCCAGCTTCGGTCCTATGTTACGTACATATATAACAACTTAGTATTAAAATCTAGATTAACTAATTATAACTACATATATACCGGGCACATTTATTATATTGAGACTTAATTTGCTAGCTCAATTCATATTACAAACACAACAGCTATTATATAACCAAAAATTTTGCAAATTAACCATCTTCAATAACCACCCATGGATTACTTAGATCTAAATTGTAATGCAATTAAAGAAAAAATAAATTTCATTACTAACCATATCTAGAGCAACCAGGAAAGTCTGAATCTTCAAAGCTCAATCTCTGCCTCTTCCCACCAAATTAACTGGCCAGAAATCGCATAGCTTCCTCCCGAGTGAAAAAGTGCGCAACAGTGGCTAGATCTGGATCGAAATGAAGACAGATGCGGTCTGAGCAGCGCAATAAATGCCTTAGTCATTATCACAGACGGTTTTGTATTAAAACCGTCTGTGATAAATATTATCACAGACGGTTTTGTATAAAAAACCGTCTGTGATAAGCTTCATGCCAGAACGCTTCGCGCGTGTTTCCATTGCCAGGACGCTTCATGTTTCGATCGTCTAATTAACGTCTCTCGATCGTTATACGAAGCGTCTATATCATTAATGCTTCGCGCGTGTTTCCATTGCCAGAACGCTTCGTGTTTCGATTGCCAGAACGCTTCGTGTTTCGATCGTCTAATTAACGTCTCTCGATCGTTATACGAAGCGTCTATATCATTAATGTTTGGGTATACGATGCTAAAGGTTAAATATGCGCGCCTAATCCAGGTCTCTTCTACGTACGTACAATATGGATTCTACTATTCTTGTGATCATCTCCTTCCTCTCATCTGTTCATCACGAATTGTTCGGCCGGAACCTTACATAGGCGGCCAGCAATTTGCATCTGGAGCAGCTTCTCCGCACACGCCTTGCTCTACTTCCCCGACTTTCTTGCATCCGTTAGCTCGACCTCATCATCCGCCGTCGACGGAGGCGTCTCGCTGCCGCTCAAGAAAGGGAAACATCCCTCACCCTGATTCTTCTCCACAATGTGCGCAAAGCGGAAGAAGCTCTACACGCATTGGAGAGACTGATGGATAGTCTTGCCGATCAAGCAAATACGGCAGATTTTGAGGAATCTTTTCATGCTATCCTCTACGACATTATGGATGCTGCTGATCATTTGCCCAGGCTGGAGGAGGAAGTGCTGAGGACAAGGGCAATCTTAACGGCGTTCGAGAATTTAGCGGCTGATCCTCCAAGTCCCCAAGTCGAAGAAGAAGCGTACGAAGCCCAAAAGATTACAATCTGGGAAACTCTTTACCTGTGCGACTTTTGTAATAAATTTGCCTCTAATTGAAATTAATAAATTTGCCTTTAATTTGTGATCTTTTGTCTCAGTAGTTCTGTAGTTAAGTTATTAGAAGCAATGTGTACTTATATATTAAACTCTAATCTAGAATATGACAGACAAAGGGACATCACAGACGGTTCTTGTTAAAAACCGTCTGTGAACATTCACAGACGGTTCTTAACAACAACCGTCTGTGATAGTCTACACAACACAGACGGTTTTTAATAAAAAACCGTCTGTGATAATCCCAGATTATCACAGACGGTTTTTAATACAAACCGTCTGTGATATTCCAGTATCACAGACGGTTCAGCGGTAAGAACCGTCTGTGATACTCCTTTTTCCCGTCACAAATACCACAGACGGCCTTCAAATTAAAACCGTCTGTAATAGTGTACATTACAGACGGTTTCACAAAACCGTCTATGATTTAGTGTCTACTATTAACCTTTCTGTAGTAGTGAATACTAGCTAGATTACGTCTGACGATGCTTTAATTTCTTATCGACTAGTGCCGACATGCTATTTCAAAGCATGCACTCAGTCCACAAGCTACTTGATCAATACATGATCAATACATATATCATGCAGTCGCACGATTCATTGGCTTGATATTTTTGTCACTGTCAGTCCATGGAACCATTGGGTATGGTTGTGTGTGTGTACCATCATCTGGCCTGCAACAAGGTGTAGTGATCAGTACTAGCTACTGTTTAAGCGTGACATATATACATAAGTATCGGCTCCAACAAAACGACTTCTACTTCTAGCTTTTAAAACATATCAGTTTCTTAATTTTTATTATTTTAGATTTTTCTACTTTTCTATTTTTTTAGATTATTTATGATGATATATTTTTATGTTTTAAATTTAAATACTCAAAAACTAATAATCACTATAGTATATTATAAACCGTTATCGTGTTTTTTCAGTCATAATCCATGAGCAAGTTACTTCGAGAACTAACTCATTCACGTCTAAACAGAGCGTCACTTCAAACCTGCTTACAACTTACTACAAGCCCTAGCCTGTGTATTTGTCGGGAGATGATTGCCAGCATCATAACGATATTATTGCCACTTTTCCAGCACTGTCACCTCGATATGCTTGATTTAAGGGCCTCTCCTGAACTTCTGATTTCTGGCTTATTTTTTACTATTTTTAAATTTCATCTTTTCTAGTTTTTTTAGCTTTTTTGAGCTTTTTTGGTTTTTTTTCCGTATTCATTTGCGTTGTCCGTGATGGGCTAACATATTTTTCTATTTTAAAATTTAGTTACGTCAAATAAGCCACTACCAACTACTACTGACTTTCTAACATATTTTTTACTTTTTCTTTTTTCTGTATTATCATGAAAATATAATATTATTTTTATTTTTAATTAAATATTTTTAGAAAAATAACAACCGCTACTATGCCATCCTAATCAAAAATTAAAAACTAGCCGCCACTCAGAAAAAAAAAACTAGTTGGATTATGGCCTATACATATCAACCGCTACTATGCCATCTTAGTTAAAAAAAAAATTCAAAGCTAGCCGCCACTCAGAAAAAAACACTAGTTGTCATATGGCCTAAATATATCACGGGCTAATTGTTGCTGGGCAGCAGGAGGCATAGTACTCCAGTCCAGTGCTGCTGTTGCATCGCGCGTGTTGCTTACCCTTGTCTCTTGCTTCTGCACGCCACCTAGAGATGAGCTCTCGCACCTTTCTCCTTGTATACGTCCTTTGCCATGAATATCTTGCATTTATCTCTGCACCTGCCTGCCCCCATGTGACTGCGTGCAGCATGTCTCCAACAATGTCATGCCTATCTCTTCTTGTTTACGTGTACTATATACCGTACATTAATGATCAGTTATACCAGACAGTATTAGATCCTGCTCGTTTCAGTTGTTTCTTGTTTATTTTTTTACTATTTGTAAATTTTATTTTTTTGAATTTTTGGCTTTTTTTTAGCTTTTTTGTCGGTTTTTTCTCGATTCGTTTACGTTGTTCGTGATGAGCTAGCATATTTTTTCTATTTTTATTTTTTTAAAAAATTTAATTACGCCAAATAAGCCATCTTCAGCTACAGTGAAATTTCAACCGTTACAGTGCAATTTCAGCCATAAGCCACAGCTTTTCAGCCCAACCGAGCGGAGCCTTAGATCCATATCTTGGGACTAGATTTTTTTTTTATATTGTTGGTTACCCGACAGCTAGCCGGCTTGGTTTGAGATGGGTTTTTTGTCCGTTGTTTTTTATAATTTTTGTCTAATTATTTTTGAATTCTAGTTATTCGGAAGAGATAGTACGTAAGAAATAGTTATATATATTTTTAACTGATATAGCTGAATTTGATATAACTATAATATAACTGTATATCCTTTTCTAAAAACACATTATTTAAAAGTTAATTACTATAACAATAAAAGCCAAAGTTAAAATATAAGCTGTCCTAAACGCACCCTAATAGTTTGCCTTTCCCCTCCATGAAGGAAATAAGAACACATGTATAAATAAGAACACATGCATGCGGATGAACAATAGATGTACCATGTTCGTTGTGTCGGCTCTCTGATAATATGCCGGCGGAACATTGCCAGCATAATTAAGGCCTTGATCAACTCGGCTTCGGCTTCTGGCTTCTGGCTTATTTTTCACTATTCATAAGTTTCGTCTTTTTCTGAACTTTTGGCTTTTTGTTGAGCTTTTTTGCCGGTTCTTTTTTCCCGTATTTGTTTGTATTATACGTAATGGGCTAACATATTTTTTTATTTTTAAATTTTTTTAAATTTAATTATGCTAAATAAGCCTCTGTCAGCTACAGTGCTTTTTTCAGCCAGCTACAATGTTTTCAGCCGAACCGATCACCACCTAAGCCGCGAAGCGGCTAACCACGCATGTGCGTTATTAAGACATGATGAGATGTCATTTGAGACTATTGATACGACTACCTTTCTGGGGCCATGTAATCGATGGATCAATCCATCCCCTCACTCACATCCAATCACGAAAGGTTGCCGCCGCCCCGACTGAAGTACAAGCGAATACTCTGTTGCAATATCTGTGCACACCCCATGGTACGTACGGATTAGGGTTTAGAAAAGTACTAAATCTATAAAATGGTTAATAAAAAATCACCGTATATATTCATATTTAATATGGTATAACACAACTAACTAATCTCTTCCAAATTATTTAGGTAGCATAGAAGATGAAAAAATTACAATAATTATACTATAAATTCACTCAATGAATAAATATATTGAAACGAATACTCCGATAACATGGACAAAGATAGCGAAGAGAGTAATTATAGTTAGTTTTAATTATCGATTGACAAAGAAAAACCTTTTCCCTTAAAATGTCATATCTCAGATATGAAATCGTAGATATGCACCAATGCATGCAGACATGTACGTATACTTCCATTGTAAATAAGCATGAATGCAAGCAGAATTTACATTTAGACACTAGGAAGCGAATAGCTTGCAAGCAGCTTCAGCAAGTATTAACGAGTTTCTAGCTAGCATGCGTGCTTTGTTTTTGGTCGTCAGAATTGATCGTGCATGCAAACAAGTTACACTAGCTTCGAGACATGTAATTGCAACTCTGCATAGGCGAATTAAAGCTACCTCCATTGGTAATCCAGACAAATTAACCATCTATCGATTTGCCCCCCGGTTGTGTACGTTGAATTGCAGATCTAGCTACAGCCTAGAGCAGGGATGGTAATTCTGTCTGCTTATCCGTATGTTTATGGGTAAATATCTTAATAGAGCTAAGCATGAGATACTTTCTTTGCTCATGGGCATGAAAATGAAGAAAACTCCCAAGCCATCGGGTAAACGGGCACGGACATGGGTGAGATCCACACGTATCCATCTCGTCCGTTTACCCATGATATAGACTGACAGGTGGCCCAATCCACACTCAACGGTCAACACTATCGACTGAAAGTCCAAAAACAGACACTATCTACTCGCAGTCACCAGTCTCCTCCCCAAGACCCCAACCTAACTACTGATTCCTAGTTGCCACCAACACACGAAGCACTGAACCCAAAATCTCTAGATCCGCTGCCTCATCCTCCTCAGTCCTCCTGGTTGGCTTACTCCCACTTCCTCCTCCCGGCCGGCTACCACCCCCTCCCCCTACCCGGTATCCCCCCACCCCCACTTTGCCATCGCTCCTCACACCCCTCCTTACCTCTAGATCCAGATTCGCCCCCCTCCTCCTCATGGACGACCATCGGCACCATCTTCCTCTTGGCTGCCACCCGTCCTCACGGCCTCCTGCCCGGCCTCCTCAATGCCAGCCCGACCCCCTCCTCCAGCTTGGCCTCATCCTCAACGTTGGCCGACCCCCTCCTCCCACCCAGCCTCCTCCTCATTGCCATCCTGATGTCGTACACAAGGAGGTCGAGAAATGTGACTGCCTCCAAGGTATGTGCGTACACGGCTACCTCTAGATTCTTCTTCTTGTTCTATCCTTCGAGAGCAGCGTGTGGTATTATTGTTGAATTGCTTTGAATTGACTGATAAAAAACTTTGAAACAGAGAGAGGAATGCTCATTTCATCAAAATCTTGGCAAGATAATTTTAAATTTTGTTGTATCAGTTTAGCATTGATGGGAATTGGACATGATTTAAGATGATCTAGAACTCTTACAGCTAGGTGTTTTCGTAATTGATTTGGTGGTGGAGGTGGCAGCTCTTCACTCTTCATGTCATATTCAGATGTTGAGCGGTTCCCCAGAGTCGAAAAGCTATTAATAATGAGTAAAATGCCAGCAAACATACCATTATGGGCATGACTGCATTGGTAGATGTGCAAACATGCATGGCATAAAAGCAATCGACAAGACAAACAATTCATTGCAACCAAAATATTTAGATCATACATGCCATTATGCTAGTTTTAAGCAGGCACTCGCATTGCAAGTCCAGAACAAGAAATACAGTTGTACAAGAAAGTTGAATCTCCTCAAGTCTGTTTTCAACCAACACTAAATCAGAGAACGAAAGAACTAGCACATATCTTAATGCACCCTTCTCGATTGTTTCCGTAGGTGTTAGAAATATAGTTAAACGTGGCCAAGAGCATGTCGAATCCCCACAAGTTCTTTTTCAATCAACAATAAATTATGAAATTGAATGTTCTAGCATATGCCTTAATCCAACCTTCTAGATTGGTTTCAAAAATGTTACTGTATGTTACTCCAATAGTCCAGCTTTTCTCTTTAAAAAATGATTCCACAAATATGTGAGTTCACATGCTCAGATGTTACTCCAACAGTCTAGCCTTAGTTGCCGTTTCACATGCTCAGATGCTCTTGCCCCAGGATGTGTGAGTTCTAAACAGCGTGGTTGATTGGAGGAGAGCGCTAGCTATGGACTGGTGAAGTGGATGATCAATGATCGCATGGGGAGCTAGATGCTATTTATTGCTTGCGGATACATAGGCATGCCCGTGGGAGAAGGGTACCCACAGGCGAGTTTCTTCGCCCGTCATCCTTCACAGGTATGCCCGTGGGGTAAATTAGGGTCGTGGGCATGGGTATGGGCAAGCACTACCCGTGCCACCGCGTTTGATTGCCATCCCTACTACAGAGAGATCAAGCTGAGCTAAGCTGAGAAAGCTAGCTAGCTACATGGCGGAAAGTGCCAAGTAAATGCTCTTTCGGCCACCGCATACACCATTAGCATCTGATCAGGGAGCAAGCATACCATTTTCGGAGTGTCATATGTGCTAAAATCTGGAAAACGGTAGTACCAGTGCAGTACTACCAACCCTTGTGAGTGTGGTAGTCCCGCATTAACCTCCAATGGCTAGTTTTTTGCATCCAAAATAGTCGTTCAACAGTAGGAGCGGTAGTACCGCTCCTACAATGGTGGTAGTACTGCAAATGCCGATTTTCAAGGGTTTTTACTTTCAATGGTTAGTTTTTGTGGTGTGGGCTATAAATAACCCATTGGTCGGTTGAGAGACCATCTTTGCCACTTCATTTCATTCTTTTGACCTATTGTGAACTTCTCTTCTCAACTGTTCATGTGTTGTACCTTGTGAGTAAGGAGACAGATCTCTAGTTACATGTGTTGCATCTAGAGGTGGATTTAATATCCATTTGAGTTTGTGCATTCGTTGCATGTGATGAGAGTTAAGCAAGGTGCTTGACTTGTTGCACTTGAAAGTTGCCGTCTCTTGGACAGTATTGGAGGCGTCATGCCTGGCGTGTTGTGAAGGTTGGTGCTCATCTACCTGAAGCCAAAAAGAGCTAGTAGTAGTGGAATTGAGGTGTTTGGCTTAATTCATGAAGCCGCTCCAATTCGTTTAGGCTTACCTCAACATGGACTAGGAGAGACTAACAAATCTCTGAACACCATGGTAAAAGGAACCGTGCCATTGTGGTTTATTTTTTATGTTCAATTTACGTTCAAGCAATTTATATTCATAGAATTAAATTGATTGATTGTCACCCTAGAATTGTAAACCTTTGACATAGAGTTGGAGCACTTAGAGAGACTAGTTTATTTAGGTCTTAATCGTGCAAAAACCAATTTAATTTACTCTTTCGCATTATAAACTTGGTTTAGCCAAAGGAATTTTAAAACTATCTATTCAACCCCTTCTAGTCGGCCTCCTCGATCTTACAAGTGGTATCAGAGTTTGATCTCTCATTTTATTAGGCTTTACCGCTTAGAGAGTAAAGGATGGTAACTAGTGATATAGTGTACCTCAGTGAGACACCTCTATTTGATAGCACAAATTATGCCTATTGGAAAATTAGCATGACATGCTACTTTAAGGCCATGAACCCTAAAATATGGCAGATTATAGATATGAGCTTTTCTCCTCCATTAACTCCTCTTGCTCCAACAAATAAGGAATAAAAATGCTTACATCTCGACGCTCAAGTAATTAATGCTTATTTAATGCTTTGAGTGTAGAGGTGTTCGATGCTGCATGCAATCTCAAGAGCGCTCATAAGATGTGGACACATCTTCAAGATAATTATGAAATGTCTACCTCAACTAAAGAAGATTACATACACATATGAAGGTCAGATGAAGAATGCTCAACCTCTAGCTCTGATGATAAAGAATCCACTAGCCTCTCTACATCAACTCATTGCCTTATGGCTAAAAGTAATAAAAAGATAATTAATGATAATGACAATGATGAACCTACTCATGATGAGTTGATAGATATGTTAGAAAAACTTAATAAATATCTTAGGAAAAAGAAGGCTAAGTTTAAGATTTCGAAGAAAGAACATATCTCTCTTCAAAACAATTATGATGTACTAAAAGAAGAACATGAGTCTCTTCTTCTCAAGCAATCCATTAAACCTAACATGGATATAGGCATCGCATGTAATTTATTAGATGATTTGCCATGTGTAGCTCCTAACTCTTGCATTTCATCTAAGGTTAGCACATCCACCTCTTTGATGATTTACTTGATATGCATTATTGCTCCAAAATAGATGCTTCTATTTTCTCTATATCTTGTGATACTAACCTTGTAGAGGAAAAGAAAAAGCTCAAGGTTCAAGTCACTAAATTGGAAAATGACTTGGAAAGAAGTTATAAAGGGAATACCTCTATTGACTAACTTTTGAGCAATCAAAGAACGACAAATGATAAGAGAGGTATTGGCTTTTTCTCCGAGAAGGAGAATAGTAAGACACAGCACAATGCAATACACATGAAGGATGTCAAGTGTTGTGGTTGCAACAAGAAGAGTCATATTGCCTCAAAATGCCCCAACAAGATTTATGACAAGACAATATCATAAAATATGAGACAAGTCAGCAATAAGCAAGCTGTCAAGACAAGAATGGGAATCAAAAACATAACTTGCTACAATTGTCACAAGAAAGGACACTATACCTCTATGTGTCTAAAGAAGATGGTGGGCAAGCAAGTATTATCATCAAAATGGCAAAATGCAAGACAGGAAGACAAAGGATGGAATGAAATATCAAACTTGCTACAATTATTACAAAAAAAATGGTGTTTTAGTAAGAATTGTCCTAAAGGTATCAGTCCTAAGCATATTATCTATAATGATCATTATTTTCTTAGTAATGCTAGAGATTATAGGGTGATTGCTAGATATGTTAGTTCATCTACGACTATTACTAGGGTCATTTGGGTGCCCAAATATATTATGACTAATTTTCATGGTTCCAACCAAGTTTTAGGTACCAAAATGCGCTTAAATTCTCAATAAGTTCTTGGAGAAACATTGGAGGCTTAGCTCATTTATGAAGAGGTGAACTTCACCACATACAAAAATAGAGCCAAGCACGAGGATGATCTTGCCACATCAAGCATCAATGCCATCTCGGTAACAAATATTTACATTGAAGTATCCAGATGTCCCTTGGTGCGGTAGTTGGCCTCGATAGGGGACGGCGTTCGCCGCTGCTTGCCGACGAGGCACGCGTCGTAGAGCTGGTCGACATGATCCAGCAGCGGAAGCCCACGCACCATGCCGCCACGCCCAAGTTTCTTCAACCCCTCGAAGCTCAGGTGGCCGAACCGCTCATGCCAGCGCCACGCATCGTCGTTCACGTGCGCTAGGAGCGAGATCGGTCGAGCGAGTGTGAGGGAGATCTTGTACAGTCGATTCACCGATCGCCGTACCTTGGTGAGAAGCTCCCTCCTCGGATCGCGCACCCGTAGTACGCCATCCTCGATCAACACTTGGCACCCGACCTCGTCGAGTTGTCCCAAGCTGATGATGTTGCTGCGCAGACGTGGGATGAAGTACACGTCCAACAGCACACGATGGTGTCCACCCCGTGCCGCGAACATGATCGTGCCACGCCCGAGGATGTCCACCATTGATCAATCGCCGAACTTCACCATGCCCGTGATGTCGCGGTTCAGCTCGGAGAAGGCCGTGCCGTTTCCCGTCATATGGTTCGACGCGCCCGTGTCGAGGTACCACACACCATCGTCCTGGCTGCCGGTGTGGTTGTCGGTGTCACCCAACTGCACTGTTGAGAGATCAAGCTCCATTTAAGTTGGTTTTGGTGTTAATGACAAATGCAATTATGACATTATGATATTAATGACATATACTTTATAATGTTTTGGTGAAAATGATAAATGAATTTATGAGACTAATATGTTTATTTGAGTTTATCTTTGGTTAGTCTTATTTGGATGAAAAGGTGAAATCAAAGAGGTATGCATTTGAAATCACTTTCTCATTTACAAATGCATTCCTTAGATCCAAAATATAGATTGAACTCCTCAATTAGTGTAAAATGAATATGTGCATATGTCTTCACTATATACACTTGTATGCACACATTTAGGGGGAGCTCTCTATATATTTTGGAGTTTCATAAGTATTGATCCATGCTTCTTTCAATATGCATATTTGGGATCTTTACTTTGAAATACATACTTAAGTATATATAGCTTGTGTAGTATATATATACTCATGTGCAATCGGGTTGTCATCTAACTTCTCAATTATGTGTTAATGGTTGGATGACTAATGACAACCGGATAAGTAAGCTTTGTTTAAAGCTTATCTTGGAGTATACATTTGTTGTGTACATATTGTATACTCGCAAATCAATTTAATATCTCATTATTTGTTGAGATGGTCATGAATTACCAGAATGGTGAATTTTGGTAATTGATGACAATTGTTTTGTGGACTAACGGTTTCCATGAGTTGGTTAAATAGGTTAGGTTCCACAAATGAAGATGACTTAGGATGACTTCATGAGTTGAAGGTCATCAAGTCAAAGTTGATGAAGAAGAGGTAGCTTCATGTGTTGAAGGCCATCGAGAAGAAGATGCTTCATGTGTTGAAGCATGTCAAAGATTGATCATGTGTTGATCAAGTGAAGACCATCATGTGTTGATGGTGTTGATGAAAAGAAGACGCATCATGAGTTGATGCATGAGGAGATGATCGTGTGTTGATCATCAAGTAAAGGAAGACCATCATGTGTTGATGGAGTTGATGAAAGGGTGCATCATGAGTTGATGCATATCGAGACGATGACCCAAGGCAAAGGTATGACTAGCTAGGGTTAAGGATGTGTTCCTAGTCTTTTACCGGTCTTGGTGTTTGGTTGGAAGACCGGATTGCTAGTGTAGGTTGCCGTACTATTAAGAGGGGTCATGTCTAGTAGTTTGAGTCTCATCATGTGTTGATAGCTCAAACCTCACTTGCTCTAGCTCATCTCGACATGAGGCTTATATTTGCGAATGTGTTTTGCAAATAGTTGAAGTTCATGTGGTGAATCTTTGCAACATGGGACTATGCATTGCGAATGTGTTTTGCAAGTGCTTGAAGTCCATGTTTTCATTTTTTGTGATATGAGACTTATATTTGCAAATGTGTTTTGCAAATGGTTGAAGCTCATATATAATCCTTGTAGCATGATCTAAGTTTGCAAATGTGTTTTGCAAAAGTTGGAGATCATGCATTATCCCTTGGCATGGTCTAAAATTGTTTGTCGCTATTTCCTTTGATATTAGACCGTGATAGTGACTCTTTGGATGTCTTGTGATTTCTGCATTGATCTAGTGTGTTTGAGATCATGCAAATAGGTGGGTTGTGTAGCCCTCTGAATAAGCTTTCCATAGAGTCCAAGATCACTCAATTCCGACATCGGAGTCAAAAGTTATGACCGTTTTTCCGAGTGTCGTCTGTGCTGAAAAACCGGAAAACGGAAGTACCGCGATTTGTACTGCGGTAGTTCCGGATTTTGCGGAAGTACCGCAATTTGTACTGCGGAAGTTCCGATTTTTCCGGTAGTTCCGGATTCCGAGCGGAACGTTTTTTCCAGAGAGCGACTTTCTGAATGACTTAGCCTCGGGGAAAACGGAAGTACCGCGTTTTGTACTGCGGTAGTTCCGGTTTTGGCTCCAACGGCTAGTTTCTTGTGACCGTTGGGAGGGCGGTAGTTCCGGCCGTTTTAACTGCGGTAGTACCGGCCCTCAGGCTGATTTCAGCCCCTCTTTGCTCCAACGGCTAGTTTTTGTGTGTGGGGTATAAATACCCCCTCAAGGCTGGTTGGAGATATTGTTGATTCATTCATTCTTGTGTTCTTGAGCTAGAGTGAGGCTCTCCACTCAATTGTGCATGTGTTGCACTTTGTGAGAGAGGAGAGGTGATCTAGAGTGCATGTGTTGCATCTAGAGGAGGACTTTGTGTCCGAATTGAGCTCGTGCATTCATTGCACGTGGTGAGAGTCAAGTGAGGGACTTGGCTTATTACTCTTGGAGTTTGCCGACTCCTAGACGGCGTTGGAGGCGTCGTGCGCGGTGATCTTCTCAAGAAGCTTGTGAGAAGACCCGGCGAAGTTGTGAAGGTCGGAGCTCACCTACCCGGAGCGGGAAAGAGCTACCACTAGTGGATTGGAGGTGTTTCGGCTTAATTCGTGGAGCCGGTCCGATTTGTTCAGGCTAACCTCAACGTGGATTAGGGGAGACCGGCAAGTCTCCGAACACCACGGTAAAACATCGTTGTGTCAATTGTGGTTTGTTTCCTTGTACTTAATTTATATTCAAGCAATTTACATTCAAAGAATTAAATTGATTACTTGTATATCTAGGATTGCAAACCTTGACCTAGGATAGAATTGTTGGTGCACTTAGACGAATTTAATTGTTGTAGGCACTATTTGAGCTAAACCAAATTGAGTTTCGCTTCCGCATTATATACTTGGTTTAGGCAAATAGGAAAGCTCTTGAATTAGTTAGTATTAATTTGTAGAGAATTTTTAAACCGCCTATTCACCCCCCCTCTAGTCGGCCACCTCGATCTTACAACTGTCACGCGTTCTTCGTTGAGAAAGACCCGTCCGCCGACGCGCTCTGGGAGGCGCGCAGGCACCGGTGAAAGAGAGGCCACTTGGGCCATCAACAGGGACAGCTCGTCGTCACCGCCTTCCTCCACCAGCAGCGCTGCGGCCGCCGCCTCGTCTCTCTTCTTCTTTCTGCATTCACGGGCCCAATGACCCTTTTTCTTGCAGTACTTGCAGCAGTCCTTTTTGGAGGCTTGCCCGCCTCCGTCTTCACACGGTGCGTCTCGGCCGTGGTTGAACTGCAACGTGTCACGGCGTGGGGCATTTGAACCACCACCCGTAAAGTTGCCACCGCCTCGTGCAACCTCGCTCTCCCACCGACGCATACAGCGGATCATCTCCTCCTCTTTGGAGAAGAGGAGCAGGCGTGAGCCCAGTTCCGCGGCCACCGCTCGCGCCTCGTACCGCTGCTCGACAGACCGGAGTCGGCCCGTGACTTCCTCGACGGACATGTCGTTGATGTTGTGCAGCGTCTCGATGGAGATTGCGACCTGCATGAACTTATCAGGGACCACCTGCAGCATCTTGCGCACGACCTCACCTTCGGTGATGTGGTCGCCGAGAAGTCGCAGATTATTGGCGAGGCCCGTGATGCGCATCGAGAAGTCGTCAATGGCCTCCCCTTCCTTGAATGCAATATTGTTGAAGTCGCGTCGGAGTTTCTGCGCGTTCGCCTCGCGCACGCGCTCGACGCCCATCCGCGTGATCTTGACAGCATCCCACGCCTCCTGCGCGGAGTCCTTATTGCCGATCGAGGCCAGCATCTCCGGCGGGACAGCTCGAGCAATCGCTGCTAACGCCAGACGATCCACGCTGTACTCTGCGCCACCGGGTTCGATGGCTCCCCACAAGCCTTGCGCCTGCAGGTTGATGCGCATGAGCATCGCCCACTTCGGGTAGTTGGTCTTGGTCAGCATTGGATACTGCACCGACGCCGACGCTTCCTTGACCACGCGCTCGATGACGACCTCACGCTCTCGACCATTCTGTTGTTGCGGACGGCGAGGACCACGTGATGGCGACCGAAGGCGATCCCGACGCGGAGGAGTGACCTACCTGTCTCCCACAGGAGCTGACATGGCCACCAGGATCCTGAACGGAGCTCTGATACCAATTGTTGACTAGAACTGAGCAATCAAACACACGTAGAACTGAGCAATCAAACATACGTACGCAAGAAGAATTTTGGTGCTGCCCAGAACTGCGGCTTTTCATGTTTATTTCCTCCCTTTATATAGCAATTAACAAGAGAAACTGAAGTACTAAATGGCTGAAAACTGAACTACTAAATGGCTGAAAACTGAACTACTAAATAGCTGAAAAAAACTGACCTGCACTAACTTAACACAATGCATCAATTCTGGACATTATGGATGGCATACATGCAGACTAGTAACAGACATATACTAGATGAGAAACTGAATGGAATTAACTTGATTATCTAACAGGAGAGAGGGGTGTCCGTACCACGTGGTAAGGAGTGATCGATGCCTCGATGGGAGGGGTAGCTGCCTGGCTATTTTTGAGCGTTTGGACCTGCATTTCCCATGGCCGGGTTAGGAAGGACTAACGGGCCCTCTCCTGTAAGGAAGCCAACATGGGCCTTCTCCCTCCTCGGAATCCGGATCGTCCGTTGCAGCAAGAGGCATCTCCACCCAGGCCACCGCGCCATTGTTCGGCCCGCCCAGCTGAGCGCCACCGACCGGCAGCTGTTGCTTGCTTCCACCACTGGCGGCGCGCTCAGGAGAGGCGGTGCCCGTCGCGGCTGGATGCGGCTCGGCTCGGTGGCGTCGATGCGGTGCTAACATTTTGGTACTTATCCCCCCCCCCCCCCCCCCCCGGCGGCGGCCTTCTAGTTTGCGGCCGGAGATATCGCAGTTGTGTGTATTATTAAGTAGGTCTGTTTGCGATGTTTCAGTTTAGAAACACTTGCATATTGCAGGAATTCGACTCACCTGGAGGCAGCTTGTGGATTTGTAGATTTCAATGCTCAGTAAGCGGTGAGTATTCTACAGCTACATGAACGTGTTTGTAGTGCACAAGTAGCTGTGCACGGTCATGATTCTGACCAGATTTCACCGCTACATTGTTTTGTGCTGCTGTAGCCTTGTAGGGAGGTAGAGGTAATTATGCAGTTAAAGAGCAAAGGGTAAAGGGGGGTTTAAAGGGTTTCTATTTGAAGCCCCTTTTGCAAAAGTTGGATTCTTTAAGAGCGAAAACATGGAATAAGGATACCCCTTTATGTTGCTTTTAGTTGTATGACAGATTTAACAAGGTGCACTTCATCCCTAAAAGGCTAAAAAGCCAACATAGATGGTATGGCAACTTGCAAGCTTTCATCATCACTCACATAAAAAAAACCGGCAGCTCAACCGCTACTCCTAAAAAGAAAAGATGACCTATGGCCTTGTTCTTTTCAGCTTCTAAAAGCTGCTTTTCGGCTTTTCTACAGTAACTAGCTTTTAAACGGAGTATTTTTTCAAGATAGGGTTTACTAGTTAATTGTAGTACAAACTTTACTGATTTCATTTATATCGGTAAAAACCACACGTGGTTTTCTGTTACTCTGTAATCTCTCGTACAAACAGCCTAAAAATCACAAGCCGCAGCCAAAAGCCATAAGCCGCAGCCAAAAAGAACAGGCCCTATAATTTACCTCACTACGTTGTCTCAAGTAACAAACTTGTAGTGATATGGTGTAGGATTCAGAGGTGCAGACTCTTGTCATGAGCTATGTACCTGATGTCAACCATATGAATGGTGAGCGCAACAAGATGCCAAAATATATAGGTTGCAACTTGCAAGGCAAACGTAATCCCACATACCTGCTGCAGATTTTTCATATGCTGAAAGTGCTGTTTGTGTCATAAATAAAGATCTCATGATGCCGGTAGAATTATCACAGTGAAAGAAACCTTTTTTTAGTCGGTTCTCTCTTGAGTCTTGACACACCTAGTTCCATCTCCTTCGCAGTAGTCTTTCAAGTAAAATATATGTTTTTAAGATATGAACTAGCACCGTAATATTTGTTTGAAAAATATGTTGATAACGGCAATGTTTTATACTTGTATCAACAAAACTTGATTTTATCCTTGAAAATATATTTTTCAAGAGTAAACACCCATTTAACAAAAAGTGGTCATAATTAGGTAATCTGTCAAACATGGAGCATGTATCTTACCATAGTAATCTCATTGAATCGTCCTTCTTTCTTTTTCATAAGCAGATAAGTCCTCTATGTTCCTTCACATGCTAAGACTATCCTCAGGGAGTCTGATTCTAACCACCTTTTCCCTCACTTCACTTCAAGATCTTCACCCCTATTGGAAAGGCCATTTCCATTCATCATCCACGTACTCCTTCATACACAGGCCGTCGTCATCCCAGTGTGAGAATCAAGAAGAGGGTGTGACAAGAAGATGCTGAAGAAACTGCTATCAAAGCCTAAGAGCAAGAAGAAGGAGGCTGCCTCTTCTTCCCTTCCCACTTTGGATCAGCTACACCAGGTCTTTCATCCCCGTCTCTGCCCTAATTCTTTTGTTTGTCTTTCCTATTCTTGATCTTTACCTTCCGTGCGTGTGTTTCCTGACTTTCCTCAGTAGTAATATATCATCTGGAGGAGTATTATATCACCTATTGTTGGCAAGATAGGGTTGGATTAGGGAGCTGGGCAGTTTGGTGAGATCTATAATAAGTTTACATTGAGAAAAAAAGGTTTAGAATTAACAACTGATCACTTGTGAAACACATAAACAAAAATCCCCGGTATTGTGTATTGCCCAAGTAAATAGTAAGGCCAATCTCATGAAACAACCCTGTCCATCTTCTGCAACTCTGTTGAATGTCATAATGTAAACATGTGGATTTCTGTATTCTGTCCTAGTCAATTTTTGGATAGCTCATATCTGTTTTAAGGACATAATAAACTTTCGTATTTGCTAGCTGCTCAATTTGTGTTTCGTACAACTTCTTTTTTTTCTTTCAAAGTGATGTTCCACCTGCCCCTCAATCTACATCGTCATAACTAATTCACAACAAATTAATAAAAATATTTGTGGGGCACAAAAAACATTATCATCATAAGAATGAGAAACTTGTGCAAAGGCAAAGGAAAGGGAAACTTCAACTTAGGTTGATGTATTATTTTATGCATCCCAGCTGCAGCCTCAGTTTAAGTGATACAAATCTATTGTCTTCACTTTGCTATTGTTGCTTACAATGTCACAATGGCAACATTTCTCACAACAAATGTTGCATAATGTTGAAGATAGTTCTAATTTATCTGAAAAAAAGTCGAGAGCCTCTTATATATTGAGGAGCTCATACCAGCAAGTCAATTAGATAATTTTGAGATGCTCGAGTTATGAATACAATTGAAGATGTTAATTTGACTGCTTTATATTTACCATTCACGGTGCTTATTTTTAATATTATTTATATGCTTAGACTCTAGAAATGCTGGAGAAGAAAGAGCGTTTTCTTCAGAAAAAATCTTCTGCAGAAGTAGAAAAAGCTAAGGATTATACAAAAGCAAATAACAAGAATGGTAAGCAAGTGTTTCTTTGAAGAAACTTATTTGTTTTTTCATAAATTTCTGTTTCAATCTTATCAGAATTATGTTATGCATATGCATTGAGGTTCAAGAGCTTTGCAACTGGAAGGCTTGTAAAGAAAAATATATGTGCCCCCATTGTGTTTTGATAAAAAAAAACCGACCTTCATGGTCATGTCTTGCACACAATCCATCAACCAGAGTGTAAGAAAAAGAAGCAAACAGTATAGTTTAGTGAGCTTACATGTCTAGACAGCATTTCCTAACTATTTGTTATTTAATGCTGGGGAATATAATGTTTCTTAAGCTTGTGATGCTTTTGTAACTTACATGGGAAATAGCTTCTTGTTTGTTGCAGCTGCAATTCAGTGTTTAAAGAAAAAGAAGTTGTACGAAACACAAATTGAGCAGCTAGCAAATTTTCAACTGCGAGTTCATGATCAGGTGACAAAGGAAATAGACGTGTATCTTCGGTCTTGAATCTTGATCGCACATTTCTGAAATTCCAGAAGGTTGCAATAAATTGATAGGGAATTACTTTTTTTGTAGATTATAATGCTTGAAAGTGCAAAGGCAACTACTGACACCGTTGATGCTTTGTGTTCCGGATCATCTGCTGTCAAAGCTATTCAACAATCACTGTAAGATTCCATGTCCCCTCTACTTTCCATTGCAATCGTATATGAAGCTGTAAGATTTCAATGCGCCAAAGGACTCCATTCTACCGCTCCTATTGTTAAATAAAATGTCCTCAATTTAACAATTTCTAGCCAAGTTAGTTCAGGTTTGTTTATTGTTTCCCCTTTTATTTTTGCGTTTGTGCACCTTCTGAGCTTACTAGATCTCATGTGTTGAAGGCTTTCATTTAGAATATGGCCCTATTCTTTTGGGCTACGGCCGATGGCTTTTGGCTGCACTTTTTGAGACGGCAGTGGACGGAGGAGACGCTAATGTGGACAACGCATGTGCCAGTGGGCTCAGGAAGCCGTTTGGGAAAGCCACCTCATTTGTTTCGGCTTCCAAAGAAACCAAAGCTAAAAGTTGAAGCCAAAAATAAAAAATAACAGGACCATCGTTACAATATATGTAGTATGTACTCACCAAAAATGTCCATTAATTTCAAACATGAATGAGCTATGTGGCTTAGATGTAGACATGCAGCCCATCAGTTGGAACTAAAATCCTAATAACATGTCCTTGAATGAACTGACCATGGTAATTCTTCTGCAGGAGTATTAATGACATTGAAAATGCGATTGAAGAGGCGAATGAACAAACAGAAAATATGAAACAGATACAGGAAGTACTGGCAACGCCAATCGGTGCTTCTGCTGATTTTGACGAGGTGTTGGTTCTTTTCCCTTTTCACCAGTTAACAAATGTGCAAACTCATACAATCCAAACTCAAAACAATTTAGTGAAGTCAGACAGTCAGTGTCATGTCACAAAGACAATAATAAGACAGCCCACTACTCCCTTGCACTCTGTGTAGTGAAAATTGCATAAGAAACAAGTCTAGTGCTTTTGCCGTAGCTTCAAAGATGGAAATGTGTATGAAGTGAAATAGGAGTGGTTGGAGTCTTTTATACAACTACAGACACTGTCAATTTTCACGATGCGTAACACAGTTTTCTTGTTTGAAACAGGATGAGCTAGAGGCAGAGCTGGAAGATCTCGAGGAGGAAGAGCTTGATGAAGAGTTGCCTGAACCACCGATGAGGATATCTGTGGAACCATCAGCATCTGCTACATCTTCTCAACCAGCCAAGGATTTGGCTGAACTGACCAAACTTCAGGCAGATATGGCACTTTAGGTCTAAACTGCAGTTTGGAGAGAATGCTGACATTGCAGCCTCTGTATTTCACTGACATCCTGGTGTGCACATGTACAACATGCAAATTCAGGAGGTTGTAGAAGTTCCCTTCCTTTCACTAGTTTCTTGCATGGTGTTAGCCTCTCTGCACTGTGATTTGATAGTGTAGCCTGGCATACAACTGATTACAGCTTACCTGTTAGTATGTTTCATCCCTACTGAGCAAAGAGAGCTCCTGCTCCATAAATGAGTGAAAAAGAAACAGAGTTAAAGTAAGAACCATACACATTGCCCATGTCGGATGGCTTCCAAAATCCAAAGTCCTGTTGTCAAGTCCCGGTGCGCGAGGTAAGTCTCCTATTGAATTGGAGTTACCCTTGCCTGAGGAGTGAGGATTACACGAGAAAATGAAATGTTCCCACTTTCATACGCCATAGGAAACAAGAAGAGTATGCCTTCAAAGAAAGAAAAAAACGGTCGCCGTTCTACGATCTGTTTGCCGTTAATGCACCTGGAATCACCACCAGTACAATTTACATGGGACGGTCTAGTGATATTAGAAACAGCATGATGGATTGGCATTGTTTGTCCCGTATATAGGGCCTGTTCTTTAAAGTCAAAAGTTGACGGCTTTTAGCTTTTGCTATAGTACCTAACTTTCAAATGGAGTATTTTCTCAAAACGGGATCTACAAGTTAAACAATCTATATGTTAAAAGCCCAACATCTATACCAATTAAAATCGTAAGTGAGTATCTGTCTCTCTGTAATCTGTACCGTAAACAGTCAAAATTCAAAAATTTCAGCTAAAAAACATAAGTCGCAGCCAAAAAAATAGACCCATATGCCATTCTTCTATACGAAAACTATACAAATGCAAAAAGAACTCAATGTGTAAATTAAAGGAGGCCGTCTGACTAACTTCACAAACAAAAATATACCCAATAAAAGACACATGCTAAAGGCCAAATCGGCTTTCGGTGCTCGGTAGTGTTATCCAGCTTGTGCCACCAAAGAATGCTACTCCTTGACAACTGCTAAAATATCATACTTCTTGCCGAACAGAGAAGAACCTTGACCACCGTGTTGGATTCTATTCTTTAGTCACCTGTATCAAATTTCATTTTTAATACTCTACCGTGATTGAATATATTACAGGGGACGTGTGTATTTTGGGAGCCTTGACTGTGCAAAGATAAAGAAGAAGAAAAAAATCAGAGGGCCACGTGGCACCTCAAATTAGAACATCGCACATTTCACTTTCAAGATGCTCGATTGCGATGTGTCATGTGTGGATGCATCTAATGCTGTTTGTTGGGTACTTGCCTACTTGCGTGTTGTAGCTCACGGGCATATGTGCAGCATATCCGACGCCACAATCTTGTTATGTCCGCCCGACACTTTTAGTTCACATGAGTTGAACTCCCTTTCATAAAAATGTTGTCAATAATCAAATGCCATCAAACTTGTGAAGGAACTAGTTGCATCATCTAAATACAGAGTTGGATTTAGGCCTATAGCAACCTAATTTTCAATCCGGAACGTAAAATTTTAACTAGTACAAAGTCAGGTAAGCCTAGGACACAATTTTTCTCTAGCATAGGTAAGTAATGGTCTTCCGCCCTCCACATCCTGGGACACTGGGACGTGATGAAACCCTAAATCTGATACTGACTGAATATACGGTTATATCCAATAAAATATATTGTTAGACTGTAAAGATACGTCATATTTTCTTACAAAATTGTAAGGTTTTTGTTCCAATTAAATAAGTTCCATCCGTAGATTCGAATCTCTCAAGAAACAACAATTGTTTAGTTAACTAAACTGTGATATATAACGATACGAGTGTTGTTATATGTTGCTATCACTATTTATTTTAGTCCCTAAATGTAGACCCATGTTGATCTCAAGCTACACAAAAATATATGTGGCATATGCCAGGAGTAACACGGCAATCTCTCGTATTGACGAATGGACCGAACATCGTTTGTTTATTGTTTTTTTTCTTTTTAGTTGTCTCTTAGCTTCGATTTCTTTTGATGATCACTTTTTATTAGACTAATATATATTTGTTACCAATATATTAGACTAATATATATTGGTAACCAATATATTGGTCTTTTTAGTACTCTAGGCAACCAACGGCAGACTCATATATATTGGTCATGGTTAGTTGACCCTACTCTCTGTACTGACGCGATGGTCCCGCATGGCAGCGAATCCCAGCCCGGCTAAAATAGCAGAATTCCGCTACGCCCACGGGGCAAAGGTACCCCGGAAACGCGTTCCTCTTTGCTGGGAGTCCCCAGAGGCAGAGGCAGAGCGTCCTCCTCTCTCCCTCGCCACCACCACCGCTCTCTCCTCACCTCCCATGGCGCTTGGCCCTCGAGCCACACACCCCAATCCCTAACCCTAGATCCCACCCCACCTGCACACACAAACAAGCACAACAACAGCACTGTCTCTTTGTTTCTCACGCTCCTCTCTCTCTCTCTCTCTCTCTCTCTCTCTCTCTCTCTCTCTCTCTCTCTATGGAGGCGGGCAGCACCGGCTGCAGCGCCAAGTTGGTGGCGGCGTGCGTCATCGCCGGCATCGTCCTGGGCGCGTCCATGGTAGCGCTCCACCTCAGTGGCCCCGTCTCCATTCCGAGCCTGCCGCCGGTCGATGCGCTGCGGCGGCGGTTCCGGCGGCGCCGCCGCCGCCCCGTGCGCGTGTACATGGACGGCTGCTTCGACATGATGCACTACGGCCACTGCAACGCTCTGCGCCAGGCGCGCGCCCTCGGGGACGAGCTCGTCGTCGGCGTTGTCAGCGACGATGAGATCACGGCCAACAAGGGCCCGCCGGTCACGCCACTCCACGAGAGGTCATTTCCAATCCCTTCAACCTCGCTTTATCACCTTTTCATCTATCGTATGTGATGGGCTGCTAGTTTCCGTACATAATTCTACCGTGTTCTTGCGTGATGTATAATATTCAACCTTTAGTGCTTCAACATTTTGTTCCAATGAAAACAAAATCAACGTTTTTTAACCTTAGGTAGATGCTTGTTGTGGGTCTCGTTTTAGTTTTATTAGGACAATAGAAATTGCTGGGGAACAGTCGTGGTTGTTGTTCATTGTCAGGATTTGGGACCAACTTTTGGTGTGATTGTGTGACTTGAATCTGTTAGTTGAGGTGCTGCTGCATAGATCAGTTGCATAAAAAAGATGGTTTCAATTCGAATTTTGAGATGGTTTTTCCTCGTAACATTAGGCTGGATAAACTGTTTTTTGTGTTTTCGGACCTGCAGGGATCTAAATCAGAGCAGTAGCCGAGAAGGTTAGCACTGTTTCATTCCATGATTAGTAACCAGTAACCACAGAGAAAGCAGCTGCGAGTTATGGGTACTGGAACTACTATTGGTGTGGTTGTATGGCATGAATGATTTGAATCGTGCTATTAGTATTCCTTTTTTGGAATTAAATGGGTTTTGGTCAGTATATAGCCTGGCTAGATCCGGGCTGGGATAATGGTGCTAAGCTGCTAAATACTAAATAGTTCTGGAAAGGTTCAGTTGTGCTGGAGGCACTAGCCACTTAGTGATTTGTCTGCCCGTTCATGCAAATCCAAAGAAGCTATCATGGACAATTCAGATTGTAGGCATTTCCTTGGTGCCGTACTTTTGGCTCTTTGGATGCATTAGGGTGTCAGTCCCTAAATTTCTATTATGTTTAGAATAATTTTCTTATTTCTAATGTTTCCCTTTTTGGGTAATTCAGGATGATAATGGTCCGTGCTGTGAAATGGGTAGACGACATCATTCCAGATGCACCATATGCCATAACTGAAGAATTCATGAACAAGCTATTTAATGAGTATAATATAGATTACATTATCCATGGTGATGATCCTTGTCTTCTCCCAGATGGTACTGACGCATATGCCCTTGCCAAAAAGGCTGGCCGATATAAGCAGATTAAAAGAACTGAGGGAGTGTCAACAACAGACATTGTTGGTACTGATTCTGCCTTAGTTTTCTCTTTTCTGTTTTGAATGTTGATGTTTGATTTGCCATAATGAAATTGAAGTCTGAAACTTCTACAGCGAGGGAATATCTGGGCTCTACTTTTGAGTTGCAAGTTATCTTTGATGGCCAAATCTCATGGTGATCTCCAATATTGCATTGGATTCTAGGTCAACCGGAAACATATTTGTTGACAAGCCTATGTTTCACTAAATTTTCTTACCTGATTTCTCCTGATGCGCCACATTAAAAAAGCATTTGGCACTAGTGTCCTTTTAACAGATGATCAAGGGATAAGCTGTCCCTGAGAGCCACTCTGTTTTTCTTGTTCCCATCATCACATCCACCATAAATTTATTGTTATATCCATTTATGGGCCAGGATGGTATGGAGCATAATCTATGTTGACTTTTTTGGGAACCAAAAAACTGCTAGTAGAAACTGCTTATGGTGATAAAAAAGATGTTGCTCTCACCTTGAGCTCATCCTTCTTCGTGGCAGGAAGAATGCTTCTTTGTGTTAGAGAGAGATCAGCTTCTGATAGTCACAACCACTCTTCACTACAAAGGCAGTTCAGTCATGGGCATGGTCAGAAAATTGATGACAGTGGGTCTGGAAGTGGAACTAGAATATCTCATTTTCTTCCTACATCTCGGCGAATAGTTCAGTTCTCAAATAGCAGGGTATGACTTTTACAGTTTCCCTTGCATCAATATACCATTTACTTCTGGGTAATTAACAGTCCATGAGGCTCTGCAACATGGTTTACCACTCAGTCTCGATATTTGAAAATAAAAAACTAGTTCTAGGTGGCTACACGTATGTTAATATCTATGAAAAAGGCAGTTCCTTTGTGGTGAGAGTGAGATTGTCTACCTTGAATTCCTCTTGTGACTTACAGGTTTTACCCAGACAGATGCTCATTTGTGAACTGCAGATAAAAACTTCCAATGACAAATGTTTCTTTTTTTCTTGAAATATCATGTTTTCAGTGTTGATGTACTTACTAGGTATGAATGAGGGCTTGAATTGACAATATAAACAAGCATAATACAGATGAGTGATTTACTATTTAGTTGTGCTCCACCAATTAGTCACCTGCCATTTGATTGCCGGTTGAGGTCCTGTTCTTTTCAGTTTCTAAAAGCTGTTTTTTGACTTTTCTACAGTAACTAGCTTTTAAACGGAGTATCATTTCAAGATAGGGTCTACTAGTTAATTGTAGTACATACTTTACTGACTTCATTTATATCGCCAAAAACCGCACGTGAGTTTCTGTTACTCTGTAATCTCTCGCACAAACAGCCCAAAAGCCAAAAGCCGCAGTCAAAAGCCACAATCCGTAGCAAAAAAGAACAGGCCCTGAGTGTGCCTCTGACAAACTGGATTATTTCATGACTTAGACGAGTTTAGAGGTGATAGTCACAAACAATAAAAGTTCATATATCCTAGAATTATCAGGAAAATTCATATGCTTGTAAGAACAACTATTCATTTCGTAAACATAAAACTGAATTGAATATAATTTCATTTCTTGGAAACTGGTGATAATTGATGTTATTCTACTATATAAAATACTGGTTCTTCTGTCTCTAACTTAAAATTAGAATATGACCACAATTTTTTCTGTTGACTGTAAGCTTTCCCACTGCAGGGTCCAGGACCAGATTCTCGGGTAGTTTACATAGATGGTGCATTTGATCTGTTCCATGCTGGACATGTTGAGGTAAATGTCAACCGCTCACCCACCCAAAAAAAAGGAGAAAAACCATGACATCTTTCTCAGCATGCAGACGAACTTGCATATGCACATGTTGGCTGTACTTTTCTTTTTCTTTTTCTTTTTTCAGTTCTTACTGAAGGGAGCAAACTGAACTTAACTCTCCAAGACATAGTAATTCAGACTTTCTGTGTATTTATGGTTTCTTCTACGTAGATATTGCGACTTGCTCGAGGGCTTGGAGATTTCTTGCTTGTGGGTATTCACACAGATCAGACCATAAGGTAATATGATGGTTGCATCTTCTTTTCCTCTTTTAACCATTTACAGGTTACAATGTTTATACATTTTATTCGTTTTGTAACAGTCCTTTGTCATAGTCATGAGAGCATCTCTGCTGAAGCATAACACCTCTACTCAATTCCTTTAACATGACATTCACTTTGTATTTTGCTGTTGGTGTTTACTTATTTGCCAGTTCAACTCGAGGACCACATCGCCCAATCATGAATCTCCATGAGCGAAGTTTGAGTGTTTTGGCTTGCCGTTATGTTGATGAAGTGATCATTGGTGCTCCATGGGACGTTTCAAAAGACATGGTGAGTTGTCTATTCTACTCTCAACTATGAATATAAAGTATTAAATGTTTGATGCAACTGTTGGTAGTAATTCCTTGAGAAAGCCTAATTTCACGTCTAGTATTAGTTTTAGACACAAATATGGGCTGACTTGCGCCTATTTATGGTATATGCAGATGGACTAAGTCTTACTTTCATAGCACAGTTGAATTCACTAAAAGTTAGGCCTTGGCTTGGTTTCAAATTTTAGTTTGGATGTAAGTTTGGTTTGAGCTTAGCTAAACTAGGCCAGGTTAGATATATGTCTAGAGTTGAGATTTGAACCAGATTAGAAATAGGTGTAAGCTCATTAGCACTCCTAAGTCCACTATGTATGCATATAACCGGATGATGCACTTGTTATTTACGTTGGACCGAAAGGCCTAGACCTAGGGCTTGTTCTATCCGGCTTTTGAAATCGGCTTTTGGCTTTTGTTATAGTACCTAATTTTCAAACGGAGTTTTTTTAAGATGGAGTCTACATGTTAATTATAGTACACATTGGAAGCCCATCATCTGTACCAGCCAAAATCGCATGCGAGTATCTCTCCCTCCGTAATTTCTGTTACGATCCAGCCAAAATTGCATGCGAGTATCTCTCCCTCCGTAATTTCTGTTACGATAGCTAAAGTTCAAAAATTTCAGCCAAAAGCTATAAGCCGCAGCCAAAAAGAACATGCTCCACATGTTCATCTTTGTTGCAATAGATGCAGTGGAGTCCTCTACCAACAACAGCTATCACTGATGGAGGTACACTTGGTGAAAGAATAACTGGAAGCGCAAGGGCTATCAAAACCGAAAGAAACGACGGTGACAGTAGACCCGCACCACGTAGATGAATCTCCTCAATACAACCAGCTGCAAGGGCCTCCAAAAGTCACACGAGGGTGGCAAGCCAGCAACTGAGCACGAGTCTGCTCAAACTCGGCCTGGAGATGTGTCAAGAAGTCATAGATGTGGTGAAGCTCCAAGTGAAACTGCTGACGTTGACAACACTAACGGGTGTGGCAAACATCTGCCCCTAAAGAGTCAATCTGACGCCATACTGTGGATAGCTGAGCATAGAACTCATCTACAGTGGCATCTCCCTGCCGCAGCGACTGCTTCTGACGCATAACAGCAAGGTACAAGGAATCGTAGCGGTTGCGCAGATGCACCCACATCGCCTACGTAGAAGCCAAGCCAACCATATCACCAGTGAGATGCACCTCCATGCTAGCAACTAGAATAGCAGAAGCACGAGCATCCTCATTGGTCCATGTCTTGTAGGCAGCATACTGAGTCTGAAAAGTCTCCATAGCATCCTCAAAAGCCTCAGATGCCTTTGTCGAGTGTCTTCGGAAGCATTCTTAGGGAGCACAGGCTCAACAGGTGGAGCAGGACGAGGTGGACAAAGTAACTCGCTACTCGCTAGTAAGAAACTCCCAAAGACGTTGACCATGCATGTGGAGACGCATATGCTGAAACCAGTCCCGATAATTGAGACCATCGAAGATCACTGAGCAGCGAGGAACGGAAACAGTGCCTAAAAAGGATGGCATCTTTTCTCTTTTTTTTCTTTTGGAAAAATACACGTGACTTAAAACTCTCATGGAACTCATGCCTAACACTAAGAGGAGAGTTCATGACTGGGCGACACGAGCGGCAGTGACCCAACATGTCAGCAACGGGCAGCGAGCGGCGGCAGCGGCTGCATACCGGCGAAGAAGGCGATTTCGGCGGCCTCTGGTGCCGGCACGTCGATGTGGCTTCACCACTGGCGGCGGCCCGACGTCGGCAATCCAAGTGACGAAGAGCAGTGACCTCATGAGACCGGCTACGGCGATGACTCCAGTGGCCTGTAGATCGGAAGGCGACGGAGGAAGAATAGCAGCCTCGTCGGCAAGGGCGAGCGGCCCGGCTCCAGACGAAGGGGCCGTAACGACGACCACCGGCTGAACTCTGGCAGCCTGTAGATCGAGAGGTAGTGGCGATGAGAAGAGCAGCCGGAGAAGAAGCTGAGAGCCTCCTGCAGCGGCGGCGGCGGGGAAAGCCCCAATGATGATTTACAGTAGACGGTGACGAACGTGACGGAAAAGCAGGTGATGGCTGGAATACAAACCAGCGGCGGCGTGACAAAAGACAAACCCTAGGTTTGCTATGATACCTTGTTATGAATAGCATTTGTATTCATCATGAGGCCAATGGACCAGTATATATATATGTACAGGTATGACATATATGCAGAAAATCTCTCACACAATAGGGTAAATACACAACTATATAATACATATCTAACAAATCAACAGAGAGCAAGTTTCCATAACCTTACATAACTGTAGCTGTTCCAATATCCACTTCCTCATTTCTTCAACTGGATCAGCTTGATCTTCATCGAAGGAAATCTTGTTTTTTAGTTGGTCGCCTTGTCCATGCTAAGCTGTGAAACCAAGCACCGTTAGTTGCTTAGGTCTCTGCGAAGGTATTGATGCTGGAATCCTGTCCCAACCAAAGGCATCCCTCATAGTACAGTAGTACACTGAGAAAATTTAGACACTGTCAGTTTGTCCACACTGGTTGCATTGAATCCCCAAGTAGAAGGCACCTAACCTTTACATATTATTGAGGGTACAAGGATCAAGCCCTGTTTCCTCAAAAACAAAATCTAAATGACTTTACCTATGTAACATACTGTCTAACCTTAATACCTTATGTATTGATATCCAAGATCATATAAATACCACCACCTGCAATTTTAGTTATGACTGTCAGGTTATGTCTGTCTGGTGTGTGTCAGGAGTTCTCTAACTTCCTTTTTCTGTGCAGATTACCACGTTTAATATTTCATTAGTCGTTCATGGAACAATTGCTGAGAACATGGACTTTATGAAGGTTATTAAGTTGTAATTTTATCGGAACATATAAATGTTGAACATTGATCATTATTCATTAACCATTGTCACCTGCGCAATTATCAGGATGATTCAAACCCATATGCTGTTTCAATGGCCATGGGCATTTACCGTAGACTGGAGAGCCCTTTGGACATCACTACTAGTACTATTATAAGGAGGATAGTTGCTAACCATGAAGCCTACCAGGTAACTAGCATGATGTTGGATCAGAGTTGGAATTTGGTCTTCTGTATGTTGTATGCAGCATGTAGTACAGTACATATTCTAAGTTACATAAATATGCTTCGCCTTTTGTCCTCTTCATATCAATGATGTGCATACAGGATTTATTATATACTGATGTTGTGATGAAGCATCAGTGCTTGAGTAAAGCCCTTTTCATATGTACATTAAATATTTGTCTGTTTCCCTGGGACCAATATTTCCTGCTATAACTATGCTCTGCAACATGTTCTTTGGTGTGGGGGTTGATGTGGTTTGCATTTATTCTGGTCCACTGATCTGGTGGGGTTTTATTCATTTTTTTACATGTTGTCACTTTGTGCAGAAGCGGAATGAGAAGAAGGAAGCTAGTGAGAAGAAGTACTATGAGAGTAAAAACTTTGTCAGTGGAGAGTAACTTATGAACAGATCTTGCATGAAGACTGTTGCCCATTTCTTTCAAGATCCTAGCATTCTGTCACAAACGCAACCATTAGGTGATCCACAATTTTACTGTTTCATTGTTACCATTCTCATGTTGCTGATCTAACTTCAGACGCAACCTTGATGAGTGACAGGTAGTGGTACCGAATTAGACGATGTTAGAGCCTGGAGGCATTTCCTCCATCCACTTTCAGTGTCTCTCCCCTATCGCCCCCTGTATATGGGCCTTTGCGCCCGGCGTTTCCGGCTGAGTTTTTTTGAGATCTATAGGTTTTTCAGAATTGTGGTGCAGTACGAATGTTAGGTTGATTAACTTCTGTTGCTCATGTTTTTATTTCTGTCGTCCGGAACCACACTGTATATGTGGGCATCTTATGTGAGTCCTTTTCACATATTTTTGGTGGATTTCTGTTGTGATATTAAGCTGAACATGGACTAACTGATATGGTATGTGTGTCGGTGATAGCAACTGGGTCTGAGGGTACACACCTGGATGGTTTCAACGTGGGTTGGTGACACGTTGGGATCTGATGGTATGATATGGATCTGTGTATCACTGATGAATCTTGACAAAAGGTTATCAGCACTGGAAGGCTGCCAAATGGTCGCACTCCGCTCGTTCAGTGTGGTACACGCTTATCGCCATGGAAAGGGATGTGCTCCCTGTGATCTCCAAATAGTAGCACATTGAGCAGCGGGGCCTGCTTGTGCTTGGTCTTTTGTAAGCAACCAGCCAACCACCACTGTTTCTGGCCATTGATTTGTTTCCCAACTTTGGCTTGGCTTTGATTTGGATTGTGACACCTGTCACCTAGTTTTTCATTTTTGGTTGTTCATCTCACATGACAAGGGACCTGCATCAGTGCAGCTATGGTAAAACAGTGGTTATGAACACGCGTGAGTTGATGGACTCGAGTGTTTATTCCGTCTGGCAAATCATTTCACTCCTTTCTGGGAGGAGACATGAACGCGCGTGAGCTGAGTAAACGCGCTTTTGAGTGTAGATTTGATCTCCAATGTTCAGGTCTTATCTCGCATGGTTAAGAGCACTCACATTCTCACCGTGCCTTGGTGCTTACATGCAGAGGACATGTAAATATATTTGCCACACAACTACCCTTGCCCTTTTGAAAGGAAAGAGACCAGGAGGGGAGACGTGCTCCTGATTTTTTTCCTAAGTTGGATGAGGAACTCGAACCCGGTCTAACTAAGCTCCGTTCATTTCAGTTTCAACTTCTGGCTTATTTTTCACTATTCATAAATTTCGTCTTTTTCTGAACTTTTGGCTTTTTTTGAGTTTTTTGCCGGTTCTTTTTTCCGTATTCGTTTGTGTTGTCCGTGTTGAGTTAGCATATTTTTTCTATTTTTAAATTTTTTAGATTTAATTACATCAAATAAGACATCTTCAGTTACAGTGAAATTTCAATCGCTACAGTGTAATTTTAACCATAAGCCGCAGTTTTTCAATCCAACCAAGCGGGCCCTAAGTGAGACGACCTCCGGGAGAGCTCCTCGCCCTTACCCTTTTGATACCTCAAAATGCATCCTGGACTGGAGTTTGGAACGAGGCCACAAACAAGCAGCTTCTGAATTATGGGGTGAGGTAGAAACTAGCAAGCAAGAGGAAGAGAGAGAAAAACACACAGGAGGGTGTCGTTCTCATGATGGGTGGCTGGATGGTGTCGACAAGGTGTGGGACAAGCTGAAGATCCAGCTGCTTCACGTTCCAACGACCACCTCTGTCGATTCTCTCGGAGCTGATTGTCGCTTATCCACGTCAGCTCACTCGCTCCTGTTTCATTTCATTTCATGGGGCCTGGAAATGGAATCCTCGATGAATTACTCCTGTTTTGTGTTTTTTCCATCCAATCCCATGCGTAGCATAGGTATTGGACATGTTCTTTTCGGCTGCGGTTTATGGCTTTTGCTGAAATTTTTGAATTTTGGCTGTTTACGGTATAGATTACAGAGAGACAGATACTCACTTGCGATTTTGACTGATACAGATGTTGGGCTTTTAACATGTAGATCGTTCAACTTGTAGACCCTATCTTGAGAAAATACTCCGTTTGAAAGTTATGTACTATAGTAAAAGTCAAAAGCCATCAGTTTTTGACTTAAAAAGAACAGGCCCATAATGTAGCTAGCTAGCTAGACTAGATGATAGTATTATATTGGTGAGGTCAGTCAGTAGTGAGTGATCTGATGAGAGTCACGTTGATATTTTCTTTCCTGGCTTGGCATGCCTGCAGTATGGAGCCGTCTCTGATCATCGTGCTGTGTAGGCTGGGGGGGGGGGGGGGGGGCCTTAGCTAACATCGTCATCATGCTGCATTGCATTTGCTGCGTTAGATCGATCGATTCGGGCGGCAAGTTTCGTGTCATGATGGCTACGTCCTACCCGTGAGCTTGTAGCCGGTCGCTTCCGACATGATTGGAACAAATAGCACCTTCTTCCTGTTTCGGATAGCCTTGGCATTTCAAGTTTGATGAACTATCTCAAGCTGAGCATGCATCTGAAAACTTGCTGAGAAATCTAAAAGCATCCGGTGAAGAGAGCTTTTGGCGTACGTGGATCCGCCTAGTTAATTATGATATCATCAGGCACTAATTAACATATCCCAAGAACTCTTGAAATTTGTAACCATGTGCGCGCACACGCAGTTGCAGGCCTTGTTAATGCCCTAATCGCCTAGTTAGCTTGTTGCGTGCAGTAGTAATCTCGCTCCAGTCCAAGCGATTCACACGTATCATGTCCTTCTCGTTACAGTCTGACTATGACATCTAGGTATGCATCCATCCATCTAGGGATCGATGATTTATCTACTTTAATCGCTACAAGCTATCCGATCAACATGAGAAAGATTATCATCTGTTCCATCATTAGAACCACGTACACAGCATCTTGAGGCGTAGAGATGATTCATTCCCATTTCATCAAACGACTCGTAGCTTGTGCAATCTGTATGTTTGCCGAGAAGGAAATTTGTATTAGATATACATACATCCATGAAAAAAAAATGCCCATGATGCGTAAGCTATACTGAACAAAAGGCAACTATAATGATCTAACTCGGCAACCGTTTCTTTAGCGGCCCATCCCTTCTTTTTACCTCGCATCCAAATTTTCTTTCTTTTGACACTAGTACCGTTGTATTTTAAGCAAAAATTGCTTTGGAGTGTGATCTTGTACCAGACTAAGGTGCTACTCGGTTAGGTTGAAATAAGTTAGCTTATGGCTGAAATTGCACTGTAACTGGTTGAAATTATACTGTAACTGATGGTGGCTTATTTGGCGTAACTAAATTTTAAAAAAAAATTAAAAATAAAAAAGATTAGCCCATCACGGCCAATATAAACGAATACGGAAAAAAAGAACCGGCAAAAAAGCTTTAAAAAAGCCAAAAGTCAAAAAAAACGAAATTTATGAATAGTGAAAAATAAGCCAGAAGTGCTCAAGCCGAAATGAACGAAACCTAAAAATCAAGCAAAAAATTCAACCAAGTTGTTTTATAACTGGATTTCATGTTTTTCATTTCATTTCACGGCGTGTGCGCTGAATGCAGCAGCTTTGGCTCTGTGAATGTGGTAGTGGCGGTAACTTTTGCTAATTCCAAGGTAGAAAATCTTCTTCTGGTGCTATGCATCCTTTTCCATCTGCACTCACATGCACCTCTGCTTGCTGCCTTGCTCCCATCATGGCCTCTCTCCTCTCCTCTTTCATGGCCAAAAAAAAAAAAAAAGATCGATCAGACACACTCTTGCCAATTGGCTTGCTCGGTGCTGCTGCTGCTGGTAGATTCGGCAGGCAGGCAGGCAGCTACACCCGTGGGGTGTGGTGTGTGCACATGCTTGCATGGGCAAATAGCCAATGCCCACCATCTTATCGTTCTCTGTCTGTGGTCCTCCAACTTACTACAAGCTAGGAGGAAGCACTTCCTGCATTTTTCTATTTCATGGCAGCCTGATTTCTGTTTGGTTAATACCAGTATAGGGCTCATTATTCATTTCAGAATAGTGTGATTTTATTCAAATTACAGTTGAGAACTAGAGATAAGCTTAACTCTGGCTAAAGTATCAGCAATTTGCTAGACATTGTTAGATAGAGCGTAGAAGATTCGGCTCCTCTCATATGGAGTACTTTTTTTTTTGCTTGCTCATGTTTCTTCTGTCTAAATTGCAAAGCTACTGAAGCACTTAATATGTCATTTTGAGCATAGCATCTTTTCCTATTTCTGTTGGAGACAAGAAATTAAGTGGTTGTACTATGGCTTCACATCATGGCCCGACAGCTTTGCATCACGAAAAGGGGAGACATGGAAAAGAAACATCCTCCGTAGCAATGAAACCGATTTTGTTGTACCAAAAAGAATTGAAAAAGATTGTGATGTTGATGACAAAAAAGCTTTGGTGTTCGTCCCTACAAAGCTTATATTTGAAGAAATGTGACAGAAAAGACAATGCAACTAAAATCCTAAGGATTCCAGGACAACAAAATTACAGTGAGCTCCAATCAGTTGTTTTGTATCAGAAGCTAGCAAAACACCTCTTTTTATTTGATTTCCTGCTAATCCATAAGCATTATTGTCAGTTCACTTGTGAAAGAAAAATCCTACCAGCAAGAGGAATCTTTGGGAGGTTGTGGATCCCTCTGCTCATGGCTCGTACTTTGTACTACATGGTACTGAATTTCCAAACAATTTCAGTAAGTCAACTGTTACAGGCCCTGTTTCTACAATTTATGCACCCGTTGACAACAGGAGGATCACATGAATCATGCTTATCTTATTGAATTTTAGAGTGAAATTCACCTGTGTTAACACTCAGTAAGATCACCGGTCCTCCTTTGTCTCTGGCAATATTGTCAGTCAATAACCAAAGAAAGAGAAAGGGATAGATATTGTGAAGCCAAATGCTGCCCCCCCACCCCCCCCAAAGAAAGCATCTCTACAAACCCATAAAGAAGAAAACGAAACCGTAAGAGCAACTCCAGCAGGGCCCCTACTTGAGCCCTCAAACCTCATATTTGAGGGCTTGAGGCAAAAATAGAGGTCCAGCAGGGCCCCTACTAGAGCCCTCAAATTTGAGGAGCCCCTCAAATCCACCCTTCAGCCCTCATTCCTAGGGGCCCCCTACTCTGGCTCTCATTCTTCCGTTTTTTCCCGCTGGTGAAAAATCCTCCGCCCGTCCCCCTCCCTCCCACTCCGCCAGTCCGCCTCCCCGCCCGCCTCCTCCGCCTCCTCGCCTCCTCCGCCTCCCCACCGCCTCCCTGCCCGCCTCCTCCGCCTCCCCGCCCGCCTCCTCCGCTTCCCCGCCCGCCCGCCTCCCTCGCCGACGCCTCCGCCCGCCGCCTCCCTCGCCGACGCCTCCCCGCCGGCCTCCTCCGCTTCCCCGCCCGCCTCCTCCGCTTCCCCGCCCGCCCGCCTCCCTCGCCGACGCCTCCGCCCGCCGCCTCCCTCGTCGACGCCTCCCCGCTGGCCTCCTCCGCTTCCCCGCCCGCCTCCCTCGCCGACGCCTCCCCGCCGGCCTCCTCCGCTTCCCCGCCCGCCTCCTCCGCTTCCCCGCCCGCCCGCCTCCCTCGCCGACGCCTCCGCCCGCCGCCTCCCTCGCCGACGCCTCCCCGCTGGCCTCCTCCGCTTCCCCGCCCGCCTCCTCCGCTTCCCCGCCCGCCCGCCTCCCTCGCCGACGCCTCCCCGCCGGCCTCCTCCGCTTCCCCGCCCGCCCGCCTCCCTCGCCGACGCCTCCGCCCGTCGCCTCCCTCGCCGACGCCTCCCCGCCCGCCTCCTCCGCTTCCCCGCCCGCCCGCCTCCCTCGCCGACGCCTCCGCCCGTCGCCTCCCTCGCCGACGCCTCCCCGCCCGCCTCCTCCTCTTCCCCGCCCGCCCGCCTCCCTCGCCGACGCCTCCCCACCCGCCTCCTCCGCTTCCCCGCCTCGCCCGTCACCTCGCCGTCGCCCGTCGCCAACGCCTCCGCCCATCGCCATCGCCGTCACCTCGCCGTCGCCATCGCCACCAAAATCCCCTACCTCCTTCACTGATCGGGATTTGTCAGGAGTGGGTCCCATGTGTCAGTGTGTGGTGGAATAGATTTGAGGGCTTAGATTTGAGGGGTGCTGTTGGAGTAGAAGCAAAAAAATTGGGCCCTCAAAAGTAGGGGGAGCACTCAAATGAAAAGTAGGGGCTTAGATTTGAGGGCTACTGCTGGAGTTGCTCTAACTAGATTGTCTTGCATATCAACTCATAATTTCGTACCTTTGTATTGCTTGTGAATATTTTTTATTAAGAAAGAGTCATATTTTTAGCATCACATAAATTGTTCAATTCTAAAAGTCTTGTGGTTGTGTTGGTTTTTTTCTTCTGTTTCACCACCAGGATATGCGCATGCAACCAAAAGAAAAAAAAGACTGAGGGGGCGTTTGAGAAACTCCCCAGCTCACAAAGATTTTTGCAATTGTCCTAAGAAACTCCCCAGTCTCAATGAGGAAAACGACGACCTCTGTCAATAGATACAACGCGAGAGGGGCAATGAAGAGGCACTACTAATATTAGACGTCTCATCACAGACGGTTGACCAAAACCGTTAGTGTTGAAAGCAATCATAGACAATTTAGGTTTAGAGACTGTCTGTGTTGCTGCCAGCGCTAAAAATCGTCTGTAAAGAGATAATATCATAGAAGAATCGTCTGTAAAGTATCACAGATGGTTTTTGGTAAGAATCGTCTGTGATATTACCAAATATCATAGACGGTTTTTTATTTAAACCATCTGTAATACTTCACAGACTGATTTTATTACAAACCGTCTGTGATAATGAAGTTATCACAGATAGTTTGTACTAAAAACCATTTGTGGTATGTTTCCCGCCTCACAATCCCCTAAAATTTCATAATCTCCAGCCTGAGTCCGAGTAGGATTCCGTTCCGATACAACTTTAGTAAAACGGGCATAACTTTTGCATACGGTGTCCGTTTTCGACGTTCTTGTGCTCGTTGGAAAGCTAACGACGAGCCCAATCCAAACAAATGACTGGTTTGCACCCATAATCTTCTAAGACCTTCAAAATCAGCCATCTTTAGCCCCAAATTTGAATGGCAAGTTTTCAATTTTTGTTTTTGCCAAAATTTTTGATCTTCCCTTCGGAGTTTGGAGTTTGCCTCAACTGCAACGTTGTAGATCTCATCGAAACCTTTCAAACAAGCATATATAAGCCATATAACACTTTGCTATTTTATCTTTTGAGACTAGCTGTTTACATTTCACCGATATATATTGTCTTTGTGCTCTAATTCACAAACAGTTGATAGATAGAACCGTCTGTGATACTCGTTCATCAAAGACAGTTCTAGTTACCAACCATCTGTTATGGGAGAGTATCACAGATGGTTTGTTCATAGAACCGTCTGTGATAATCTGACCGCTGGGCCCGTCGATCCTCCCCAACCCAATTCTAGCCAATAGAAACCCACCAACCCTCATCCCATGGATCATAACTCCACCTCTCCATCCCTGAGCTACAAATTTTCACACTCTCGCCTCTCCCTCCCCTATAAATACTCACCCAAACCCAGCCTCCTCATCGTCCTCCACCTTAACCCTTTCCCTAATAGCCCGCACGAAATAGACAATGCACAAGTCTACGGGAGGCAAGGTGCCGCGAAAGCAATTGGCTACCAAGGCGACACTCAAGTCAGTGACGATGATGGAGAGTGTCAAAGACATTCAGCTCGTGCGCTGCATCAGGGGTGAGAGGGGCTAGGCATAGAGGCCTCGTTGGCACAATTGAATTTCTACTGCCTGCTAGGATCTTTGCTTTTTCTCTGTTGTTGCCATATTTAAGAGTTAGGTTTGTAGGATTAGGAGATGCGTTCTTTTTATGTTCTTATGGTGTTAGCTAGATGGGTAACGTGCTTGTTATCTTGAGATGTTGTAATGGTGGACTCTAATCTTAATGAAAATAGAATGTGTTACTGTGTTTGTTGCTATATTTGCTTATTTTTAGATGGCATAGTTAACATTTCCTAAGACTAGCCAAAAAATAGAAAAAAAATAGGTATGAAATGAACTATCACAGACGGTTTTATGATATAAATCGTCTGTGAAGGATTATCACAAATGCCCCCAAACGAAGAGATTATGACATAAGGAGATGCCGTCCACACATTCATCTAGTGGCCCAAGAGAGACATCGCCCTCGACTCATCCGTACCGCGATCTCCACATCCAGTGGCCCAAGAGGGACATCATCCTGGACCTATCACATCAGCTCCCGTGGCTCCACCTCCAGCTCCATTTCTGAAGCCTGTTGCATCAGCTCCCGTGGAGACGACGCCGAAAATGTATCGTAAACAAGGCGCTAAGACCCAGCCAAAGAAGATTAACGTGTCTCCCGGGTAATGGAAGTTCATTTTGGGAGTGTCGTTGGTTGTCGAGTCACAATTACCTAGGTTTGGACTGGTTTGCAATACATTGCATACCTGGTACATGCAGAGGTCTAACATGAAGCCAAACAGGCACAGTGGATTCACTATGAGATACACGGAGGCGCATTTCCTCCACGACTCGAGCTACTTCGTCTTGACCTTCCAAGACTTATTCTTACTATTCAACCTCGACGCACTCGACGTCTTACTTCTATGATGCTGGACACTGTAAGTGTACTGTACAATGAAGTTCTACATTCACGTTATACCGATAAATGTCATTACTTTTTTTATGTATAGATACATGATCCAACAAGTCTAGCGACGGCGACAATCGGTGGGTTTCCTCGACCCACAGTTGGTCTCTAAGCAATCCATCAACAATAATGCATCCTTCGTTCAAGATTACATAATGAGCAGATTGATTGCTCACAATGACAAGAAGTACATCATGATACTCTTCAACCAAAAGTAAATACTTCAATAGTTGCCACACAAGTTTCATTTATACTTTATACGCAACATGAACTTAAGATTAATCACTATGACAACACATATGACTAGGTCTCACTAGATTCTGATTGTGATTATACCAAAGTGGAGCAAGGTGATATACCTTGATTCCTTACTTAGGAGCAACCATGACTTCACTCGTGTGCAATAAGCAATTAACAAGTAAACTCATTTCCTCCATACATAACTCTATTGTAATCTTTCCTTCATTTGCAATGGTCGATGCTAACTTTTTTGGAATCAAGTAGATCGCTTAGCGCTTATGTTGCTCATGGAGGGAGACACAAGGAATCCAGCGACACACTGCGGCATAGGACGCGATTTCTGGTACCTGTTACAACACAACAATCCTATATCACACTTCATTATAATGCTTCTAGAATTGACAATACCTATGTATGTAATTCTATTTTTGCAGTGCCACTAGCAGCTACAGGGCAACATATGTTGATTCTATATTTGCCACCATATGAAGGAAATCATGGACGCTAAGACGAATGATTCAGAGGTTTGTCAACTTTTTAATAATTATTATTTTCTGATTATATATATGTATATATATACACACACATGCTAATTAATGACTTAACATTACTCCTAGCGACAGCGTGTAGAGTTCGACGAAAGTGAAATTGATCTTGATAAACTCATTGAAATTTGAGGAAATCTCTCCCAATTCTTGCTAGCAGAGGTCATAAACAAGACTGGAGAGTTCCACCCCGGCAATGGTGATTAGATGTCGAAACATTGGATTTAATTGCAATCACTAAATTATGCATCATCAAACAATTAATTTAATTTAATTCATTTGTGAGATCCGTGTAATGATTGTCATGCTATATATGTGATCTACTTGTGTTGTTTCATTCATCTGTAAGATTTATGTAATGATTGTCCTGTGCTATATGTACATGATCTTACTTGTTTTCAGATGGCATGGCTAGTATATCCTCAGGCTAGCCAAAAAAGAGCAATCAACATCATTGTTGAAATAGCTGGTTTGAAATACCGAACCATATGTGATATGCATGATATCACAGACGGTTTGGAACACCGAATCGTCTGTGATATGCATCATATCACAGACGATTTGGAACACCGATACGTCTGTGATATGCACCATATCACAGACGGTTCGATGTTCCAAACCGTCTGTGATATGCATCATATCATAGATGGTTAAAAACAAAAACTGTATGTGATATCGTGCATATCACAGATGGTTAATACATAAAATCATCTGTGATAGTCAAATATCACAGAAAAAAAACCGTCTGTGTTGTAAGTTATCACAGATGGTGTGGGAGCCGTCTGTAATAACTAGCTATTATCACTGACACATAAACGTAGACGGTTTGGAAACTGTATGTGATGACGGTTTTGAACTGTCTGTAATAACACTGTCTGTAGTAGTGCGGTGTCCTCGTCAGACTCCAACCCGAGTGCCTGGTCTAGTAGATACTCATAGCAGTCAATATGAATTGACCACCATATGCCCACCCCATCATTCCTCTTGAAATCAGGGGCAAGTCTTCTCTCCGATATAGCACATTCAGTGGTATTGTCTTGAAGCTTCGCCTGTGGTTCCCCGGGTGTTGAGGGGCCGAGCTCAAACCATTTTTCGATGCTCGATGCATGAAATTGAGGTACACCATTGGTCTCCCGTAAATGGCTACCTCGAGCTGGGAGGCAATTTGCATGTACTACCTCCATGCTACAGTGTCATTCACCTTCACGAGCTCCCACACGCCATTCATGCAAGTGATCCCCTCGATGGTAAGTTTCATTGCTATTGCCTCCGTGGCGAACTCCCTCTGGATTTAGATTCGTAGCTCATGAATATTCATGGCACCGAGCTCCTCGGCCCAAAGCACCTTGTATTGATATGTCAATAAGTCCAACCCACAGGGTCCAGCCCATACAAGACCATTGTCGTAGAATATTGTCAAGTGTTCCATGTCTGCAACTACCTGAAGCCACAACAACCAGATACCGCAGTAAGCATTACAACACAAAATCATGACAAGCAGTATGCAAATTAGTGATTACATGCATGTAACTACATATGAATAATTCATTAATTATCGACAATTTGATTACCCACTCGAAAAAATTACAAGCGATTTATTACCGTCATTTATATCACTTAATTACTTAGCACTAACTAATTACCACTATAATAATTATGACTGCTTAATTACACACTACCATACAATAGCATATTATGGGCACCGTACGTACACAAAAATAGTAAAAACTATGTCTAAATTACTACAACCTACTAAAGTCATAATATAAACTATATTAATTATGACTAACTAAATAACATTAATTAACTAGGACTACAGTAATAACGTTGGAAGCATGCGATACAAATTTACCTGTCTTTCAGGAGAAACAATCAACACTGCCGCATTCTTAATGAGCTACGCATTGGCTTCTCAAATTAATTATCTATGCACTCTTAATTTTGAGTGGCGACCGCGAGAATGAGCTTCTGCGACAAGTGACTAAAATGACCGATGAACAACTGCGAGATATTCGTATTTATGGCCAAGTGAAAAGGAAACCCAGTGCGCTCACTCTACAAATTAAGGACTCTTTGTCGATACATAGCACTTCAAGCGAGGAGGACGGCATGGTAGCACTAATAAATGTGGAGATGAGAGAGCGAGTGAGGGGGATAGTATAGACATAACAACATTAGTGCGGACGAGAGAGTGCGCGAGGGGAGACGATACAGACAGGGTGACAATTGTGCGAAGGACGCAGTGGGAAAGGAAACATAGCAGCAATGGGCCGACATATGTGCGAAGGACAGAGATCACACACTGCAAAAGATGCATCGCATATCGCTAATTATGATTAAATTAACATAAATTAATATAGTAAATTTATAGTACATAAAATTTCCATAAAATTACACAATTAGGTGGACTGTGTTGGAAGGCTTCATATAAAATTTCATAATTTTTAGAGCTCATTTGTTATATGTAATAACTCCTGCAAATATCTCAATATCAAGAATTTTTTAGCTACATTCAGAGTGGATAAAATTGTCAAAAAATTACACAATAAAGTACATTATGTTGGAAAGCTGCACATAAAATTTTGAAAATTTTCAAGCTCATTTATTATATTTAAAAATTCAAATAATTATGACACATAAAACAATATTTAGGCAGATAATTAAGTTGGCTTAATTACCTGATATATTGTGGTGGGGCAGCCGGCCACCTGTCGTTCGGTGGCCAGGCAGCAGACGTGCGGCCATCTGATGGCCAGGTAGCAGACGCCCGAGACACCACGTGTTGCCTTCAGGCCGCTGTCGTCCAGTGATTAGGCGACAGAAGTACCATTTTTTCTATTTCCATACGTGTGTGTATATATATACACACATATATAAAACACGTTATGTATGCCAAAAATTCCGGCATCACCACCTGTATCCTCATAATTGCATTATCTCTCGTCTATAACTCTCCTGCATTCATGCATTGCATTGCTTACCGCCAGACCAACGTTAGCAAGAGAATCTAGAGCTAAGACTTGATGAACTTTAGGAAGATAGGATCATGAATATTAGCCATGCTGTTTTTGGCTACGGCCGATTGTTTTTAACCCTAATACAAATGCTTATGTGAATAAATCAAATACCAATATACTGATAAGTTGCTTTAAAAAGGCTGTTGGCATAAGTCACTTTGAAAAGGCGGTAAAGAAATCGTCTCGTTTGTTCGTTCAGAGGGAGCTATAAGTCATAAGCTATGCCTGTTCTTTTGAGCGATCACTTATGACTTTTGATTCTGGATTATTAGTTTAATGAACAATACTTGTTAAGAGAATCAAAAGTTAAAAACCGTTTAAAAGCAAAAAGAACAGACCGTAAACTATAAGCTCCAAAAAAAGAGAGAAGTAAATGGAAATGAGAAGGAATGCATTGTGCTTGGCAAAACAGTACTAGGGTGTTTAACAAAAGTTACAATAAAGAAACCAAGAGGGTTTTTTAAACAGTTGAAAAGTGAGCCACCAGTACCACCGTATTATGCAATGAAATGGCAGTACTTTCTTCTCCTCTCTCTCTCCACCTTTCACTTTGTGTCACGACACACACACTCTCTCACACACGCACGAGACGAGAGGAAGCTAAGCTAGTTGCCTTCCTCGCCCGGTTCCACACGCACACACGAGCACAACGCACACGCACCCCACAGGAAGAGGAACGAAGCACAAGCAAACGCCCGCACGCACCTCACTCACTGCCGAGCTTCCTCTCGTCTCGTCTCGAGGAGGGCATGGCATGAAGCCAGGTATCGCCCGCCCCGCCCCCGCCAAGAATGAGAGTCTGGGCTACCTATCGTACCAGTAGAAGAGCCCCACCAACCACGCCACAAGCAGCAGGACGAGGAGGAGGAGGAGGAGGAGATGGGCAACTGCGGGACGCGAGAGGAGAATGCCGTCGTCGCTGCGCACGCGCAAGGTATTCTTCCGTTCTTACCTTAGTTGGGCTATTGCTTGGGGATTTTTGGGCGATGTGTGTTTCGGGTCGGTGGCTGTGGGGATCTCGGGTTGGGTCCTTCGAATTGCATCAAAATTTGATCTTGGTGGGTATTTCTCGGTTACTGGGATCTCTTCTGTTGGTTGGCGCGCTTGGTGCGGAATTGCAAAAAAATGCAGTCTTTCCTTCAATTCTGATGGCTTCTGGTTTATTAGGATCTTTGTATTGGTGATTTTGGATTTTTTGTTGCAGATTTAAAATTTGATTAGGTCTATTCCAAACCGGCATTGCGGAAAGTGGTTTAGATTAAAATTTGATATCAACTTTTGCCCGAAATTTCCCATTTTTTTTCTGTTAGTCGAGTACGGGATTTTGGCTTGCAATCTGCATTTGCTCAAATTTCATCCTTTTTGTTGGAAGCTTTCATCTCCTCAACCCTTATTTTGATTTTTCTTTTGTTATATCTCTAGGTTGCTGATCTGTGATTTCTTCTCGGCTGCATATGCTGTCCAAGTTGCCGTTCTCTTGTGCTTATCTTCTCGTCGTTTGTATCATAAATTCTGCTTGATTGTGTTCATTGGGAAAATTTTACATGCTCTTTCTCCAATGGGGGCTGCAATTTCTGTGCTCTACTCCTCACTGTTGACTTTCAGTTTTGCAGAAAATAAAATGATGATCCTGCCAGTTGAATAAGCACACTCTCTTCTAGTAGCTAGTTGCATTTTTTAAAAGCAATTTGAAGCTTTTTTTATTGCAAGCAACTGTGCAGTAGATCTGGTCTCCTGGCCCTGTTTACTCCTTACTGTAATCAATTTGCGCATGTATATACTTTTTTTTTTTTGCTTCACAATCAGAAATATACTGGAAGCTATTATTTTAGGGGAAAATATCATTTAATGGATGCGAGCAATTGCCAGCTCTCATTTCCACTTGTTATCATGTTAGTTTTACAGTTTACAGTGTTCCTAAACATGGAAAATTGATACTTTAATGAAATAATGCTGAAAATTCAATCTGGTATTCTTTTAAAAAAATCAATCTGGTAAATTGCCAACTATATACACTTAAACTCATTTCTATACATATGACATGTGAACCCAAGATCATTACAATTTTTCCTAAAATTTGTGGCTTATCCTGGCTATGTAAAACTGAGCATGAGAATTTTCTCTAGTGGCTAGCGTGGGGAGTTTGAGCTTTTATTATTCCATCCTACTGATGTGAGAATTTCTTGCAACCTTAATTTTATTGATGTATAACTTGCAATAACCTGAACTTTTTCTTTACTGTTGTTGCAATGTCATGTTTTCAGTTCAGCAGCTCCACTTGTTACAACATCCTGCCAAGAATGCTCTTGCAGATAGGAAGCACAACCGCACCTCATCAGATATAAGTGATCCTTCAACACCTAGGAAAATTGAAGACGCCAAGAACATTTCCATATACAACAATGTGATTGCCTTCACATTGTTTGAGCTCGAGACAATCACAAAGAGCTTCCGTGTGGATTATGTTCTTGGTGAAGGAGGCTTTGGGACTGTTTACAAGGGTTACATAGATGAGAATGTCAGGGTTGGTCTGAAATCACTGCCTGTTGCGGTCAAGGTGCTCAACAAAGATGGACATCAAGGACACAGAGAATGGCTTGTGAGTCACCAAGTTGTTCAGTATTTGTTATGCTCACTAGTATTCGTTATGTACATGGACATGCGGAAAATTAATACAAGAAATTTGATATATCTTAGTTATGCATGTTATCGTGTGATATCTGCATATGCTATATATGTATGGCACATCATATCCATGCACATGTAGTCATGCTCATGTTACTAACAATCATCCTTGCAAAAACACACGCCAATTGAGGACTCCGTGCAAAATTTATTTTCTTACAATCATGCAAAATTTGCTTGCCTGATTTGAATAATTCTTGATAAGCTACAATATGTAGTAAAAATGCTTTATTGGGTATGCATTTTGAAGAAATTGCGGAAAGTTGGTAAAGGATATTTGTATTGATCGCATGTGACTGACATATGTGTAGCCCTTGAATCATGCTGTTAGTTACTAAGAACATACTTTCATCATCGCGCTCAAATTTGAAAACATATTAGTATACTTGAGCGTGCTCAGAACAAACAATATGACCAACCAAAGAGACTGAGATTCGCATGTAATTGTGAGCGACTGCTAAGACAATGCTATTAAATAATCTTATATGTACTGAGTTTCTGTGCGTATTGTTACCCTGTTAAATCATTACCTTTTTATGCATTTTTTTCCGTTTTTGCTAAAGAGTTCTCAATATGTTCACTTATCTTTTGTTTCTTGGCCAGACCGAGGTTAATTTCCTGGGGCAGCTAAGGCATCCAAATCTAGTAAAGTTGATTGGATATTGCTGTGAAGATGACCACAGGCTGCTTGTCTATGAGTTCATGTTTCGAGGAAGTCTAGAAAACCACTTATTTCGAAGTAATACTTCTACTCATTGCAACCCACATGATATCATAACTGATAGTTTCTATGGCACCATATTTTTACACATTTTCACCCCTTCCTTTTCTCTAATGCCATTGACACCGATAAGAATCCCTTAAGCTGATCATAATGTGGAATACAGAATTATGTTGTTTATCTAATAAGTGTTGTCGGTGTGACCTAACTTCTTTATCTGCCATATAGCCAGGCATGTTTCCTCTATCGGCCGTGATCTAGAATAGGTTCCACTTGGCATCTTGTATCAACCTCCAACTTGTTGCAAATGGTTACTAGTAGAATCATTTCAGGCAGATTTCATCTCAACTTAAAATTTGTAGGGCTCGAAAATTGTGCACCAGAGATTATCCAGTAAACTAGTGATTTTTACATGTAACTTCCAGTGCCGCAAGAATTTGGTCTGTTTGATTTCATTGTGCTATTGTTGGAATTTTTATTTATGGGTTATATAAAAAATTGTAAAAAATTAACTGTTAATCATCCAAACTCTTCTAATTTGCCCATAGCTCAACAATCTGAATGATTCTTCACTTGGTAAAATGCTTGGTTTGCTTGGTTATGGGTGGTAACCTAGGATGCCCCAATACGCGATACGGGTACGGCGATACGATATTTTCCAAAAGTAAGGACACGACAATACGGCAAGTATATATGTATTTAAAAATAAAGAAATTGTAAACAGGCTATAAGAGAGGGAGAAAATAAAAAACTTACCAGTTGATAACATCATAATAGGGATGCTATGCTAAGCATGGCTATATGACATGCAAAGCATATTCTCCTTCAAAGGACTTACCTCAAATCTTGAGTCCTCACTAGAAGAAGTACTGCGGGCTGCGGCTACTGCACTCCCTATAGTAGAATATAATGAATGTTTTTTTTGACAATCTGCATTATCATATAACAGGTGGCAAATAAGTATGTGCTTGAAGTAAATAATAAGCATAACTTCAGATCTAAACAACCATTGGAAAGAAATCAAAGAATCTAGAAGTATTCTCAAGAATGTATAAACAACTATCTTTCTACAATCTGCTGCTTTCTTATGTGGAACTTATAAACTATGTGAATAAAGCTCCATTTGTTCAATATGGTAAAATGTGTATGTAGTGTTAATCATGTATCGAGTATGGGAACGGCGGTTAGGCAGCGTGTTGTGATGCTAATTAACAATAGCTAGCAACAAGAGCATAATAATCCAACTAATGATTCTGAGGAATGCTGCTGACCTTACAAGTACCGCAATGTAACACAGTAAACATCCTCCAAAAGACATACCTTCAGTTCTGATGTCTCAGCCACCAAAGAAAATGTGACAATAAGATTTACTAACACAAGTACATTGAAGATCACAATGGAATTTCGGAGCCATAATAGATCATTACCCTCCAAGGTAATTGAAGAAATTTGCACATCCTCCTCATTTCACAATTCCCCCACCTTAACGCTACCATTCATTGGGTACAGAGATGACATGATTCACCTAGAAGCAAGTAAAATCAGAAAACCCCATCCTCTGGTTGTATTTTTCTCCATCTAACTCCTGGACTCTAATTGAACAAATCCAACAAATCCTAAAGGAAAAATGACGAGGAGAAAACTCACCATAGGACCCTAAGAGGAAGAAGCGAGGCAGAGGACGGGGAAGACGTGGGGTGGTCGACATCGACGTTGAGGCAGAGAGGGCGCTGCGTGGTGAGCTCGTCGGAGGGTGGCGCTGACCTGAGCAGGCAGTGGTGAAGAAGATTTGGGAGCAGAGGAAGGGGGGACGAGAACTGATGCGGATTTGGTGGCTACCGGCGAGGTCTAGCTAGCCCTTGTTGGTGGCGAAGCAGGGGAAGAAGAGGAGGGAGGAAAGAAGCAATTGGGGCCAAGGGAGAGACAAGCTAATGATGAGATGGTGCGTAGATGGATGGCGACAGTGTGGCGCAGAGAGGAGAGGGAGCTGGGTTGCAATGGTGCGATGGCGCGAGCAATGGAGAAGGCGGCGGCCAAGGCGAGGTCTGGTGGAGGGAGTAGGTAGATGCGGTGGACGGCGGCTGATGGAGGGCGCAGAGGTGGGGCGACGAAGAAGCAAAGAAGAGGGAGTAGATGGACGCCGGGATTAGGGTTAGGTATTACGCGAGAGGGAGGTGGGCCGGGGTGGGCTTATCGGGCTGGGTGGGCCAAGACGTATCGGAGATGTATCATGCCGTATCGACAACGTATCGGTGTATTTTTTTTATTTATTTTTTGCTGGAATTTACCGATACTCAGACGATACCGTATCGCCCCGTATTGACATGTATCGCCGTATCGGATACGTATCGAGTACGGGAATGGCGGTTGGTAGCGTATCGGTGCTTCCTTGGTGGTAGCCAGCTGGATACCATCAATTCTCTGATTCCCATTTTGACCTTTTATGCCTTTTTTTCTCAAGAGAGAAATCCAAATCATGTAAACATTGGTTGATAGGAGATATAAACATAATTTATTTTGCCCCTACACATTACCACACTTTGCTGTGAATTTCTTCTGCATGTTATCCTTATTAGTTGCTACAATTTTTATGTTTTATGACATATGTGTAACTTCCCCACTAAAAATTTATTACTGAATGCTTGCTTATTGTGACATTTGTGATATAGTGTCGGTACTCAGGCGCTATTTCCCTTGATTCATTCATAGAGGAAACTACGTGTCTATCTTGATTGGCAAAGGCATATATTGTATATTAATCAACTATATTTTATTATTTATATGTTGGAGTCAACTTGTATTTGAGAGGAAAGAAGTTTTGCTGACCCATCTCTTGTTTTTCTCCTCAGAGACAGCTACTCCGTTACCCTGGGCTACTAGGATGTCTATTGCATTGGGAGCTGCCAAAGGGCTGGCTTGCCTCCACAACGCTGAAAGGCCTGTTATCTACAGAGATTTCAAGACCTCAAATATTCTGCTGGACTCTGTTGAGTGTTCATTACTTGCCCATGCCTTTCTTTCTTTCCTTTTCATTTGTATGCACATCTATTGGGAACACATATATGTTTGACATAATGGCATTTTATCTTTTATTTACATTGCTACAGGATTATACTGCTAAACTGTCCGACTTTGGCCTGGCAAAAGCTGGCCCAGAAGGTGATGAGACCCATGTATCAACACGGGTGATGGGAACATATGGTTATGCTGCCCCTGAATATGTGATGACCGGTACTATCCTAATTTTGTAAATTTGCTTTGGCAACTAATATTCTTAGAAGATATCAATAAACTGTTTGGACATGAGCTTCTTGATGTCATATTGTCCAGTCACAAAAGCTACCGCTGAGATCACACATATATATCATTTGCTACTTGTTTCAGTATGTGAATATTACTTTGTAGCAAAATGTGACCAAACAATATGCAATATTTGTTTGTCTGCGCTAATTCTTCTCATGTATATACCTATGAGCAGGTCACTTGACTGCTAGAAGTGATGTCTACAGCTTTGGTGTCGTCCTTCTCGAGCTCTTGACAGGTCGCAAGTCCATCGACAAGTCACGGCCCAGCAGGGAGCACAGCTTGGTTGACTGGGCCCTCCCCAAGATGAATGACAAGAGGAGGCTTATCCAAATCATCGACCCAAAACTGGAGGGACAGTATTCAGCTAGAGCTGCTCACAAAGCCTGCAGCCTTGCATACTACTGCTTGAGCCAAAACCCCAAGGCAAGGCCTCTTATGAGCGACGTTGTTGAGACCCTTGAGCCATTGCAGGGCAGCGGTGGAAGTGATGGAGCTGTTCGATCTATCCATGTCGGTGGACTTCCTGACTACAGAGTTCACCGCAGGCTGACGGGGAACAGCGTCCACTGCAGGGCCATTCCAAACCCCAAATGCTCCCCTGCTGTCCCGGCATGCCGGGTGAGATGAGAGCGTGCTGTTTCAGCTGCTGCTGGAATAGGTTCAGTTGTACATCCAAGTCTAAACCGTGGATGGTGTGTGCGTGTGCCGTGTGCGCACCTGCGCTGTGTGCGTTTGGATTCTCCTTTTGGTTTCTCCCCAGTTTTTCGATGTGTAAATTTGATCCGCATGCTGCTGCTTGTAAGGCCCTCTAATCTTCACAGTGCTATGTATCCTTGACTGAGCCCTGCCAAAACCGGCCGGGTTTAACCCTAGAAATGAAAGGCTGAACAACACCAACAGGGTTTAAAATTTTCACAGTTCTTCTTAGATTTGCTATCTTACAGCAACAACACCAACATGGGTTTCAAATTTTGTTTACTTTTTCCTAGCCCAAAGAATTGATGATGTGTTATACCAACCAAGTAGTATTAAACCTAGACAGGACATTATTGCTATGTTTTTTTGGGCTGCGGTTAATGATTTTTGTCTGTGTTTTTTGAGTCGGCATTTTGGATTCGTGAAGTCGTTTGAAAAATTCGCTTCAAGACGCCGTTCAGTATGTTTCGACTTTTAGAGGAGCCAAAAGTCCAAAAAAAAAATATGGCCATTGCATCATCTAAGCAATAAAAATATGTCCAATTTGCTATATATGGCCCATGATCTAATTAGTTAAAGTTGCAACTTGCAAATTAACTGTTCCTTCACGCATTCCTTCCATTTAAGTACCTATTTTGCTAATTTGAGGCTTAAGCGATGAATACCAAACCCACCGTGAATTTGCCTAGCTAGTACACGAATCAAATTAAGGAGATGATGATTAGGATCACAGAGTAAAAGGATCCAAGCCACTAATCAGAACGCTAACTGACATGTTCAACCTAATCTTGTCATTGTTTGGTTTGGTGTTTGTGTTGTCTATAGTGATTAATCATGCGCGCGGTGTACTGTGAGACGCAACGAATCTTGTCCCTTTCCGATTGGCCATCCTCAGAAATAAAAACAGGGCATGCATTTGGGGATTGTCGTGCTAATCTGGCAAAAGATTCATCAGATGATTCTGTTCTCACTTTCTTCTTCAGGAGTCCATGTCTCTTTCTTCATGCATGCCAGTGCCCTATTTCCAGATGTAGATGGACACATGTTTGATGTAATTATGTAAATGCTTACATTGACAACACGATGGCACTTACATTTGATCTCAACATATCAAATGGAAGAGAGAATTGTATTACCATTATCAATGACATGTTGCTTCAAATTCTGTAAGATACATATATGCATAGATTGTCTGTATCTTACTAACATAGACTGGTTGTTGGATTTTTTTAAATAATCAATTTTTAATTGCAAATTACACTATTATACCTGCTTCTTTTTTTACAGTTTTGACCATATGTTGTTCCATGGATGGGCGATTTAGGATCCAACCGTTGAGCGACACGTGGCCCAGTCACTCAACCATTGGATGACTAGTCCCTGTCCCCTAACCTAGTTGAGCGACTAGCCCAACTCACTCAATGGTTGAACGATTTGAAAAAAATAATATAATTATTTTATTAATCCGATGGAAGTAATTGTGGGGGACTAAATGGTAATTTTTGTAGGTAATATATTTATCGATCTTATTTGTAAGTTGTTTTTTAAATAAAAGGATAGACAATGTCATGTGATTTGTTTGTGATTTTCGTAGATTGTGAATAGTACGAAATCTGTTAGACTCGTAATAATATTTTGCGATCGTCATATGTTGTCGTAGTGCAATAAATTTTCTGAAGAATTTTGTGAGAGCGATTGAGGTAGCAAAGATTTATAAGTAGGAAGGTAAGTAATATTTCGATGCAATAGAAAATTTATATACAGAGGAAGACAAAGGAAAATACGTACACAATGAAAAAAAAGTACACAAGTAGAAGGAAGACCCACTACTCGCCACCAGCTACACCACTCGCAACGCCTCCTCCATTGTCGCCACTTCCCACCCCTAGTCGGTGCCCACCCTACGACCCTGCTTGGGCTTCCTCAACGTAGAATGTTGGCGCCCCGGCAAGGTGAGGTGGTCAGGAGACCTGTTGACCCATGTTCCCAAGCCTCAGGGGTGGACTGCACCTGTGGCTACGTAGGAACTAGCTTACTATTGAGTTGCGGTGGCGGTGCCCCAGGGTAGACATGTGGCCCTCCGAAACCTCCTACTTGAGCTGCAAGACGTGGCGACCTCAGCGTACGCATCGACGTGGCCACCTCCGGGAGCGTCCTGCATGGCGAGAGGGCGAGGGCATGCTTTAACGCAGTGTAGACCCGATGGACAATATGCAGTAGCTCGTTGCGTGTCACCTCCAAACCGTGGGCGACATAGCCAAATAGCCATAGCAAATATGCCTCAAGGTGCTGCGACACCTGGTACTCGTTGGCATCTGGGTCCATCCACTCGATTTGTGTATGAACGAAAAAATATTAAGCCCGTCATATGACAAGGACAGTGCACTACTAAACAGGAAAAATAGATAACGTACGTATCCGGAACTGCGAAAGCCACTGCATGGACGAGCCATACTTCTATCGCACCACGAAGACGTGGTACACTGTCACGGCCTCGGTCGGAAGAACCCCGTCAAACCTACCAGCAGGTCATCGCGCCAGTTGGTAGGCGCATCCACCGACGAGACATCCTCTCTTGTGATAGGCAGACCGAGCAGCATCGCGACGTCCTGCAGAGTGGGGACCATCTCCCCGAATGGGAGGTGGAAGGTGTGCGTCTCGGGCCACCACCAGTCCAACAGAGCTATCAGCAATGACCAGTCAAACAGGAACCGTCATGACCACTTCGGGCTGGCCTGCACCTCCCCAGCCTCCTTGACTGGGGCGCCGTCCTCGTCGGTGGCCTTCACCATTCGTGTGAGAGGTAAAAGACCAGCATCGCTCAGCCTGCAAAGCACAAACAAGGAAGTACATAGCGGAAATATCATAAAAAGACATGTCATAGTTTGTACACAAACCTGTCTCTCCAGCGTGGGTCTAGTCTCCATGCCCGTTGGGGTGGCCACGTACGAACCACCCCTAACTGGGTCTTCTCATCCCCGTCCTCAGGATGCGGGACACGACGGCTCGCGCAGTGCTACGCATTGATATGCCGGTCCAACAGGCCGAAAGGCCAGTCCGAACCACCAAGGTCGCGAACCATATCTGCAAGTCAATTTGAAGTTAGCATTACGATACAATTACTGGTTTAATTATTAATAGCGTAGCTTCGGAAATTCTTCAAATCATTCCTAGCTGATTTCACGTATGCTATTGTGCCTATTTAATTTCTTGTTGGTGCATACGCATTTATCTACCTCTCTAAATAATTTTAGGTCTTAGGGTCACTCGACTAAATTCTTCCCTCTTGGTACCGATTCTTTTCCTATAATTAGTACATGTGTGACGATTACTTACAGATATAACAGGAAATAAATCTTAAATAATAATTAAATGAATTATAATAAGGCGTCCTTGTGGGATCCCTAAATTTTATTTTTGTCATTTGCGGATTTTTACGACTCAAATGCTATTTAAATCATTACATACAATTTTAATCACTATGTGTAATCTTAAATCGTTGCGCACTATTTTAAATCGGCGTGTGCTATTCTAATCATCACAAATATTTTCAAATCTTTTGATGGCTATTAATTATTCTAATAATTAAGAATACTTATTAGAGGTTTCTACAGTTTATAAGTAACTAACAAAACTAATTAGGACATCTAAATTAATTCGACCTCCTCTCCTTCTCCTCTTCTCTCTCTCTTCTCCCATTCTCCCCCCTCCTTTCTTTCTCTTGAGTGAAATAAGAGTAGGCGCTCAGCTAGACACGCAACGTGTCGGGTAATACCCCCTAGTCGCCCAACGGTTGGACGACTAGGGGTTTGTTGCCCAACTGTTAAGCAACTAGGGGTCTTGTCACCTAACTGTTGGATGACAAGGGCTAGTCGCCTAACTGTAGGGTGACATATGGTCAAAACTATAAAAAAAATAACAGAAACAAATTTGAAATAAAATATTGATTATTTTAAAAAATTCCTGGTTGTTGTCAAATAAATAATCCTTTTGTTGACCACAATGGATTGAAATGGGTGTTTAGCCTAACGATCAAATCACACACTGGTGCAATGTGAGGATCTGTGGTGCAATGTGGGGATCCTTATAGCCAAACTGTCATCTGTCTGGGCATGCTTTTCATAGCTGTACATGGAGCTTAATTGTTTTTCCAAGAGCAAGCAATTAGACTATTAGAGAGTCCAAGATCAATAGACCAAGACCACAGAAATGGACCTCATAAAGCCCCTGTTTCTTGACTGCTGTTTTGATGCAATGCAACTACTAGTAGATGTAGGCATGCATGACGGTGACCTCCCCACGAACTCCACTTCACCCACCCACAAAAGCAAAAATAATAACAATAAATATTTTTTACGGCATCTTGGGCTTTTTAGTTTTTACAATTGCACGGGTAATTATTCCAAGTGATTACTGATTAGCATCTCTAGTATGCAGGGCAGGGCAGCGTGCTTGGAGAAATAATGACATGTTAAGTTGGACACAACAATGGAACGCAGCCTACTTTAGGGGCTATTTGATATAGATGCGGTTTATGATTTTTGGTTGAAATTTTTGAATTTTAGTTGTTTGCGATAGAGATTATGAAGAGAGAGATACTCGCTTACGATTTTGGTTGATACAGATATTAAACTTTTAACATGTGCTACAATTAACTTATAGACCCCGTCTTAAAAAATACTAAATTTGAATTTAGTCACTATAACAAAAACAAAAAGCTACTTTTAAAAGCCGTTAAAAACAGGCCCTCAAACGAGTGCCATAGGGGCTAATATACAACTGCATTTTGCCATATCATTCATTTGTTCAAACAAAGCAGGCACCAATCGAAAATGCTTCACACACAAATTCTGTACTAACTACATATAACGAAGCGTGCTGTTTCGGTAGCAATTCCAGTTTGTGGCTCCTTTCCCGGTGTTGATGTCTCCACTCCCGGGACCGGTGTCGGTGTTTGAAGTGTTTTCCCTTCGGCACTGGAATTGTATTCTTTTCTTCTTAAAATAAATTACCGAGCTCCTACCTTGGTTTAAAAAAAATTACATACAACAAATTGACCTCAGAACTCGATAAACTCCACGCACTCAATTCTACTGATGATGTACACCAGCTGCCATTGATGTACACCATCCAACTAAGTTAATGTATGCGTGCAGCACATAAAGGGTTGTGTGTAACTACAAATCGATGGTCCATGCATGTATATACTCTAGAGCCAATCGACAAAAGCATCCCTTCAATATTTTTTTTCACGGTGATCAAGTACTTGAAGCATGGAGCATAGTTAGTGACGCGGCTTTTCTGTTCCCTTCTTCTGTCTCTCTTGTGTTCCCGTCGACATGGCAAAGATCCAGAGCATTCTCCCTGCCCCCCTCATGTTCCCCTGGTGCTCTGGATCTTCGCCACGTTGACGGGAACACGAGAGGGACAGAGAGAAGGGAACAGAAAAGCCACGTTCACACCTGTTGCAATTAAGCCAAGCAAGCCCTGTGTTAATCTTCAGTGCATGAACCCTCAACTACAAACACCACCTTCCCTGCTTTCATACGTACAACATCCTTCTCTAACTCACAGGAAACATGAGCAGGATACACCCTTCGGGCGGCGACGGCGTCCGCGGCCGTGCTCATCGCACGCCGGCGGTGTACACGGTGTGGAAGAGGTCCAGCATGGGCTTCCAGGGCTCCAATGGCTTCTCCGTCTACGACGCCGCCGGGGGCCTGGCTTTCCTTGTCGACAACTACTCACGCCGCCGAAAAGCTTTCGTTGGCAAGCTGCTTCTCATGGATGGCCATGGCACGCCTCTTCTGTCCCTTAGGCCTGTGGTCGTATAAACCTGACTTAACCATGTTATGTGTAGTTGTAGATGACCAGACAGTGTGTAGTCATAAATGACCAAACAGTGTATAGTCGTCATGACCAGGTTGTGTGTAGTCGTAGATGACCAGACAGTGAGTGGTCGTCACGACCAGATTGTATGTGTAGTTGTAGACGACTAGGTTGTGTGTGGTCGTCTCGACCAGGTTGTGTGTAGTCGTAGACGACCACGTTGCGTGTAGTCGGTCACGACCACATTATGTGTGGTCGGTAACGACCACATTGTCTGTGGTCAGTTACGATCACGTTGTAAGTGATCGCTACGACCAGGTGTGGTCGTAGACGACTGGTCCGTGTAGTCGTAGACGACTAGTTTGTGCATGATCGTTACGACCAGTGTGGTCGTAGTCAACCACGCACAATGTGTGCGTGGTCGACTACGACCAACTTTTGTAATATTCGGTGGCACTGTAGCTACGGCGGCCACTGTAGCAGTCGTCAGCGCTCTACTTGGTATGGGCAGTATTTGGGGTTGGTAAGCACTGTAGCAGTCATCAGCACCGGAACGGAGTATAGGAAGAGCGGCGGAGCGGTTGAAACTAAGTAGTCGTAAGTCAGAGTGACTGTATATAAGTTGTAATGTAACTCAAAAGCAAGTGAGAGACAGTGAAAAAAAGAATTGTTCCACTGCGCAAAGATTGCTTTTCCACTCGTAATCAGAAGGCTCTGTTCTTCCTGTCCTCAGAATTCACCGTAGTCGTAGGAACTGCGGAGTGGTCGTAGAGCATTTGGGCATACAGATCCGGTGCTGGTTTTCCAACATTTGGTATCAGAGCATGGTGTACACCCAAATACTTACGATCGGAGATGATGGCGACCAGCACGCAGCAGGCAGCGAAGGAGAGCGGTGGTGTGCCCTTTCACTACCCGATGCTGACTTCCTCCAACTACACCGCATGGGCGATCATGATGGAGAGGCTGATGGATGTCCAGAGGATCTGGGAGGCCATCGCTCACCGACCGGAGTGGTCGTGGAGGCCAAGAAGGACAAGTCGGCATGGGCCTTCATCTTCCAAGCCATATTCGAAGATATCCTTTTGCAGGTGGTGAAGAAGAAGATAGCCAAGGATGTCTGGGAGTGTCAGACCCGGATTTTTCAATCCAGAATCTACTGTGTCTACTGCACTATTCCCTGGATCAGTAGATAGCGCACACAAGAACATTGCAGAATCATTCCATACATCGCATAATCATTCATTTTATTACGTAAATTGAAATACACCACGTCGGGTGATAGAGTTTACAAAAGGGCCGCTTAGGCCAAATGTCATCATTACAGAATAGCAGCGGTAACAAAAACAAAAGTAAGACCATAAACCACAGGCAAGCGACTGGTGGGTATTGTGTGCATTTTATACTACTCACATTGTGATAGTATAAGTGCACACACTGCCAATGGTCAACTTGTCTGTGACTGACAAGGTGTAGCCTACGACCTAATTCCCTTCATCGGTCCTTCCTTCCGCAGCGGGGGCATCTTCATGGTCATAATGGCTTTGTGTTCCCGTCTCTGTTTTTGGTAATGCGAGTATGAGCACAAATCCACCGTGCTCCGCGAGCCAACACACAGAATGCAATGTATATCATGCTTGGCTTATCAAAGGAAGGTTGGGGCTCATTTTATTTTTGCGTAGAGTGCTTTTGAATACAATTACTTTAAAAATTCCTAAGACCTAGTAGTTTGAACCGAAGTACAAGCTGTGAAAGAATGCAATATTTATAGTGATTCAGATTCCATCCACCGTTACATGGCATCTGCACCATATAGCAATTCTTCAGCGTTATAGCCGCTTAAATTACCATTAGGACGACACCCAGGTCAATTCCAAACTAGGGCAGTCATTCGCCCTTCAAGTCCTTTCATACCCAGTTTTCAATATTTTCAAACAGAACTATATCCAGTTAAGTTCACATGTCCGCCCTTGACCGTGGGCACGGCTATTCGAATAGTTTTGACTCTGCAGAGTTTGTACACTTTCACCACAAAAGATAATCAAATCATTGCCCCACATGATACCTTAGACATGTGGTCGAGCAGACCATCACAGTGACTTTTCAAAGTATCTAGACCCTTTTGTCATCTCACCTTATGGGAAACTGTCCACTTGCGGTGGATCCCATCTATGCGCGGGATGTTCCCCACAGCCACTAACGCAGCCGGGCTCCACTTCCCGCAACGTTAGGACAGCTGGGAAACTTCACCCTTCACCGGTGTCCCTTAGGGCCCCCGTGCCCGTGCGTAGCCGCTTCTATCCACTACCAGTGAGATGAGTCCGAGGATTTTGATAAATTTACTTAGCCAAGTTGTACTTTACAGACTTGTGATTGTACTGTTTTACCCGGGAGGTCATGACAAGATTCAGTCCTTAGTGGTATCTGGGCGGTCTACCATTAACCCACTTTGTGCTTCCACTGCACCACACTCCCAGTTCATCAATCCAATCCACCCAGATATTTAAGCAAGTTGGGGATTTTGGGAGAATAAAATAATCATATCAAAATATGCCAGTCTTTCCCACTATGACTGCCCAAACCAGTTTCTCATGATTAAAAGTGACAATGATGTTTGGGGTATTTCAGCGCACCCTGAGTATCTGTGCAATACTGAGCATAGCATATCATTAGGGACTTATTTTCGAAATGTTACTATTATAATTTTGCTAGGGCGACAAGGTTCACACATTCAAATATTCCAAGGGAGAGGGTAATATTATTCAAAGTAAACAATGGACATATAACTAGAATATTAAATTCAACATGCATTTGCATATAAAATAACTGCATGCAATTTGATAATTTAAAAACAAAGTAATTTGCAAAAAAAAATGTAGGTTCAACATGATCAAAGTATTGACTCGCCTTGGTCACAGTGGTCTGGTGCTTGATTATCTGGAGCTTCTAGGGCTGCAGCTTCTGCTCCTTCCTCCTGAGTCTCGTACACTATTTTAACGTGCGCGAAAATTCGGATAAAAATAAAAAATCAAACAAATCAAACAAATAACACCAGAAATCCAAATGAACTTCAAAAATTATGATTTCAGTTCCATTGGATAGATCTTGAATTTAGATAAATTTAGAAATTTGTCTCATCCAATTGGAGTTAAAATGAAAAAGTTATGATTATTTAAAGTTCTCAGGTTAAATTAATTCCAGAAAATATGAGATATTTGACAGGTGGGACCCACTGGTTATTTTAATCTTTTAACCTTTTTATTATATTCCATATTATGTGTGTATGACATGTGGGACCCACCAGTCAGTGAGTCTTTTGAATCCCAGTGGCTGACATGTGGGACCCCACTGTCAGTAACCATGCATGTGGCTGGTCATTGACAGGTGGGCCCTTCGGCCTCTGGCCCCACAGGTCAGTGGGCTGCCCTGACAGGCGGGGTCCGGCTGTCAGTGGGCTTGCGGTCCCGCAGCGGCTGACGAATGGGGCCCATCTGTCAGCGCAGAAAATAAAACGAAAACTCGACCTCAGCATGCGGAGCCGGGGCTCGAACGCGCGCCGAGTGAGTCGGGGGAGGAAGAGATGACGCTAGTAACAAGTAGGATGCTCGGGTGTTGCTTACCCTATAGGGTTAATTAAACCTCTTAAGGTGGGTCTGAGGAGGGCCGAGCAGAGGAGTGTCGGGGACGGTGGTGCCGACGGCGAGCGGTGGCTAGGGAAGGTCGGGTGACCGGCAAAACGCGATGTAGAGGTCACGATGGTGCTGGTGATGGTGATGACGGAGGCTGAGAGGTACCGGAGCTAGGCCGGCGGCGTGCAGTGGCGGCGGTCCAAGGAGGTGATCGACGCCGGCGATGCTCACGCAAAGGGAGACCCGGCGAGGAAGGGATTCGGCTACGCTTGGCCTCCACGAAGCTCTGGGAGCAAGGAATTGCTCGGAGGCGGCCGGAATCAACGGCGGCTCGGTCGCCGGCCGCGAGGAAGAAGACGTTGCCGGCAGGGATTGGGGGCACTACGGTTCAATTGCTTGCAGGGGAGGGGAGAAGGAAGTATTGCGGCGCGGTTGAGACTCCCGGGCGGGGCTTTTATAGCCAGGAGGGAGGCGCGCGGCGAGGATGGCATTTGGCATCTCTCTGTTTACGCTGGGCAAGGGGATGAACTCGATCTTCTCCGGGATTGCGTGGGAGGGAGGTGGCGGGAGAGGGTGCGTCCTCCTCCTGTAAGATGTGACAGGTTCTTTGAACTTGCCCTTGAGGTGAGAGAGAGAGAGATTTGCTGCGGCAGAGGGAGCAAGCGCGAGAGGGAGTGGTGACGCGTGCTCGTGGAGGAGAGGGGCCGGGGAAAGAAGAAGAGGAAGGGGGGCTGGGCTGGGGTGATGGCCGGCCTGGCCCATTTATCTGAATTTTTTTATTATTATTAGTAGTATTATTTTTTTTGAAACCTTCACCACATTTTCAACAAATTCATCATGAATTCCAAATTCAAGTAAAACAATTCAAAAATAATTCATAAGTTCCAAGTACTTTAAATTTGAAATTTCAGTATGTTACAGGGAGTCTCTCAAGACCAGGTGCCTCGGGGCTGATCAGGTATAGAAGGCGTGCTTGCAAACTCTGCAAAACGAGTTTGCAGCACTGCGCATGAAGGAGGGAGAGTCCATCGACGACTTTTCTAGGAAGCTAAGCGGGATGGCGAGCAAGTACATTGCACTTGGCTCAACCCTGGAGGATCCCATGCTCATAAAGAAGCTCCTCGACTCGGCACCCGACAAATTTCTCCCGATGGTTGCCTCAATTGAGCAGTACTCCGATTTGAAGTCGATGCCGTTCGTGGAGGCCATTGGGCTCCTAAAGGCCTATGAAGAGAGGATCCAACATCATGCTGGCAACTCCAGCACCGATGGGCAGCTCCTCCTCACTCACACCGAGTGGTTGGCGTGGCAGAAGAGCGGCTGTGGGGAGTCATCGGCAAGTAACAGGGGTCAAGGCATAGGAAACCCACATGGTCATAGCCGAGGTAGAGGCCATGGTTGTAGCCGTTCGTGGCCATGGCAGAGGTCATTTCGCCAGTCCTGGCGGGACACGGAAGAAAGGCACTGGAGGCGGCAAAGACAAGAGTCACATCCGGTGCTTTAACTGCAACAACAAGGGGCATCGCCTCTAAATGTCGTAGCAAGCGCCGAGAGAAGGTGAACCTGACGGAAGGCAAAGAAGAAGAACCAGCCTTGATGTTGGTCATATGTGCGGAGGAGCCGCACAATCTGGTACTCTTGAACGAGCAATGAGTCTTGCCGGACTTGCGAGAAGATGGCGACGAGCAAGTCGTAACTCGAGAACGGCAAATGACTAGAATATGGTATCTAGATAATGGGGCCAGTAACCACATGACCGGACAACACTCATTCTTCACCGAACTCAATGAAAGTGTCATCAAGAGAGTGAGCTTCAGAGATGGATCAACCATGCAGATCAAGGGAAAAGGCTCAGTCTTTTTCGAGTGCAAGAATGGGGAACAATGGCTGTTGACCGAGTTTTACTACATACCCAGTCTCTGCAAAAACATCATGAGCTTGGGGTAATTAACAGAGGCTGGCACCAAGGTTGTACTCGAAGACAACCTGCTCCGGATGTACGACTGGACAGGAAGGCTCATGATGAAGGTGGAACGCTCGGTGAGTAGACTGTACAAGGCGCTATTGCAAACCGCCGTACTAGTCTGCCTTACTGTGAGTTTAGCCAAATCGGAGTGGTTATGGCATGCTCGGCTGGAACACCTCAACTTCCAGGCGATGAAGCGGATGGTCGACAAGGAGATGGTACAGAGAGTGCCCAGGATCGAGTACCCTACTCAAATCTGTGATGGTTGTCTGCTAGCCAAGCAAGCCTGACTACCGTTTCTAAGTCAGGTGGTGTACCGGGTAGACCAACCTTTGCAACTCATACATGCAGACCTATGTGGTTCGATCACTCCTCAGAAGCCAGCCAGAAGCAAGTACTTCCTGCTACTCGTTGACGACTACAGCAAGATGATGTGGCTGTACACCCTGAAGTCGAAGAGCGAAGTAGTCGAAGCCTTCAAGAGGTTCAAGAAGTTGGTCAAAAATGAGTCTGGGCATAAACTGAAGACTCTCAGAACTGACCGGGAGGAGTTCCTCTCAAATCAATTTGCACAATTGTGTGATGAAGAAGGAATCCGCCGGCACCTAACCGCACCCTATTTACCACAACAGAATGGGGTGGTGGTGCAACAGAACCAAACGGTGTTGTCGACCACAAGGAGTCTTCTGAAGACCATGGCTGTACCCAGTGTATTGCAGGGATAAGCAGTCCGTCACGCTGTCTATCTCCTAAACAGGATTCCGAGTAAGGCACTGGTCGGAGTCACTCTATATGAAACCTGGACTAGGAGAAAGCCAAATCTGGCGCATGTGAGGCTCTTTGGGTGCACCGCACATGCAAAAATACCAGGAGTTCACTTGAGGAAACTCGACAACAGAAGCAAGTCGTTGGTCCATCTCGGTGTCGAAGAAGGAAGCAAAGCTTATCGATTATATGATCCTCAAAACAAGAACATAGTCGTCAGCCGAGATGTGGTCTTCGAGGAAGAAAGGAAGTGGAACTGGGAGATCGCAAGCTACGGCGAGATCAGAGAGACCGCAGAGTTCACTATAGTAGATCTGACAACAGGAACAACCTGCAGTCAAATTAGCAAGCCTCGGTAGGGGCAGACACTTCAGTCCTCGTGCTGGAGGACTGGACCACCATCTCGCCTGCAATGTATGATGGCCAGTCATACTCAGGTAAAGATCAAAGCCCCTCAAGTCCCTCCTCTCCAGAAACAGAGGAAGGAACCACTAGATACCGACCACTCTCTGAAATGTACGCAGAAGCACAGCCGGTCAAACTCAACTCGGAGATGTTGCTGCTGATAACTGAGGAGCCACAGAGCTATCAAGAGGCGGCAACTTCACCTGAATGGCAGGAAGCGATGCAGATGGAGATAGAAGCGATCGAGAAGAACAAGACGTGGTCACTCACTGAGCTGCCGACCGGTCACAAAGCAATCGGCCTCAAGTGGGTATTCAAGTTGAAAAAGGATTCAAATGGGAACCCTGTCATGCACAAAGCACGTCTCATTGCAAAAGGATATGTGTATAGACAAGGAATAGACTGCAAAGAAGCATATGCACCGGTGGCAAGAATGGATATTGTGAGGCTATTGCTAGCACTGGCAGCTCAGAGGAGTTGGGAGGTTCACCACCTTGATGTCAAGTTTGCATTTCTGAATGGGAGACTCCAGGAAGAAGTTTATGTGAAGCAACCTGAAGGCTTTGTCATAAAGAACCAAGAGCACCTTGTGTACAAACTATCCAAAGCGCTCTATGGCCTGCAACAAGCTCCAAGGGTGTGGAACATCTGGTTGGGACAGCACACTGAGGGAGCTCAGTTTTCAAAAATGCTCCCAAGACCAGGCCCTCTACAAAAGAAGCTCCAAGACTAATCTGTTGGTGGTCGGAGTGTATGTAGATGACCTAATCATCACCAGTACAAACAAAGACCAAATACACTTGTTCAAGCAACAGATGATGAGGGAATATGAGATGAGAGACCTCGGACTCCTCACTTACTACCTGGGAATTGAGGTAGAGCAAAAGGTGGGAGAAATTAGCCTGAAGCAATTGGCATATGCCAAGAAGGTATTGCAGGTGACCGGATTATGGGAGTGCAATCCGGCAAAAGTTCCTATGGAACACAAATTGTGGCTGAGCAGGGATGAGAAGGGAGTGCCGGTAGATGCCACTAACTTCCGCTGCATAATTGGAAGTCTGAGGTATCTGACACACACTTGGCCGGACTTGGCGTACTCAGTGGGGATGCTGAGCAGGTTCATGGAATCACCTAAGGAATCGCATCTTCAGGCGGTAAAGCAGGTCCTGAGATACATGAAGGGAACCATCAACTCAGGCTTGAAGTACTCGAAAGGAGGTGAAGGGCTCCTAGCAGGCTACAGCGATAGTGACCTCGCTGGGGATGTGGAAGATAGAACAAGCACGAGTGGTTACGCCTTCTACCACGATGAGAGCCTGATCGGTTGGAGCTCTCTGAAATAGAGGACGGTCGCACTCTCCTCATGCGAGGCAGAGTTCATGGCGACGACCAGTGTAGCCTGCCAGGCGATCTAGCTCATAAATCTATGCAGTGAGATCACTGGGAAGAAGATTGAGCCTGTGACCCTATTCGTCGACAACAAGTCAGCGATTGCACTCATGAAGAACCCAGTGTTCCATGGCAGAAGTAAGCATATTAACACACATTTTCACTTCATTAGAAAATGTGTAGAACAAGGGCAAATAATCGTGGAGCACATCAGCACAGAGGAGCAACGCGCATACATCCTCACCAAAGCACTTCCTAGGGTCAAGTTCGGTGAGATGCGGGAGCTGATCGGAATCAGGGACTTCGCAACTTAAGTCAGGTTTAAGGGGGTGAGTGTTATCGTATAAACCTGACTCGACCATGTTGTGTATAGTCATAGATGACCAGGCAGTGTGTGGTCGTCACGACCAGGTTGTATGTGTAGTCGTAGACAACCAGGTTGTGTGTAGTCGTAGACGAACAGGCAGTGTGGTCATCACGACCAAGTTGTATGTATAGTTGTAGACGACCAGGTTGTGTGTGGTCGTCACGACCAGATTGCATGTAGTCGTAGACGACCAGGTTGCGTGTGGTCGGTCACGACCACGTTGTGTGTGGTTGGTAACGACCACATTGTCTGTGGTCAGTTATGACCACATTGTGAGTGACCACTATGACCAGGTGTGGTCGTAGACGACTGGTCCGTGTAGTCATAAATGACTAGTTTGTGCATGGTCGTAACGACCAGTGTGATCGAAGTCGACCAGTGTGTGCGTGGTCACTTACGACCAACTTTTGTAATATTCGGTGGCCACTATAGCTACGGTGGCCACTGTAGCAGTTGTTAGTGCTCTACTCGGTATGGACAGCAGTTGCGGTTGGTAAGCACTGTAGCAGTTGTCAGCGCCGGAACGGAGTATGGGTAGAGCGGCGGAGCGGTTGAAGCTGGGTAGTGGTAAGTCAGAGTGACTATATATAAGTTGTAATGTAACTTGAAAGCAAGTGAGAGACAGTGAAAAAATAATTGTTCCACTACGCAAAGATTGCTTTTCCACTCTTAATCGAAAGGCTCTGTTCTTCCTGTCCTCAGAATTCATCGTAGTCGTAGGAACTACAGAGTGGTTGTAGAGCATTTGTGCGTACAGATCCGGTGCTGGTTTTCCAACAAGGCCGCAGGTGATTGCTGATTGATTGCTTCTTCGCTGGCCTCTGCTGTTTTAATTCTGCGTCATAAATTATAATGATATGCAGCATCATGTTGATCTTGTCTTGCATTTCTTAATTTGGTAGCATAATCAATGGACGACCACACGTGATTCGTCCTAGTAAATTCTGCGGGTTAATTAGTCACACGCACGTACGTAAGATCCATACGGTTTCTCGACCAAAAAGGTTCAGGTGGTCTTGCCTTAAATAGAAGATAGAAGATTTGATATATCCTACGCATGTAGTGGTGCTTCAACTAGTTTTTAGTTTAAATTTATAGTTGTGGCTTTTGTTTTTTTTTAACTGAAATTGCACTACAGCGGATGTTAGCTTTTTTATATAAAAATGAGGAAAAAAGAAAAATTAAAAAGCCATTATATCGTCACAGACAATGCAAAGTAATGAGAGAAAAAAACTAAAAAGTCAAAATAAACCAAAATTAGAAACCGATAGCAAGACATCTTATTGCCCCCATGTAGTGGTGCTTCAACTAGTTTTTGGCTTAAGTTCATAGTTGTGGCTTTTGCTTTTTAACTGAAATTGCACTGTAACGACTATTAGCTTTTTTATATAAAAATATGGGAAAAATAAGAAAAATTAAAAAACAGTTATATCGTCGCAGACAATGCAAAGAAATGAGAGGAAAAAACTAAAAAGCCAAAATAAACTGAAATTAGAAACCGATATGTTCTAAGTAACTTTTAGCTTAAATAAAATGAAAGGAAAAAAACACAAGTTGAAGTCCTTTAGAGCAAAGCCGTAGAAACACATCTTATCCACCCCCAAAAAAAATCTCATCTACATATTTCCCATTCTCTGCAATTCGTTTGATTATCAAAGAATTTATACACTCAGCTTCTATGCGTAGCGTTTTGCAATCTTAGTTAATACTCACGCTATGCTCAATAGTTGTACGTCTTGAGGCAAATACATTTCCCCTCAACTTTGTCTACTGGACTAGTTTTAGGATCTTCCTCGCGTGTTTAGTTTTAGGATCTTCCTTGCGTGTCTCTCAGCATTAGTTGAAAGATTTTTAATGACTTGCGAAAAGATTTGGGCCAACGAGTAGGACAAATCCTAGGAAGATGCAACAACCTCCAAAAACAAGCAAGCAAATGCTTTCATGAAAAATCGTCATTTTCACTTTTATCACCTTTAAGTGCTTCATCTTTTTTAAAAAAAAATTCTAAGTGCTTTGTCTTAAAGACATATTTAAAAGTGATGTGGTTTTTAAATAATTACGAGAGAGATTAATGGAGTAAGAAACACTTGTATTGAGAAACTATTAAGTTTAAAGCAGTGACTCCTACAAAACAACTTATATAAATTATTTTGAGAAGCCACTTCGTTAGTTCATAGTGAGACATCAGAGGATGACAGTGTAAACCGTACTAGTAGACTAGTAGTAGTCGACCGTTTTTTTTTTTTTTGCTGCAACTGATATGCAGCAAGTCCTGAATTTCGTATGTTTGCAAGGTTCCCAAGAAAGAAAAAAAAAAGGTGAAGTTCATATTTCAAAAAGATGCGCATATTGTGACCTCAGAAAGCATATTTCAGTTAAGACATTCAGGAGAAAATGGCATGCACATGCTACAGTGAATACCTGAAAAGCACTTCAATTTTGTGACCAAGAGTTCTCAACAAACCAACAAACAATGAATAGTGAACTACCAATAGGTATGTTTTTTTAGTTTTTTCAGCAACTTTTAATTTATCTTACCAATCACTATTCATTAGACTAATAAACCACAACAACAGGTCCAATAGCCTCGCACCAACACTCAAGCGACCGCTTGTTGGCATGTCAAGTACTCCAGGACACACGACCACGACAGAAAATTCCTTGGTGTTGGTTACCTAGTACAGTAGCAATGTATTGAGCCTACCAATGTGTTGCAGTCCTACGACCACTCTCAGAACCCGTACGACCACCTTGTAGTCGCTACGACCACTCACTGCAGCCGTACAACCACGTTCAAGAGGCTACAACCACCTTCTGAGTAGTTATGACCGCTCTGCTGGTTCTCCGACCACGCTGACAGTTGTTACGACTACGTTGTGACCTCTCCGATCATGCCTTGTTGCTCTGACCACGTACTCGTAACTCCAGCTGAAGTAACGACCACGTTCACCACCGTTGCGCTGCACTTCCTTCGACCATGGTCGATCATCGTAGTTGTAACCTGATTACGACCACGTTGTGATACTGTTGACCACATCGAAGGCTCTGTCATAACGCTTTACAACCACATCTCCCCGCTATGATCGCTTACAACCACACCTTCTCGATGTGGTCGTAACACTTACGACCACGTCTTCTGCTCTGTGATTGCGGTCGTAACTTCTTTACGACCACGTCTTCAGCATCTATGGACACCTCCGCTCATTACCGTGGTCGTAACTCTGGTTATGACCACGTCTATGAACACAATGAACTTAATAGACTTCCCAGAGCCAGATCATTCTTCTCTTCTTTATTTTTTTCTTTCTCGATCACACCGATCGCTACGATTCTTCTGCGATTACACCAATCGCCTGTGAGCACACTAACCGTCCTCTGCTCTGCGATCACACCAATCGCCCTCTATTTTGCGATCACACTGATCGCCCTCGTGCTCGACACCTCCTCTCGACTACATCGCCTCAACTTGTTGCATCCTCTCGATGACATTGTTCTACCCTTTATACCCAGCACTACAACTACGGGGCGAACTCAACTACGACTCGAACTCTGACTACGATAGAGTCGTACTCATACACGACCACGCAGAATAGACTCAAAAACGAAAACACGACTTGAACTCGGACACGAACTCACAACGATGAGTACAACTTCTGCCACTAGAAACAAGATTATTTTAACAATCTTGTTAGATCCGGACCCTGGTACCCTGCCAGGTCCAACCAGGTTCACTCCCTTATCCATAGGTCTTAAATGGGCTACCCGCAAGCAAACCCCTTAAGTAACAACCTTATAAAGTGGTATTAGGCCTTCTTCCTCTAAAAGACTAGTCCAATAGATGGAGGCTCCCTCATACTTATAAGTTGTGCTTTCTCCTCTTTCCCAATCTATGTGGGACTATTTCTCAACAATCCCCCCCTCACACGTGGATTATGCACACCACACTCTTGGGAGATGTTAGGTATATGGGCTCTGATAACACTTGTTAGATCCGGACCCTAGCACCCGCCAGGTCCAACCAGGTTCACTCCCTGGTCCGCAGGTCTTAAATGGGCTGCGCACTTTGTGCACCTAAGCCCATGGGCTACCCGCAGCAAGCCCCTCAAGCAACAACCTTATAAAATGATATTGGGTCTTCTTCCCCTAAAAGACTAGTCCAATGGGTGAAAACTCTCTCATACTTATAAGTTATGTTTTCTCCTCTTTTTCAATCCATGTGAGACTATTTCTCAACACAATGAAGAGCACAAGATGGCATACCAACTCCTCCGGTCCGGTTCAACTGTCGCATCCCGGTTCAGCCCCCACCACATAGCGAAAACACAATAACCACTTTGCCAAGAAAATCATTTTTTCCCCATCACTTGGCAAAGATAGATGCAAACGTATCATATTGCAATTTAGGGGCATATACACAATACAAGAATTATTCTGTTCAGAGCATCCTATCACGGCGATGGCCCCAGCCAGGGGCATCCAATGACACAAGGTCCTCTTGATACAAAGCACAATGCAAAAGATGAAAGTGACCAAAGTTGTTTAAATTCCAGAATCAAAATCAGCAAAAGGAGATTACAATCTAACCAATTAATTGAGTTATTATCTTCTGCGATGCTTAAAGTAAAACCAAGTATTGGCATTCAAGACTAAGCAAAACTAGTGCCCTCTTTACGTTCTTATCGCATCTATGGAGATCCTGACCTGAGTTTCTCCACCACAAAGAAGCCGAGTGGTGACACCTCAAAGAAAGAACAACCCCAAATGTTTGATATTTTCAAAAACATTACAGTAAAAAAGGTATAATGCTAGATAACGGGTTGTTTACATGCTAATTAACACAACTAACTTGTCAACCGGTTCTGCTAAGCATAGACTTAGATCATGTTCTTTTTGGCTTCTGGCTTGTCTAGAAGTCAAAAAGGTAAACGTCAAAGTAGGGTGGTCTTGTAAAATGGATTCTCTAAACAGCTTTTCGTGTCTAAAATCGTGTGTGTCATCTGCATCGGCGTCTTCGCCGTCCACTATCATGTCAAAAAGCAAACAAAAGTCATCAGCCATAGCCCCAAAAAAACACCCCATATGCCCATGAATCAGAATGGGTTGTCAAGCCAGGAAAATTGCCGCGAATAGTCAATGTTCTAGTATTCATGAGTCATCTCAACTTATGACATGTCGACTGGATACATGAATGAACGAAAGGCAACATGCTAAAAGAAATATGCCATGACAAGGGCACTTTCGGCCAAGATTCTGCTAAGCACAGACTTAATGTTTAGTCGGCACAAGGAATAAAACTTTAGCCGATCAGCAAATAACCGCACATAGAGCTTCCAATCCCCATCCAGACTCTGTTGAACTGAGCATGCGAATTCAATTTAACTATCCAGTGTGCAGCGGCTGTGACTTTTTAGGCTTTAAACAGATTGGAGACAGAATTTTCCACCGAAACGAACGATGGGCAGGTGACGTCTATCCACATAATACACTTTCCAAAGTAATATCAAGAAAAATTGTTTGGGTGACTTAAATAGTAGGGACAATGTCGAGTCAATGTGTAAACTGAAAACAAATGTTGTGCCCACCTGGTTGAAATCAATTCGTATTGCCAATTCACAAGCCTAATTCTTCATATATTTTATAATCTTCGCAAGATGCCAACATCTGCAGAAAATCTCACATTTTTGCATTACAGCTTGGTTCAATGTCTTCCATACTTTGAAAGATATGGTTAATTGCAACTCATATTTTAGCACATTCCATCATCATTTCATAATCATACAGCATTTGACAACAAATAACGCTCCATATCTAGCAGGCTATCACATAGCCTGATAGCCATTCAAGAAATGCCTAAACACATGTTACCATTTTTGTTAAAATTCAGTCACTATCTACTGTAACTCATAAAATGAATTCTTTGTCCACAATACTTTTTCATATTTTGTAGGACTTGGATCCCTACAAACTCAGAAATAATTCAGGCATTCTAAGGATTGACTGGTTTTTTATGCCCTGTTTGAGATCAGTGAACCATCAGTACCCATAAGGCCATAACTAATAACTGTCTAATTTAAAAAGGAAAAAAAGGTACCCTTTCACTACAGTTCCACTTAGAGAAAGCGAGTGACCAGTAAAAATATATTTCTTCCAACAAACAACTGTTGTCCCATACTACATAACAAACAAGTAAACCACTACATCAATTTAGAATGGACACCACCAGGTCAGTGTGGAAAATGAACTCCATTGCCACAATGCCGAACAAGCAGTCATAAAGCTTATTACTGGGAAAGCAGCAAGTGAAAAGTAGAGAACAATTTATTAGAGATACATCTAGGAGAAAAGAGCATGGTACTCGTTGGCCTCATTAGCCATTTCTTCCATGGCTCTTATCTTTTCTTTCTATGTCCAGGTCAAGCTTTTCCTTCAATTCTTTCTCTTTCACATCAATCTGTTACAAAGCAAAATGGTAAGCTTTATGTGAAAAAGCAGTGGATGAAACTATTGGATGGCAAACAACGTCACAAACTGCATCATATATTTCGTCAAAAAAAGTTTCAAAATCTCCATTCTTCCTAGGGATGACGTGGATGTGGACGTGTGGAACTGTTTGTCCAGCTTGAAGACAATCCTGATAAGTACATATAGATATCATTCAGGAACTGCTTCTTCTTAGTCCATAGATTTTTAAAGGTAAAGGTGAACAAGGTAAACAAAGGCTGAACAAGGTAGTCGCCGCTGCGTGCTTCCGCCGATTCCTCCCCGCCGCCGTGTCGCCTCCGCTAATCTCTGATTGCGTGCGGTGGTGGCGTCCGCCCTCAATTCGGTGGCGGCAAACGTCGATTCGGTGGCGGCGGACTTTGATTCGGCAGTGGTGGGCTACGATTCGGTGGCATCGGGCGGCCCCACCCATGGCGCTGCGGCGGCAGACGACGGCGGGCTGGGGCACCAGCGGCAGCGAGCCGGCGAGAAGGCTCCGCGATCTGGGCGGGACGGGAAAAAAAAAGAGGTTTGAGCGAGACGATGTTTTTTATTCCGTGAAATCTGTAGGAAAGGAAAACTTTCCTGTGGAATACTGTTCCCAATTCCTTTGTTCCAAACAGCAAGATTGGCAAAAATTCGAAAGCAACAGACACCTACGGAATTCCTCCAATCCAAACGAGCCCTTAAAAGGTGATTAGGCCCGTATTCTTATTCTTAGCTTGTGCGTATGCGCCTAAATGTTGTAAGTTTGTAAAAACCATATCCTTTATGTTTTCAAAAGTTTAAATTAAAAAATACCATATGTAAGGAGGGGAATGTTCTTTAACCATGCAAAAATTCAGGATATGTTTGATCCTAGAATTTTGTATGGTTAAATAACTTCTTCCATATCTTGCAAATGAGATTGACTTTGATCTTAAAATTTTGCATAGTTAAAGAACACCATCACCCCTACCTATGGTATTCTTTTTGAAATTTTTGCAAACTTCTGAGACCTGGTTTCCACAAATTTATAATATTTAGGTGGTTTTCACTCTATATGTCCCATTTGTCCATACATCCCACCTAGCTTGGTCCGCTCGTTTCGTCTTAGGCTTCTAACTTTTGGCTTATTTTCCACTATTCAACAATTTCATCTTTTTCTGGTTTTTCTTTTTTTGAGCTTTTTTTGTCAGTTTTATTTTTTTCTGTATTCGTTTTGTACTGTCCGTGATGGGCTAACCTGTTTTTTTCTATTTTTAAATTTAATTATATCAAATAAGCCATCATCAGCTACAGTGTTTTTTCAGCTAGCTATAGTGATTTTCAGCCAAAAGCTACTCAAAATAAACCCTTTTAAGAGCAAGTATTATAAGAGGCTGTAAGCTGGCTATATGCTGAGGTGGAGGAGAGAGAGAGGAGGAGAGAGAAGAGAGGTGGGCTGTAAGTTTACAGCCAGCTGAAGCACAAGAACCAAGAAACTTTGTGAGAGGAAGGAGTAGATCATACAGCCTTCAGCTGGCTGTAACTACTATATAAGTAGGCTGATAAGTGGGCTGTAAGAGCAACTCCAAAAGGTTAGCTAAAAATAAATGCTAAATCCTTTGATATAGCCATCATGTAAAATAGAAAACTCCCCAAAAAAGAAGAGTGCTACAACAGCCTAGCTAAAATTTTTGCTTGTCTATATTTAAATCAGCCACATCATCAAAGACGTTGCCGACCAAATTATTTTAGACGTTGCCGATCATAATCGAAACTCTTTGTTTTGTTTCCGATTCCGTTGTAGCTTTCGGAAGCCGACCAAATTTCAACTTCGCCGAAGACATTATCAAGAGTCCTGTAGAGTTTTGTTTCCGATTCCGATTTGTAGTTGGGAACATTATCCATATTTGATCATGATTCGTAATTGTATTACCATATTTTGTGTTCTGCTGATACTATAAATTGAAGAGAAAACGGGGAACCAAATTGCCCCAACCAAAAAGCATTGCTTTGCATCTTGTGTACAGTTTTCTGAATTGCCAAGAAAAGCTACAGCAGACGGAGGTCCGACCGCTGTTCTTCGTCCGGTTCAACCGCTGTTCGCCCGGTCCGACCGCCAGTGAGCTTCAGGCTTCAGCGCTCTCGATTGCACTCTCGGTGTGTAATGGATTCTGAAGATGAGTTCAACCTATTGAATGAAGTGATGGATTCATCGTCTTCGGACGATGACGATGAATTATATATTGCTGTTGCCCACATAGTAGCAACGGACATTGGCAATGAACCATATCATTGTGGTTCTGTTGAGGGACATCGCGTATTGAATCGTGATAGGCAGTCAGGGCACTGGAGACTTTATCAAGACTATTTTTCGGATGATCCTACGTACAGGCCAAACTATTTCAGGCGCAGGTTTGTACGTACCACATATTCTTTTCACTTATATTTTGTATATGGGCTCAATTTTGCCTAATTAATTTGTCTTCTGGCACAGATTTCGAATGAGGCGTCACGTGTTTGTCCGCATAATGAATGTTGTTGAGGAGCATGACGACTATTTTGTGCAGAAGAGGAATGCAGCTGGTACCCTAGGACTATCTTGTTTGCAGAAGGTTGTGGCGGCGTTTCGGATGATAGCTTATGGAGTAGCGGTTGATGCTACGGATGACTATGTTCGTATTGGTGAGAGTACTGCTCTAGAAAGTTTGAGAAGGTTTGTCAGAGCAGTTGTTCAGGTATTTGGACCTGAGTACATGAGAATGCCTAATGAACATGATACAGCTAGATTGCTTACAATTGGTGAGAGCAGAGGTTTTCCAGGTATGCTTGGTTCCATAGATTGCATGCATTGGACCTGGAAAAATTGCCCTGTTCAATGGCAGGGTATGTATGTAGGGCACAAAAAGGATCCTACAATTATACTAGAAGCGGTTGCTTCTAAAGATCTTTGGATTTGGCATGCTTTCTTTGGGATGTCAGGCTCGCACAATGATATCAATGTTCTACAAAGATCTCCTATTTTTGCAAGGCTTGCTGAAGGTGAAAGTCCACAGGTTAATTATAGCATTAATGGAAATAATTATACAATGGGTTATTATCTCGCAGATGGCATATATCCATCTTGGGCCACTTTTGTGAAGACCATACCAGAACCACAAGGTAACAAGAAGAAATATTTTGCTAAGGCACAAGAAGTATGTAGGAAGGATGTTGAACGAGCATTTGGGGTTTTACAAGCTCGCTTTGCTATCGTTCGAGGGCCAGCTCGTTTGTGGGATGAGGACACGCTTGGAGAAATCATGAAAGCTTGTATCATTATGCATAACATGATTGTTGAGGATGAGGGGGGCGATGAAGATGATTTCAATTACGACGACGTGGGAGAAAAGGTGAAAATATCCCACGATGGTACACCTGAACTCGATGCTTTTATTCAAAATTACAAGAACATCAAGGACAAGGAAACGCACACACAACTTCAAGCCGACCTTATTGAGCACCTGTGGCAAAATTATCCAGATTTATACAATAATATTATTAATGATTGATTTCATTTGTCGTTGGCATTAAGATCATGATTAGCTTGATATCGATCATGATTTATGAATAAAACAAGTATACTTGTCCTCAGCCTTGAACATTCTTAATGCGTTTGCTTGCTGCAAATTGAAAAAACATAGAGACTACATGACATAGACAAACATCATATACAATTGGAAGGGCAAGGTATGTTATCTAACCTTATCAGCGATAGATAAGCCACTTTGATTTCTAGCCTCTATCTTTAAAACACAACCAGCAAATATGTTTACATCATGTTGAATGCCGGACCACCGACTCATTAGGGAGCTTTGCGTTCGATCAGAATCGAATGTCTTGTTGCCATGAAAATAATCATATATTCTTTTCCAATATGTCGAACGTGATTGATCAACTCCGTGCACCGGATCCAAACTCACATTTAGCCATGCTGAGACCAACATTTCGTCCTCCTCGACGCTGAAATTCTTGGTCCTTTTCTGATTCCCTTTCACACTTGGTGGGGCATCATCACTTGCTGGTGTTTCATTAGGAGGTCGGACATTATCAGACAAATCAGCAGGATTACAACCCCTAGTAATCATGTCGGTAAAAGATCTTTCTGAATCCATGGCGCCTGTGAAAACATAACAAAGGGACAATCAAGATCATACACTGAAATCTACATATCATCCATATCTATCCCAGTGCAGCAAAGACGGACCGAAGATCAGGTTCCAATATTGGCGTAAATCAAGCAATACATAATCTCAACTCCTCATAAGACTGTTCTTATAAGATTCAGGTTCCAAATGAGCATTACATTACTAACAGGAAAACAGCTAACATTAGTAGCATTTCGATTATACGGTTTAGCTACCGTCACCGACTAATCAATCAATTAATCGGCTAACAAGTCCTGGGCTTGCTAAGCATATTTGCAAGAGAAAGAGAGAAGCATGAAACAAAGGCCAGATAATTTCTTTGCAACTGACTTCCTTTCTCTCCTGCAGGTCATGCGATTGCATAAACATACTGTTATGTAATCGACAAGATAATGCATGAGTTATTTTACCGGCACACCAACAACTACTACCATCATGTAGTTCATGATTAGGCCCTTAAGGAGGCTAGTTTTGGAATATTACAGCAAGTTCACGACAATATGCTAGCATTTAGTAGGAGCATGTTGAAAAGTATTGTATGTTATAGAGAGTCAGAGATAGCTACCAAAACTAAAAAATTGCATGGCTGATGATCTTCAATTAACATAATATTCCTCTCAAGATCAATTACCACATAAGAAGTAGAAAAAATAATGTGTTAAATTCTTTATCTCGTCATATGGTACTTTCCAACCAAACAGAGCTACTTCATACCATACCCTTTTCTGTAACTGCACATATTCTCCTAGAAACAAATTTACAACCAAAATCACAATTGTTCTGCAAGGTTTACCCTTCATTTATCAGGATACCCCTTACTCCAAACTGTGCATACCAACTACCAAAAGAGAAATCTAAAATGAAAATTTCAAGCAACCATTTTAGTATTGCAATTAAGCTATAATTCAATACATGAAGGGGGTATGATGCAAAGAAAAAATATGTCCTGATGGAACTAATGCACCTTGTGGTAATCTAATTAGAAATACCCTATGGCAGCATTTGTTTGCCACCGGCCGTAAACTCATCCATATCAATGTATTGGAAATGGATTTCTTCCACTATCTAGCTAGGCATTGGTTGAGATGAAAACATTAGTAGGAGAGCAAAGGTCAGTTTGAGTGATTTCGCCAATCTCCATTACATATAAATTGCATCTGGGTATTTGGAACTCACCGGAGTACATGCCAGACAAGGGGGCCGATGCAGCGGCAGCAGCATTGGGAGGAAGGACTCGACGCCGCAGCCCAGGTACCCCCACATTTTCTAACCAAGGCAACGACGCCAACTGTTGTTGCTCCCACCCGCCGGCCGCCGGGAAGATGGGCAACGAGTAGCGCGTAGAAGAATTGGGGTCCCCGTGGCCGTGGCTCGAGGACAGCGGATCCCCTTCCGATGGAGCCTGCGACATGGTGCCTCCGCACGATTCCGAGAACCTCGAAGGGATCCGCGTGGTGGGGAGAGGAAGACCCCGGTGGCAGGGCGCCGCGAGCGCAGGAAGAGGGGAAAAGGGGAAAAGGCGAGAAGAAGCAGCGCCGGATGGGAAGGAAAAGGGGAGCACGGGAAGGGGGCGCACGCGGGAGAGGCTGGCGCGCGGAGAAGGAAATCTAGCGCGGAAGAGGAAAAGCCCGCGCGCGGGAGTCCATGGCCGCCGCGGATAGCACGCCGATGTCGCTCGGGAAATATAGCAAGCGAGAAGAACGGGATACCTAGCGGGGAATAATAGGAAACGAGATAGACATACTGTTGGACTCTTTTTTTGGGTAAAATAGCTACAATGGGTTTTATGGATGTATTTAGCTAACCTCTTGGAGTTGCTCTAAGTATCCATATAGTCAGCTGAAGGTTGTATTATAAGACTTGCTCTAAACAGGGCGTAGACTTGTAGTTTGTGCAGATGATGCGGGCTGGGCTCACCGGAGACCATGCAGGCACGCAGCAGGAACGAAAGCAATGCAATGATGTCCAGTTGACTTTCCATCAAAAGTAGACAATGTGCGCAACAAAGCGGAGAGAATTTTTCTCTCAAATAAAGAAAACAAGACGAAGAAGAAAGTGGAGGAATTAGCTGATTTGACTTTGCTCTCACCTACGAGTAGTTAGTCTCAAGTGTGACACATGATGCACCATGCACTAACTGAAGACATCCGCCATGGAAACCCCCCTGCAAAGTGCATATCAGCATATGGAGTGTAGCATACGTTTGGTCGGAAGTTATCCTCTCCCGCTTGCATGCAACGAAAGCGCAACACAAATTTGTGACCAAAAAGCTCCACTTGGCATAATGGCATTGTTTGGTGAGTTTACATTTAACAAGGTTGCATGCCATCTTAGCCTACTACTCTAGCCAGCTCGTAGCTAGAATTGTGGATTAGGTGGCGTTCGGTTGAGTTAAAATAAATTGACTTATGGTTAAAATTACACTGTAATTGATGGTGGCTTATTTGGCATAACTAAATTTAAAATAATTTTAAAATAGAAAAAAAAACAGATCAGCTTATCACGGACAATGCAAATGAATATGAAAAAAAGAACCGGCAAAAATACTCAAAAAATTCAAAAGATCAAAAAAAAGACGAAATTTAGAAATAGTAAAACAAATAAGTCAAAAACTAAAAGACCAAGCCTATGCCCGGCTCAAAAGGGCTTATTTTGAGTGGTTTTTGGCTGAAAATCACTATAGCTGGTTGAAAAAACATTGTAGCTGACGGTGGCTTATTTGGCGTAATTAAATTTAAAAAGTTTAAAAATAGAAAAAATAGGTTAGCCCGTCACGGACAGTATAAACGAATACAGGAAAAAATAGAACCGTCAAAAAAACTCAAAAAAAGAAAAAATCAGACAAAGACAAAATTATTAAATAATAAAAAATAAATCAGAAACCAGAAAGCTAAGTCGAAATGGACAGGACCTTAAAATCCTACTTTGTGTCTCTCGATTTAATAATCTGTCTATCTTTATGGCAGTGCATGCTGCGTTGGTTTTCCTTTGATTCTTGGATTTGACACATACGTGCACCATGTACGCGCACTACTTCCATGCGTCGCATGGGATTATATATATTATTCATATTATTTGATCTAAGCAGTACAAAGCAACTGGCAAGTCAACAGCAGTGGATCAGTACAACTTTACGTCCTTGGCTACGTTTGAATATTTCGAAGGCTTTTATCCGTTAATTAAGCGTTGACCCGTGTGTGTGTTGCATGCAAAATCAAAGCATTATGGTACATACTGGCGTCACTCTTGTTGGAGCAAGTGCTAGTTCCAATCTCTCTCATCAGGTGAAACAAACAGAAGGGGGGGAAAATAGGTACTTCGCATGCATTTTCGCTTAATTGTTACCGCAAACAAAATTTTCAACGTGTGAATACATACTGCTAATATATCTTCAAAAAGATGTTAAAATCAATTTGTTTTAAAATAATTAATTTTTAATTCCGAATTACAGTTTTATACCTACATTTTTTATTTTACAAAAATGATTATCTGTCGCCGCACGATTAGACAACATGGGCAAGTCGCCCAACCGTTGGGCGACACGATGCCAAGTTGCCCAACGGTTGGGCGACTTGTCCATGTTGCCCAACCGTACGGCGATAGCTGCCTCTAGTCGTCCAACTATCGGGCAACATGAATAAGTCGCCTAACAGTTGGGTGACTACTTATTACCAGCCTGTCCTTTTTCTCTTTGATCTGACACTCTCACGGGCTCTTTCATCATTTCTCTCACAAGAAGAACAAGAAGAGCTTAAGATATGTGAAAAGAGAGAGAGAGAGAGAGAAGGAGAGGGGGAGAAGGTTGTGAGAGGAGGAGACATGGCGAAGTAGAGGAGCTTGGGCGAGGGAATGAATGAGAGGAGAGACTCAGAAGAGGGAGTGAAGAGAGGAGAGGAGCTCAGTGTTGACCTAAGCAGTTTCCCGCAAGTCAGTATGGTACTCCCGGACATGGAGAATGCTCGAATCGGAGATGTCCTGTACTGGCTCACACGCAGCTTCTCCTTGGACCCCGAGGTGTGCAGTATTGTCCTACATGTGCTTTGGAGTCGGTTTGTCACAGACATTCGGTAGGAGTTGAGGAGACTAATGTGCACAGTTGCGTGGAATGGCTTTGTGGAAGGCTACTGGTGATGTGGTTACGAGTGTGTGCTACTCGTGTAACCATGTCCGAAAGAAGTCACAAGAGGTCCGGTTGGTGGGAGCAGCTCGGTCGTGTAGCATGCGGTTCATCAGGAGGACGCGATGGGCGATGTTGCGTCGGTAGAACTGGAATATCGTACACCGAACGTTGAGCCTACCCGACAAATGGATGCAGATGTTGTTGAGGCAGATGATGAAGATCGCACGACACAAGCTGAGCCCACTGGATAGGCGGACGCAGGGGAGTATGTCGACAGCATAGTGCGTCAGATGGAGATCGATGACCAGACAGCCTAGGCTGAGGAGGAAGCTTTAGAAGAGGATGACGACAACTCTGCAGATGAGGACGAAGATCCCATGCCTCATGCATTTAATAGGGTGGATGTTGAGGCCCTTTCTGTGCATGACGAGCATAAATCCCAGTGGGAGTACCACGCTACGGAGGTTCGACTTTTTGCAATGTTTGCTAATAAGGGATCACTATAAGATGCTATTAAACTATGGGCTTTGTCCATGCAGTAGATGTTTCGGGTCCTAAAATCCAGCCTAGAGCAGTACACCATAGTCTACGAGCAGGTTGGCTGTCCCTGGCATGTGCACACACGTAGACCTAAGTACGAGACACACTGGATTATCTCAAAGGTGGAGCCGCACTCTAAGGGACGCATGCAAGTTCTTCAAGTCCAAGGAGCAGTTGATTTTGGACATGCGTTACTGCGGTTACGATAACTATGCCTGGGACTGTCCTGACAGGTGTTGGGACACGGACCGCTACTTACAGCCAGTAAGAACAGGGTACAATACATTCCCTTACCAGTTCTCTTGTATGGCACACACTAACAGGCTCTTCCCTCTTCTCATAGTCTCCGCCGCAAATGGATCAATCAGGAGATCCACCTGCACGACTAGTGGACTCTAGACTGCGAGGAGTGGGATGCCCGGATGACACGCGAGAAGCTGGAGGAGCGGCGCCACAGCAAAGATTGAAACAAACGTATCCCTTGGGAGACGCAAACTCACCTAGAGGCGTGCAGACGCAGGGAGTAGGAGGCTCGTAAGGAGGAGCATGAGAGAAGGTGCGAACTGGCAGCCAAGGCCATGGCTGACGGCGAGGACCACAACGCCGAGCTAGACCGCAAGGGCAAATGGCCACATTCCATGTAGTAGTTCCACGCTTTTCGTCCATGTGTCACATGTATTTCTAATTCCCTAAAGGTATACGTGTACCATCCTTAGTTCATTAACTTGCATACCATGTAACCCTCTTATCAGATGAACAATCATGTTATTTCCCTTACGTCATTTATCTAAAGTTCTCCTCTGTATATGAATTCCCAGTTGCAGTGTAATATCGCTTACCTTCCTACTTACGAATCATTGCTACCTTAATCATCTTCACAAAAAATTTCAGAAAATTTATCGCACTACAACAACACACGACGATTACAAAATGTTATTGTGGGTCTAACAAATTTCGTACTATTCACATTCTACAAAAATCATAAACAAATCAACCGACATTGTCTACCCTTTTATTTAAAAAACAACTTACAAACAAGATTTTTTAAATGTTACCTACCTACAACAATTGCCATTTACCCCCATAATTATTTCCATCGTATTAATAAAATAATTATATTTTTAAAAAATCATCCAATGGTTGGGCGACTAGAGGATTATCGCCCAATCGTTAGGTGACTTGGGGTTTTGTCTCTCCACGGTTGGGCGACATGGCCTAGTCATCCAATAGTTGGCGTAGGGGGACTAACACAAGTTGCCCAAACGTGGAGCGATATATGATCAAAACTGCAAAAATTAAAAAAAAAGGCATAATACTATAATTCAGAATTAAAAATTGATTATTTTAAAAATATTATGTTAAAATCGGTAAATCGAGAAGCAGAATAGTACTGAAACATGCATTGCAAAAATTACACACTAGCCATCGGGTGATCAAAGAATTATTAAAACGAGTCTGCTATTTCTAAGAGATTTTTCACAATACATTATACTGGTATTAAAAAGATGATAGCAGAAATAAAATCTGACTATTGATTTGTGAGGGTATTATAGACTTTAGGATACCCATGAGGGCAGCACGCCGAACTACAACGACACTGTTGCCATCAAGCCCCCCCCCCCTGCGGGGGGCAAAAGTAGCAATCTTTTTCACCACATACTTAGGGCTGTAAAAAAAGCTCGAAACTCGCGAGCTACTCGAGTTCGGCTCGTTCTAGGCTCGGTTCGAGCTCGGTTCGAACTTTAAACGAGCCGAACTCGAGCTTGATCTCGAACTCGCGAGCTTCACCGAGCCGAGCTCGAATAGTTCGCGAGCCCCAATTCGAGCTCAAATAGTAATACATATTAATTCTTACCGAGCTTACTCGAGTTGAACTCGAGCTCGAGCTTTTCTTATTGTTAAAAATTAGTGTATATTTGAATTATTTTGACTGTTGTCGAGCTTATTAGAGCCAAGCTCGAGCTTAAAATTTTCTTATTATTGAAAAATAGTACATAATAAATTATTTTAATTGTTACCGAGCTTCAACGAGCCGAGGTCGAGCCTACTCGAGCTTAGGCCGAGCCGAGTTCGAGCCCCAGTCCAAGCTCGGACTCCAACTCGAACTCGGCTCGAGCTCGACTCGAACTTCTACTGAGTTCGAGCCGGGAAGGCCAAGCTCGCTCGAGCTCCGCTCGTTTACAGTCCTACACATACTACCTGATTTGCGAAGCGTTTCTTGGGTTTATTTGTGCGTATTCACATTTCTTTATTGCAGTGGATGGAGCGAAGGTCAGGGAGGACTACGTGGAGCGAGACGACTTTAACTTCGGGATCAGGGGAGCAATGGAGTAATTTGGTTGCGTCGCGCACACACGGCTGTTCATGGCGCTGCAGCCACGGATCATCGCGTGCAGGAACAAGGTGGCGATGTACGCCATGGCCATGCGGTTCCTAGCCTGCCCAGCCGAGATGACTGCCGCGTGTGGCCATGGCGCTCGCCAGCCGCTCGCACTGCCGCGCGCCAATCAGTGATCCTGACGAGAGTGTCACCGGGTCCTGCATGACCTCCAACCAGATCAGGTACATGAAGTCGTGAAAATTAATCTTATGCTATTTGTTTCATTTACACTTTTACCTTATTTAAAATTCTATTATTAATAGTGTGATGATAGTATAACTAAATCCTAATTAATCTGAATTATTGGATCACAAAGATTGAATGGTTTATATTTATTTTATGGTACCATAAAATAGCTCATTTCTAAATGTCCATCTTTTTGTTAGGCCTTTGGATTAGTTTTGAGTTGTGCGTGCATGTTTGACTCTATATTGATCCAATGGTTAAAAATGACTTATTCTTCAGAAAGAATAAATCACTTTAGAAATAGACTTCCTCTTATTAAAACGCCATCTTTGTCCTGAATTACTTGTTGTTTGAACTGTAGTATATGCACAAAGAACAATGAGTACTTTAGTTCTTAGTATAGTTTGCCATATCGAGTGTATGAGCCTATTTGGTTGATGCCTAATCTTTCCATGCCTAACTTTAGTCAAGTGTGGCTTACCACACTTTTTGTGGCGTCCAAATTCAACGCCACACCTTAGGCAAAGCTAGGCAAAAAACTGAGTCTATGCCGCGTGGGCCATATGGCTAACAAAATGTGGCAAGCCACAATTGTGGCAATGAACCAAAGACCCACCTAAGAAATTGTGGCGCGACTAAGGTTAAACATGAAAGTTTTAGCTGCCAACCAAACAGACCCATATATATCCGTCTCTTTAACACCACTAACACCAAGAAAAACCAGTACTCCCTATAGGTAATTAATAAAGTCATTTGAGGAAAAATATTGCCTTGAAAACCCAAAAAGACAAGTCTATTTTGTAGTGGCGGCAATAGCAGTGCAATCAAGAAATCGTAGGCGTGCGCGCAGGGAAAGTGCATGCGTACCAATAACCTGACATTTGTGCCAAAGCTATTGGCCCACTGAAACATCATCACAACCAAAAAGAAGCTTTGCCTTTGCCATCTAGTGATCAGTTGCTAGTATCATCTGGCTAGCTCCTCACATGGGCTTGTTCGGATTGTGCAACCAAAAAGAAGCTTTGCCATCTAGTCATCAGTTACCAGTATCATCTTGGCTAGCTTCTCACATGGGCTTGTTCGGATTGTGTGCAGTGGCAGCATTGGCTGTTCCCTGCCAAAGTTACACGCTGCATGCACGTATATTGTATATCCACCTTCACCTGCTCCTAGATAGCTTGGACATGCAAGCAACTGAGCAGTTCCAACATCTTTCACTCTGTCGCTTTGGTGCATGCATGCATGCATCTGTGCAAAAATACTACTGACCGGAAATAATTAAGGAACAGTTGATGCATGCATGGATGGATATGTTACTGTGAGATCGTTTAATTTGCTTGTAAGAAACAGTGCGCGCGATTTTTTTTGCTGGTGATCGATGGGTTTGGTCCCCAATGATCTAGCTAGTTGTGTATCAGACGAAGAAAACGCCAAGATGGATTGGGAAGTGTCTAGTTTGTGGGTGCAATCTGGTGAGAGGGCAGCTCTCCGTGCAAATTTAGGCCCCGTTTGGTTGGGCTGAAAAGATATGACTTATGGTTAAAATTACACTGTAGCGGCTAAACTTTTATTGTAGCTGAAGGTGGCTTATTTAGCGTAATTAAATTTAAAAAATTAAAAATAGAAAAAAAATATGTTAACTTATTACGGACAACGCAAACGAATACGGAAAAAAAAGAACCGGCAAAAAAGCTCAAAAAATGATAAAAGTTCAGAAAAAGATAAAATTTATGAATAGTAAAAAATAAGTCAGAAGCTAGAAGCTGAAGCGGAAATAATCTCCCGCCAACTTTGTTTGGTACGTAGCAACTACGTACTTGACATATGGCAAACCATCTCATGCTTTCACTGCCTGTTTGCAGTAGCGTGCGTACGTGGTGTGCTGCGACATGCATGCGGCGATCGATACAGATATCTGTGGATCATGCCATGCATCATGCAATGCATGCTTGGTACCATATATCAGCACTTGCAAGGTATACACATGTTCGATCTGGCATTGCTCGCCTTTCGGTTGTGGATGAAACAGTAGTCTGCTACTTGAAAGCTAGCATCGATCTCCAATTGTATAACACATGCAAGACAGTAGCCTTTAAAAGGTGCATGCCATTGTATAACACAAGACATGCAGTAGCCTTTAAGGTGCATGCCAGCTGCACTGCATGTGGCCTGCAGTTAACTGAATAGAGGAGTGCGTGCATCATTTGTTCAGTTTCTGAGAAAGGATAGCGACTACATATATCTACTGTGGCACGCCTCTCTGATTAGGCAATTTGATCAACGGTGTTGGGCAACTTTAGCTCACTCGTAGTACCTTTTAACATTGCCCAAAGGCATATACACATGCGGCCCTGATCAACTCGGCTTCGGCTTCTAGCTTATTTTTTACTATTCATAAATTTCATCTTTTTCTGAACTTTTGGCTTTTTGTCGAGCTTTTTTGCCGGTTCTTTTTTTCCCGTATTTGTTTGTATTATACGTAATGGGTAACATATTTTTATATTTTTATATTTTTTTAAATTTAATTATGCTAAATAAGCCTCTGTCAGCTACAGTGCTTTTTTCAGCCAGCTGCAGTGTTTTCAGCCATAAGCCACGAGCTTTTTAGCCGAACCGATCACCACCTTAGTGTCCATGATTTTGATCGTCTCCTAATCTCCTTGCCTGCAGTACAGGGCAAACAAGTTCTGTTTGTGTTTCCATGCAAAGGAACAAGCCTAGCTGGCTGCACTGTGCCATTGTCAAACAAACTCCCGGCCGGACACGTACCGTGCGTGAATCTTAAGGTGCTGTTCATTTAGGCTGAAAAATGCTTATAATTGAAATATATATCGATCTGTGTTTTATATTTACCCAGGAGCTAGCGACTGTTTAGGATCGCACTAAAGCTAGGTCTCTTCTTTTTCACTTATGACTTATAGTTTATAATTTATACTAATAATAACTATCTTTCAAATGTTGTGTTTTTTTAAGACGGGTCAATAAGAAGATTATAATAAAAAACATATTGAGTTCAGTTGTACCGGTCAAAATCATATGCAACTATTTTTCTCTACATACGATCTCTTGTGAATAGATAGAATTTAAAATTTAGACCATAAACTATAAGTCACATATTTATATCCTTTATCTAAAAAAAAGTCACATATTTAAAAACCCACCCGCTCTGATGGAGTATTAAAGTTGATGATCGAGTTGATGGCGGTTCATCATGCACAACGCAATTAAGGGCATGCGCTGCAGATAACACGCAATGCATGGACTGATCTCTACATGTGAGGTGCCGTCTCGCGACAAGACCCCACGCGCGCCACCGGACGAACGAACACATATTTGCTACAGTAACTGACTTGTTTCTTTTGGCTTTCACTATAATTACCATCTTTGAGACGGTATATTTTTTAAGATGAGATTTACAACTCAATTATAGTAAATATTATATCAACTTCAGCTATACAGTTAAAATCGTATACATGTAACATATGTCTTTCTCTTCATACCTTCTTTCATAAACAGTCAAAATTTAAAAATCATAAATCATAACTTAAAAAAACCATCCATATATTACTGCAAGACCGAGGCCGAGGCCGAGCAAAAAGATAATTATATAGTATTCCAATCCAAAGTGCTTGCTTAATTCCCGAAAGATGAAAGGGGCAAGTCAGCTGAACCGAAAGGAGGACGACATAGCGATATGCTCTGCCTAGCTCATTTTACGGGAGATTCAGAGCAACAGCAAGGGAATGCATGCGCGCGGCTGCTGATAAGCTAGCTAGAGTACGTAGAACAGATCTATACGTACTCAGAAATTAGGTGGTGCTCATTAGAGCATTAGCTTTTATCTTCTAGATTTTTGATTTAGTTTTTCTGATTTTTTGACTTTTTATATTTTCTTTTTTCTTTATTCATTTATATTGTTCTTCATGATATAATCTTTTTTATTTTTTAAATTTAATTATACTGAAAAATTAACGATAGCTACAAAACAAAAAAACTACTATAAAATAAAAATAAAAATAAAAACTTCAGCCTAAAAGCAAAAATAAGCACAACCTTAGCCAGCATCCCATGCATACCTCCTCTGACACCTTCTTTCTTTCCCATCCAGAGTGGTCAAAAGGACCGGATAAATCCGTATATATATATATATATATATATATATATATATATATATATATATATATATATATATATATATATATATATATATATATATATATATATATATATATATATAGCATACAGCAAAGCAATTGTAGTGGAGATGCAACTGTCTATCTGCACGCGGAAGCGACTTCTCTGGGGTACGACCCCATTTGCTCCCCGTGAGGTCTGCCTCAGATGGAAGACACGTGTGCACGCACCAATCTTCGCGCAAGGCTTCCTCCCTCTTCCTTCTCCCCCGAAGCAAGCGCGGCCAGCCACTTCTTCCCACGCCGCCTTCCGTCCAACCTCGCCGTCGCTGTCGAGGTAGGCCTCCGCCGAGACGGCTCCATCCAAACATGGACGCCTCCGCTGCCTCGATCGCGCCGCCGGACTCGTGGGAGACGGCCGACCTGGACGAGCCCATGAGCCGCCTGCTCCTCTCCGCGCGCCGCGTCTCCTCCTCGCCGGACCTCGCCGAGGACGACCCGCCGCCGCTGCAGCCCCCCCGCGCCCGCGCGCGCCGAGACGGCTCCATCCACCGGCCGCCGACCTTAGCGCGAGAGGGCTCGGCGCAGGGCAAGGAGGGGCGAGGTCCGGTGAGCTCGAGGTAGGCGACGGCGAGGCTGGGGAAGGAGGGGTGTGAGGGAGACGAGGTGAGAAAAAAAGGGATGCGGCAGATGAGGCTCGAATTCTACCTGATAGGCGCTCGAGGACCTCCCGGAGGAACTGATCCACCTGCGCGACCAAATCGTTGCGCGCGGGCACGGGGGGCTGCAGCGGCGGCGGGTCATCCTCGGGGAGGTCCGGCGAGGAGGAGACGCGGCGCGCGGAGACGAGCAGGCGGCTCATGGACTCGTCCAGGTCGGCCGTCTCCCACGAGTCCGGCGGCGCGGTCGAGGCAGCGGAGGTGTCCATGTTTGGATGGAGCCGTCTCGGCGGCGGTGGCGGCGGAGGCCTACCTCGACGGCGACGGCGAGGTTGGACGGAAGGCGGCGTGGGAAGAAGTGGCCGGCCGCGCTTGCTTCGGGGGAGAAGGAAGAGGGAGGAAGCCTTGCGCGAAGATTGGTGCGTGCACACGTGTCTTCCATCTGAGACAGACCTCACGGGGAGCAAATGGGGTCGTGCCCCAGAGAAGTCGCTTCCTCTGCACGCATTTCTGAACCACGTGTACTTCTCGTTCCATGGACAGGATGCATATGGTTTCTGTGCAGAATTAGATGCGTCGCGTATTAATTGGTGTATGACATGAATGTGTATCCAAGTATATATGCATGATTCGATGGAGTACTTGATGTCGACGTTTTTTTTCCTTCTTCTTCTTTTCCGTTGCGGGCACCATTTATCCGTCCTACTCATTTTAGTTTGAGTTTCTGACTTCTAATTTATTTTTTATTATTTATAAATTTCATCTTTTTCTAAATTTTTTGTTTTTAGCTTTTTTGCCGCTTTCTTTTTTCTCATATTCGTATACTTGTCCGTGATGAGCTAACATTTTTTTTTCTATTTTTAATTTTTTAAAATTTAATTACGTCAAATAAGCCACCTTCAACTATAGTGTAATTTCAATTAGCTATAGTACGATTTCAACCATAAACCGCTATTTTTCAGCCCAACCGAGCGGGGCCATTTTGTTGTGCCTCATTTCTTCCCATCATTTCTCGCCATGCATGGAGTATATAGAAGTATCTCGATCTTGATTAAAATCAATTGAGGCCATACGAAATTTGGTGCGTATACACAAAGTATTTATGCCGGGTGAGTCAGCTGCCGTATATTTTGTTAGTACAGAATGTCCCCAGGATATGTATATATCCTTGAATAATTTTGTCCGAATCAAATTGACTTGATAGTATATGCCGGAGCAACCTGATGAGTATTTGTTCTCCTCTATCTTCAGAAACAGCATCTTAACCAAATAAGAATCATTTGCAATATTAGATAGATATACACATTGTACAAAGCACTAGATCCACATTGTACAACACAAAATATGATCAGATTTATGTAAGATATATTCTCACTGGCCACATGCGCAGCAGGTGAGATAGGCGAATTCTGGTGACATTAAAACATCGGCTCATAATAGTACTTTAACTAGCTGTAAATCTTATACAATTACAAAATTATATTCCTAGAAGCGAAGGAGATACTACCACAGAAAGTGTCATTATAGACGGTTCAAAACCGTCATCACAAACGATTTCTGACCCATCTAAATTTATGTGTCTATGATATAGATGGCTATCACAGATGGTTCTCGAACCGTCTGTGATAAGATATAACACATACGGTTTTAATTAAGAATCATCTGTGATAATTTAATATTATAGACGATTCTAGTTAATAACAATATGTGATGGTCTATTATCACAAACGATTCTAGTTAAGAACTGTATGTGATTGCTTTCTAGCATCCTCATAAATAGGTCTCCTTCAATTCATCAATATTCTCTAATTGTGCAACAAAACAGTGCAATCAGAGAATGCAGATGAACCAAAACAGACATATTTATAAGAATAAGATCATCGTACAATAATTTTTGTCGCCATGTCTTCATCTTGCAATAAAACATGAATTTCAATAAAGACTAAAACCCTAACCATCTATCAATCATCACAAGAATTAAGGCATCAACAATTAATTTTCACGTGTACGAGCATCAAGATTTACATGGCCCAAACTCTAGCCATCCAAAAAATTCGGATGGAGGATATATCATCGACGATGAAGGAAAGGCGGCGGCAACGATACCATTGTGTCATGATGGTGACACTGCACAAGACACTCTTATAACAATTAGGACATGAGTGTCTTGTGTAGTGAACCGTGGCGTCACAACCGGAGGCGGAGGAGCTCACAATGGTAGTCGGCGTCGTCGAAGGGATGGGGTGCTTCAGTTTAGAGGAGGAAGCAGGAATAAGAAGTGAATGAACTAGGAGCAGCAGAAAATGTCCTCATCAGTGATAGTTCTTAGAGTGAAATTGGGAAAAAGAGAGAGAGGAGTAAAAAGGGGCAAGAGGTGGGAGAAGACTGGTGCCTGCCGTTCGATGTGGAGAGAATAGATAGGTAAGATCAAAATCCTAGGAGAGATGCCACAGGTCAGTGATGTGGCATTATCATAGACGGTTCAGATTAAAAACCGTCTGTAATATATGCTGACATCACAGACGGTTTTTAATCTTAACCGTCTGTGATAATTTCACAGACGATTCGAAACAAAAACCATATGTGATAGGTAGGTTTTTGTTTTGAACCATCTGTGATATTATTTTTTGTTTTGAACCATCTATGATATTATCACAAACGGTTCGGAATAAAAATCGTCTGTAGTAACTTTATCACTAACAATTTGTGTTGAACCGTCTACGATGAGGTGTTCATAATAACTTTTTTTTTAGTAGTGAGATAACTTTAATTTGTTATTTTACATACAATAGTCATAAGTGTGTGGTGGCATGGTACGGATACATGCACGGTTATCGGTTATAATACCCCTTCTTATAGCAGGGGGGATTCCCGGCCAGGCGCCCCCGCCACGTCGCCCGCGCCCCGGCTGGCGCGTGGCACGGGATTTCGGTACGGCCGGGGGAGGTGTTTTCCTCGTGTTTTCCGAAAATTACGTAGAGGTCCTTTTTCCTCGCAAAGAGGTCCTTTTTCCTCGCGAAGAGGTCCCTGGCGGTTTTTTTACGGCAGATTTTTCTGAAAAACCCCCTCCAGTTTGCAGGATGGCGCCCCGCGGTTTTCTAAATTGCGTACGGGTCCTCATTTCATTACATACGGGTCCTCAATTTTTTCAAAAAAACCCTTTACCTTTTTCGAAAATACGCATGTGCCCTCGATTTTTTTTAAAAAACTCCTCACAAATTATCGCCTCTTTTACTTCGGTGCACACGGTGGCTGGCGCGGCGTGTCGTCGCGCCTATACTGCTAGTATACATAATAGGATAAGTGCATGGTGGCGTACTGGCATGGATGTACTGCACAATGTAAATAGTAGGATAAACTCAACTATATATCATACTATAATATAGTTTTAAAAATTATGTAGAATACATAATAAGAAAACGATCTCACATATAGCTTGTTAGTATATACATCCACAATTATGTTGAGCTAGCAGCCTGGCAAGACGATTTTTCTATGGCAGATTGCTTTGTTATTCAACTATTTTAACTACTGGATAAGCTAACCATATCCAGAAAAGAAAGTAGTAGAATTTACAGGAAAGCACCAATCATGGAATTGTAGGATTGAGCACCTTTTTGTCTAATCAGCAATGCATGCCCATGTCTTCAGTTGGTACACGCCAGCCAAAGTACTGTCAAACTTCATCATTTAATATATTTTTTTTAAAAAAAAGGTTTAAGCTTTGCCTGGGAGTCTGGGACTAGCAGCCTTCCAGCTTCTGATCTTCAGAAGGAAAGGGAAGATCAGAAGGAAACTCCAATGGTGATGGAGAGTGACACCAGCTGGCCGAAGGAGTCCCAATACCAATTCAAATACTTCCAATCGATATATATACGCGTCACCAAAGACTCGAGAGAAAGCACCCATTTCCCCTGACCTCACGAGCAACCTACGCGCTAGTTCACAGCCTTTTTACCTTTAGTTTTTAGCTCTATTTTATAAATAGTAATAGTTTACAGAGAAATTTATAAAAAAAGATATTTATATATAATTTTGATCGATATAAATAAAGTCACTACATTGTATATTACAATCGACTAGTAGACCTCGTCTTAAAAATATATTCTATTTAAAATTTAGATATTATAAAAAAGATATTATCATAAAAAATAGTTTTTAGAAATCAGAAGCAGACCTACGCAAGCTACCAAACAAAAGGGCACTGCCACCTTGAACACATTGTTATTCTTTTCCTTGATTCCCCTTGCTACGTACTTAGATCTCTCTTCCTATTTGTAGTAGCTTATCTCAAATTCTCATCTTTTATGACAATTTCAGTAGGCATTAATAACGAACATTTTTATTTCTTACTACAATCGATAAAGTAAATTTTACGAGGATAGTGAAGACAGCACGTAAAGGCTTTGTTTTTTTGATTATGGCTGATGGTTTTATCTATATTTTTCAAGACTGTAACGGATGGTAAAGATATTGATGAGAATGGTGCATACGGTTTTAGATCCGAGAAGCCGTTTGGATAATCCACTTTAAAAAACTATTCCATTTCGATGTTTGCTTTTCAACTTATAAAGAAACCAACAACAGAAGTCACAAGCTAAAATGAAAACCCCAAAATCTTGAATTCATGCACAATTGCACACGCCCCCTATAATTTTGTTGAAGCGAGTTTTTGGCCCTGATCAACTCGGCTTCGGCTTCTGGCTTATTTTTCACTATTCATAAGTTTCGTCTTTTTCTGAACTTTTGGCTTTTTGTTGAGCTTTTTTGCCGGTTCTTTTTTTCCGTATTTGTTTGTATTATACGTAATGGGCTAACATATTTTTTTATTTTTAAATTTTTTTAAATTTAATTATGCTAAATAAGCCTCTGTCAGCTACAGTGCTTTTTTCAACCAGCTACAGTGTTTTCAGACATAAGCCACGAGTTTTTCAGCCGAACCGATCACCACCTTTGTTATCTAAGTTTTTTCTTGAGGACAATATGAAGCCCACTTCGTACTAAGAAGTTGAACACCCCATCGTATCGGCTTCTCCTGTTCTCCATGATGGTTGTCCATAATTTACACACCACATGCCGACACCTATCTAGCGTCAAAAATACAGAGTTGGATGCTGCTTCCCCCAAAAATGTGATGACATCAAACAAAGTACACCTCATCTAGCAATTATGTTAGGTTCCTTTCCCATTTATGATAAATACAAAACAGAATTTGTTCCAATCTCAACTCTTTTCCTTCCTCGGTGAACACTGGCCAGTGCCCAATGGTTGTATAGCTTTTGTGTTATTTTTATTCTTCGTTCCTATATGCTAACAACCATTTTCACCGTGTTTTATATGTACTTAAAGAGATTGAAACTCAAACCGGATTTTCACCGTGTTTTACATGTACTTAAAAAGATTGAGACTCAAACAAGATTTTTGCCTACGCTTGTTTCGGTTTAGCTTCTGACTTGTAGGATCATATGGCACAATCAGAAGACGGTGAATTATTGTTTTCGCTTTTTATCACCTGAAATCAAAACACAATGCAGAAAAACAAAAACAGAACAATCTGAATTACCAGATGACAATCAGTGGCGGAGGCAGGAATAATTTTCAGGTGTGGCGGGTTTGCAAGGTCAATTGGTCAAACATATATAATATAACTATCAACTATGCAAAGACGCACCAGAACATTATCTAAATATATATATATATATATTTTACTTTTAATGAGCAAATATAACAGAAATCCAAAGCATTGGTACTTAAAATACCTCACTAAATGAAGATTCTTGGAACAAATACTACATATATTCGTTTTTTTATATGATTTAGGTATGGCGGCTGCCAAACCAAGCCAAATAGTTGGCTCCGCCACTGATGACAATAACGACCACAGCGGCCAGTTTGTACGTGGTCGTAAGCCTCTGTCGCCTGACTGCTTGTTACGACCACTCGATAGCCTCGGCCGTCCGACTACTCGTTACGACCACTTGTTAGTCTCTGCTGCCCAAGCGCTCGTTACGACCACTTGTTACGACCGCTCATGCCGAACGTCGCTCCGATTGCTTGCTTACGATCGCTCACGTACGACTCTCAATTACGAGTGCTCGGATCAATCTCGCATCCGTTCCGATCACTCGGCACGACAACGAATCAACAGCCTGCTCTGTACAACAACAGATCAACACCCGTCTCATTCCAATCACTCGGTACAACAACAGATTGACAATCTGATTGTACCGATCGCTCAGCGCAACCACGACACACGTAGTCGTGACCTCCTTCCACCTGATGTCCCTAGCATTCGACCACCGCCCGAACGAGTACGCACCGAAGACAAAACGAAGCACGAAGAGCAAAGGAACGAAGCGATGAACTGGAAGTTGCCGGAAATCTTTCTCTAGAAAGAATCTGATCTATTATTTCTTCATCAATCTTTTTGGCTACAAAGCGCCTCACGGCACTCCTAAAACCTTCTCCATGAAAGCCCTAAAACCCCATCCGCAAACCTACAGCTTCCCCTACTTTTAAAGGCCAGCGCATACAGTGTGTTACAACCGAACACCTCAAACCGTGTCCTTTTCCACATGGATACGTGATCTTATCTCTTTCTCAAATCAAGAGACCCGAAACTCTTCCTAACACAGGTTTTAACCAACTCGTACAGATCATGGACTCCATCCACAACTCTATGTGACACACACGACAAAGCCTCCAGGATATCCCCTCCTGTAGCTCCATCGTGCACCATCACCGCGTGCTCTCGCGTGAGCCCGATCACCTCGCATGACCACTTGACCGCCTGGAACTTAGATTACCTCCTCCTAGTCCTGGTCTTCCTCGTTACCGTCCGTAATCGTCTCCACGCCTCCACGCTGCATCTACCTTTGACCTCCATGTGCTTCAGCATGAGCTCGACCACTTCGCGTGACATCTCGACCGCTTGGATCTCAGATTTCCCCCTCTTAGTCTCGGTCCTTCTCGTCACTGACCATGGCCGCCTCCATGCCCACCTGCACATGTAAAGACCAAAGAAACCATCTTCCAATACAAGTTCTTCCCAACTTGACCGTAACCATCACACATAAGCAAAATACACCCTTGTCTATCCCCAGACAAGAACCAAACACCTACGACCATCCCACATGTCATTTATGACCGCACTAGCACACTTACAACCATCGCTAACTGGACCAACGCTTCAGACCACACACTACAACCGCTATCGCAGAGTACTCGTAACCCACAAGTACTCAAAAACCACTCGCACTGCTACTGATGACTATCGAGTACCGACTACCGAGTATCGACCAGAAAACACAGCCGCAACACGTACTCGAAGCCTACAAGTACAAACAAACCACCGACATCCGACCACTCATCGTGGTCGTGAAACAACTTTTACCAAGTACTGAGTCCTCCAACTACGAGTACTTCAAGAAACGACCATCCATCATTGACCACCACACCGACCAGTCAGCAACTAGCCTAACCCGAGTACTCAACGTACTCGACGATCTCAAGAGTGAAGTACTTGTATTGACCATGAAAGTCTACGAGTATCGACTGTGAAGCCAACGGCAACCGATTGCTAAGCCTCCGACTACCGCAGGCAGAACAGAAGACTGTGAAGTCTACGAGTATCAACAAGACTGCCAAATCTACGACCATGAAGACAGTTTGTAAAACCTACGACCATGAAGGTAGTCTGCAAAACTTACGACCATCGACCGCAAAGCCCTCGACTATCAACCAGTAAAACCTTCAACTATACGACTATTGAGTACTGTAGCTACGACTATGAAAGGGTACTGTAGCTACGATTACCTGCTGTGGTCATAAAACCGTAGTCGTACTACCATGGTCGAAAGGTCGAAGTCGGCCGTGGTCGAAACCAGACATGGTCGTAGCATGCCGTGGTCGTAAGCTGAACGTGGTCGTAGTGTGTCGTGGTCAAAGCATCCGTAGTCGTAATCGTGTTCATGCCGTGGTTGAAGTCAGCCGTAGTCGTAGTCGTGTTCATATCATGGTCGTAGAGCGTCTATTGCTATCGTCGTAGACTAGTGTCTGTGATCTGAACTCACTCGTAACTGTGCACAACTACTCAAGGGCAACGACTTCAACTGCAAACGACCAAGTCTTTCACAAACACAAAATTCAAAGCAAACCAAATATCAATTATTCATCAACTCTTTATTTACGATCATCCACATGGTATAACATGACTTTTGGATTATAGTTCACTATTCCTTAATTGTCTTTTTATGACTTTTGGCTTTTTTAGGCTTTTTGCTTTTTTTTCCTATATTCGTTTGCATTGTTCGTGATAAGATAACTTGTTTTTTCTATTTAAATTTTTTAAATTTTAATTATGTTAAAAAGCCACCAGCAACTACAGTGCAAAATAAGCCAGTTATAGTAAAAAAAATTTATATCAGCCAAACTAATTCGAGACATATCCTTAAAAAGCATGGGGTCTTAGCCATACAATTTGTGACACACTACTATAAATTATGATACACCCAGTTCACTGAAAACTAAAATATATATAGAGTTGTACAGGTACATCAATGTTTGACTGCCCTTGCTTTGGAGGCAACGGACCTATTCTTTTTAGTTGAAGCTTATAATTTTTGAGTTATTTATATGAGAGATTATAGAGTAATAAAAATTTACGTACGGTTTTTGCTAATATAAATGAAGTTGGTATAGTATGTACTATAATTAACTAGTAGATCCAATTTTAAAAAATACTTCGTTTAAAAACTAGTCACTGTAGAAAAATCAAAAGCTGGAGTCAAAAGTTTAAAAAGAATATGGCCAACAACTCAAACTTATCCGGTCATTCCATTATCACAAGCTTTCTTCCCTTTGAAAATAACTCATTTTCAATGATGTCCTTATGATCTCCTCAGCCTTACAAAGTGAATTAAGTCGGTGTGGCTAGGTGGAGAATTAAGTTCTTCCACCGCCACCTATGAATCTATGATATATCCTGATTCGTGCACAAGATAGCCTAGTCCCCCATCCAACCAAAAACCGGTAGGAACGGTGTAAAATAAAAAATATTCGCAGCCAACTTCTGGTGCTCCAATGAGGTCAGCAAGCTGGTTACTATAACTACGGATTTGTTTTTTAGACTACGAAATATAATTTTTTTTGTCACAACTTATTAAGTCTAATAAATGATGATCGTCGAGAAGTGTTAAAAAAAATCAAAAATCGCTGAAAAAAAATGGAAAACGACCGTGACCTCCGCTCTGGTCAGGTCTCCCACTTGATTGAAATCGCCACCCACATGCGCGCCCACCTGATTCGTCGCCGTCTCGTCTGCGCCCGCCCGCCGACCCTGCTGCCGTCCACCCACCAAGCTGCGGCACTAGCAGCGGTATAAATTCCTCGCGTCTGCCCCCACTCTGCTGCACCTCCGCTTCCAATTCCAGTCTGCAAACGCAACAACGAATTCAACACGCACCACTTCCGTCGTCGTCGTCGTCTTCCCTAGAGAGACCCCTCGAGCGCCGGCACGCTAGGGAAAGGAATTAACAGAGGAGAAGAAGCGATGCCCAAGGTTTATCCCAACGCCGCCGTGCAAGAGCCGGTCAGCACCGCAGCGTGCCCTCAGCCCTCGTCGTCGGCCGAGGAGTCCACGGTGCTGACGGTGTGGCGCAAGTCGCTGCTCTTCAACTGCGACGGCTTCACCGTCTTCGACGCCAAGGGCAACCTCGCCTTCCGCGTCGACTGCTACGGCTCCGGCAGGCGCGCCGAGGTCGTCCTCATGGACGTCGCCGGAAAGCCTCTACTCACCGTACGCCGCAAGGTCCGTCCCTCACTGGTTTCCAAGTTATTCCATGTCCTTGCTAACAAACATGAGTTCATCCTTCATTATTAAAAGAGGGGCCTTTTCTCTAAATCATACGCTTGCTTACAGAAATTGAGCCTGGCGGAGCACTGGGTGATCTACGACGGCGACGGCGACGGCGCCGCCAAGCCGCTGCTCTCCGTCCGCCGCCACGTAAGCCTCCGGTCCTCCAAGGCCCTGGCGCACGTCACGCCCCTCTCCTCCCTGACCTTGCCCGAGGCCTACGTGGTGGAGGGCTCGTACGGCCGGCGGAGCTGCGCGGTGCGCGACGCGCGCGGGGACGCGGTGGCGGAAGTGCGGCGGAAGGAGTCGGTGGGCGACGACGTGTTCCGGCTGGTGGCGGAGCCCCGCCTGGGCGCGCCGCTGGCCATGGGCCTCGTCATCGCCCTCGACGAGATGTTCGGCGGCTCGGGGCGGTCGCTGCTGCCGAGGATCTGCAGATCTAGATAGAGATGGCGTGGGGGAAGTCACAGGGCCCACCTGTCAGCGGCGGTAGAGCCTAGTGCGCCGTATCAGCTGGACTCCACCGGGCCGGCCGGAGAATGACGACACGTTCACGATCATATATTTCCGAGGAGCAGGCGTCATACATTGGATTAGTTGGAGAAAAGAAGGTAGTTGCTTAATTGTGTAGGGATGGTTTATATATCTGCTTATACATGAAATTTTACTTCTGCCTTCAGTATTCGTTTCTGTTGCTCAGTTTGGTAACGTTCATAGCAAATCTAGCCAAACAGGTCATCCGGCACGGCTCGGCACGAGCCTATATAAGCACGGTCCATTTAGATATAGCCTGGTTAACTAAATGAGTCGGCCCACGGATTCAATCTCGAATCTAGGCACGACCTAATAAGATCACGGGTCGTTTTATACCAACCCGAGTACGTGTAGCACGACATGCCAAAGATGACCTGTTTAGCACGCAAACCTGTTGTCGCCTGCGCTGAGCGTTTCCTCATCAACCACCGCCTCCTCGGCTCCTCCCCTACGCCCTTCCCGCTGACTTCTCCCTCTCGTGCTCTGCCGCTTCCCTCATCGGCTCCTGCCTCTCTAGCCCCTACCACCTTCCTCTCGTGTTCCACCGCTCAGCCCACTCAGTCGCTCCCCTTCTCCCTCCAGCAAGCTCCCTCCCTGTCGTGCCACGTTCTCCACCACCGTCATGCCCCATTGTCTGCTCCGCCCCCTTCCTCTCTCAGCCCCTCACGGGCCATGCTGGACTTAGTCGTGCCACGTTTGACACAGTACTGTGTGATATAGTATACAATAGCCTGTTTAGTTATAGATCAGACTAATAATGCCGTACCTTGGATCACCAGGATTAGCCAAAAGATGGAACTTTCTTCCACTGCTTACAGTTACACAGTCACACCAGGCGTGTTACTTACACCATCGTGTGAAATCGAGCTTTTTTCTCAACAGATCTGACGCTACTTCCTTTCATACAGCTAGCGTCTGAATTCTGAAGGATTCTTCCCGTCTGCCTCGGTCTACCTGCGTGTTACTTACACCATCGTGTGAAATCGAGCTTTTGTCTGAACAGATCTGACGCTACTCCCTTTCGTAAAGCTAGCGTCTGAATTCTGAAGGAATCTTCTCGTCTGCCTCGGTCTACCTGAGAACACATCTATGAAATCCAACACTTAAATGACTCGATTAATTAGTTTGCCACACTCGCATACATCTATAAAATGACTCCATTGCGGATTCAGGATGGAGCTTAATTAGGACTGTCGTAAATCCAACACTTAACAGAGATAAGCGAGACATTAGTACTATTTCAAACGCTGACTGTTCGTCGTGCGTATCGTGCTACCCATGCCCAGCGGTTGCCATTCACTCGGTCAGTCACTGTGTATGCATGATTTGTAGTCTAACTAGGGCCTAGTTGCTACCCCAAAATTGGAACGCAGCTTTTCTGATCCTTTCTTCTTGTTTCTCTCGTGTTTTCGTCCATATGGTAGGGATTCAGAGCATCCTCTTTATTCCCTCATGTTTCTTTGATGCTCTGAATCTCTGTCACGTCGATGGAAACACGAGGAAAACACGGAGAAGGAAATAGGGAAGCCGGTTTCCCAAAATTGTACCAGCCTCAGCTGGCAACCGATCAAAATCTTCGTTGCAATTATATTTCAGGATATTCTGCATGCATGCTTAATTAGCTTGCAATCCAGTTCTGTCTTTCGTACTAATCAGTAACCACCGATCTAACAACAGACATCTGCATGTCACAATTGTCTGTAAGTTGAGGGAATGCATGCATCACCCTCTTGCCTAATCAAAGTGGCACTACTACTGTGCAGGAGTGTCTCTTTGTCTTGTCTCTCGCAGTGCACTTTGTAGCAGCCGGTAAAGTAAGTTATAGGGGTGAGTGACTCTTTTAAAATATTTTCTTAACTATCATCAATAACACGTGACGAAAACATAATCTCACAGGTTTACCAAAGTCAAGAGACAAAGAACACAAATTATGACGGAGTTCTTGCCCTAACCAGTTTGACCACAGGCTTAGGTGCGGTCTGACCATCAGGCCCGATCGAACCACTTACTTCACTAGTCGGATCGCTCGGCGGTTAGACTGCTCGGGCACTGGTCTGACGACTCACTGGTTGAATTACTTGGTTTCTTGCGGTCTGACCGCTTGCCAAGAAAAAGTGTAAAACAGCACTAGCACCGCACACAATCCAAGAAAAGAGCCAACTCCCAAACTACTAATTCAAATGCAGTGAAACTTGGTACAAGCCCTTCCTAGGATGTTATGAACCTATTCCAATCATGTATTGTGAGGATCGTTGCCAAAGTTTCTATCTTTATCCAAAACAAGAAATATTGCAACAAAATTAGGTAAAAGAGAGAAATCTTGATCTACTTTTGCTAGTGAGTTTTTGATGATCTAGATAACCTCGGATAGATTCTCACATGTCATAGTACGTTAGACCATAACATGAATTCAACCCAAATTGCTCACAAGAGAAAAATCCTCAAATCACCTCTCTCTTGAGGAAAATCGGGTAAACTCAAAAACTTTCTTTAAAAGGTGCCTAGATATATGAGAATTGATCTCTAAGAGATGCCCCCACCTCTTACACGTCCTTGGCACCAGAGAAAATCAAGAAGAGAGAAATCTAAATAAGAAGGCTAAGTAAATCAAAAGCACAAAAAAGGATCCATTTCACAACTCACTTAGATAAACTTTGGATGTTCATTTCATTTGGAGAGAAATATTTTACAGTCACCCCTTAAGATGGCATAGCGCTAAGCCTAAAGCGCGCACACACACACACGGCTCCACATAAAGGAAACTCTGATCTCTCTCCTAGAGTTGATATTTCTCTTAAGACACACTAGTGCTTATATAGTGGAGGCTCCTCATATCTCACTTAACCCTAACAACTATGTACTCCTTAGTGGATCATACCACTTATAAATGGGGAAACCTGGTAACATACACACAAATAGGTTTTACAATCACACATATTTGCACACTTTTCAAATCATGACTTCCATGACTCCAAAAGCCTGATAAGACATTCTATCCTCAAAGATGTGATCTAAACCACTTAGACTAATGTCGTGGTTTTGCAAACCATCACTCCACCCGGTATTGAATAATTTCCTCAATTACTCCTACTAGTCTTCAAGAATATGCGATGCCCAATGCCTCATCGCCAAGATCATACACTGCTCTGAGGCCGTCATCACTTAAAACAACTGAGTCCTATGGCACACCACATCACACCATAGTTCGTGATGTCCAATTACTTGTTGCCAAGATCTTATATTTGCTCCGATAATCGTCACCACTTGAAACGCATAAGTCCAATTGACACATCATACTTGTCCTTTTCCTATGCTTCTCCGCTTAAAATGATGCTCTACCTAGGCTTACGCGACACGACATAGCCTTAGGACCCCTTCTATAGTCTTGGTCTTGCTGCTAGCTGAAACAATCATCAAACACCTACACATCAAAAAAATAAACAATCGATCTGAACACAAATGACATTCACTTGACTCTCATTAGCAAAACACATGTATGGATCTATGCCATAACTTACACTTGCATGGATACCTCATGAATAACACTTGCATGGACATTCTATAACACAACCAAAAAGCAACTCAACACAACTCAATAACAGCGTCTAGTCTAATCGCGACATCCATGCTGGTAAGATCACCCTACACATGTCGATCAGACTCCGTGCAATGGCTGGTCATACCACTCCTTGCAACTCACCGAAGATCTCTCTGAAAATAGCTACCGCCAACTACGGGTCGGTACTACCGCCAACTACGGGTCGGTACTATCGCTCTCCAGTCAGACTGCACTCCTCAGTTAGTACTACCGCACGCTAGTCAAACCACCATCATAACCGATCAGACCACAAGTCGATCATAATGCCACTTCAGGGTTGGTCAGATTGCCAGCAATCATACAACAAAAACAAAGAGTTCAAAACACAAAATCAAACTCAAACTATACAGATCAAATCAAATACTCATTATAAATGTGATATGACCTCCACATTGTCATACAACTTCCCTGCACCGACCAACCAATCACGTTTTAATCACCTTCTTTCAGAGAAAAGGGATGGAGGTGCCAACGACCTGTGCACGCAAATCAGTCGTTCCACTAGATCCAAACTCACTCCGTGTGGGATCACATTGTACTCCTAGCGAGGCCACGTCCGCAGGTTAGTATGCATACCTGCGTCACATGTTGAAGATCGAGCACATGCATTCATGCAATGGTGAACGGTCCTGATTACTGAAATATCTAGGAATATTAATTGTTCTCCATGTTTTACTTGTGCTGACCGGAGGGGTGCCTTTTGGAACTATTTTCCTGCACTTTTCAGCGTTTAACTTGACGGTAAGTTCATGGAGTGCTCCGTTGACATGGTGATAGGCCTGCTGAATTTTCAGCTAGAATTCCCCTGTTTCTTCCATTGATCCATCCATGTGCGTGTGCCACTAACCCGGACAAGTCTTGAGAATGACATCCAGTGATGCTGCAGATTGAATCGTGTAAGATATTTGCCATTTGTTGCGTCGCTCAGAACAGAATACGGGCAGGGAGTGATGGATGCCAACAAGCTGCTGCCGCACACAGGAGAGAGACAGGGAGAGGGGTCGACAACGAAATGTATAGCTAATAGCTAAGCATATATGTCATGCAAAACGTGTGCTAGCTTGCCTATCGAGTCGTAACCTACAGCCACACATTCCTGCTACATCTTGTCCACGAAAGAGGCTAGCTAGACTCAGTTGTTCCGGTGGCAAGGGAATTTGAGGCAGAAACGGAATCCAGCATGGTACAGAAAGATGGCTGCCTGAATTTCTATATATGCTCGTCCAGTGTCATAAAGATGGCTGCCTGAATTTCTATGCTCGTCCAGTGTGTCATTTTCAGGCCTGCATGCGCCACAATTCATGTGACATTAATCCGGTGAACTTTTGCACTTTCGCAGCCGAGATTGGCGAACTTTTTCAGGAGTACTTAGGCACTTTTGTGGGCTAAGGGCCTGTTTGGTTCATAACCAGAAGTTGCCTAGTCACAAGTTAGGCATGCTATAGTTTTTAGGTAGCTGTTTGGTTCACTGACGTAACTGTGGCATGCCACACTTTCTTAGCACCCGGCCCCACACGTCATAGACTCAGTTTCTTGCCAAACTTTGCCACAAGTGTGGCTTCGATTTTGTTAGCCACACTTTCTGTGGCAGCCACATATTGCCTAAGTTTAGGCATGGCAAACTTAGGCACCAACCAAACAGGCCTTAAGTCATCCTGTCCTCTCCTCTCCAGATGAGCGTGATTAGAAAAGCATGCGCAAGGAAGCTAGCAGCCACACAAATAACAAGCCCGTCCGTCAACTTTGAGTTGCTGCATGCCAAGTTAACTACGTTCCGTCTGGGAGAATAAAACGTACGTAGTGATTGGTGGAAGACCAACGATACCTTCTCCGAATAGGAGGATAGACAATGCGGACATCTGATCCGAACGCTCTTATCGTACAATATGCTTCCACCGTTCGATCTGCAATTAACCATCAGATGTATAAAAACTATCACCGGCTTCCCTTTCCTTTATCTTGATCTCCTTCCTGCATAACTAGGGGGCACATGGACGACACCAACAAGCATAACCTGTCGGGGAAGGAGGTTACGGCCAAGCCAGGGAGGAACCTATGGCTCGAACCTCAGCTCGCCACGGCGGCGCTAGATTACATCCAATGGCTGAGGAGCTCGCTGTCACCAGCAGTGCTCGTGGAGCCCACGACCAGCGTTGGTGGCGGAGCTTGAGCGCCACAAGGGATGTCATAGGAGCTTGCAGATGGCATGGCTAGTGTTACTAGAGCTGGAGGAGTGGTGATGAGGACATCACTTCTATGCATGCAATCAATTGATCTCAACCTATGCACTTGCAAGGTCCAACACAAGAGCTCGCACACGTCAATTAAACTATTAGATAACTTCGTTTCTAGAAGTGAATTTTGTTTCTAAAAAGAATATGCTGCTACCTAATGCATTTGATATTCTTTTAATCAGGAAATCAGGAGCTGATCATAAAGAAAAACATGTGAAATTCAATTCGGCCTTCGGAGATAGCACCGACTTCAAACGAGACTCCCTTTGAGCTCCATGAGTATTTGATGGAAAGCTTATCTCATTCTCTTTCCAACGGATCTGGCCTCACCTCCAAATTCCGTTTGAGCACGACGCAATCTGCAAAATAGTCCTCTGTTGTCTATGATTCCGAATCAGGCTGGTGTTGCACCACCTCCACTTGGACCCATGGGCCTTGTAACCCTAGAGGCGTGCGCCCACCCCCCTAGCCACCACCCTCTGGCCATCCTCCTCATATAATCTAATATATGCTACACTTTAGGGTTTGGATTTCTTTTGTTTAGTTTCTCCATTGTGAAACTCTTATTCTTCATTTGTGTTGACTAGACCAACCATAAAGAATCTCTATGGAATCTCATCTTTTGAACTGAATCATATATTTGCAATGCATCAGATTACATTTTACCTTGTTCTTCTGTGCTTCTTTGGTGTATCCAGGAATTAATCTTTGTGATCAGGTCATTATTCGTGCATGGTTGATAACGACTTGTCGAGTAGTTCAACGATTATGTGGTTTCAAGCCTTGCAAGTTCATAGCCAGGATTATGAGAGTTGAGCAACTACTACCGAATTTATCTTCTTATAGAAAGATTGGGACAACATCAGTTCATTAAATGGTATCAGAGCTCAAGGTTGCTCAGTGAGAGTTTACTGTCTTTCATAGTTAGATTGCTTAATTTTGAAATTCTAGAAAAGGCCAAAACAAAATTATTAGGGTTAGCTCATCTTGTTCAAATCAATCTGTGCCTTACAATTTTTTTTTCGGTATTTTGCTTGTTGAATTTTTTATTGCATCGTCATGTCTAGTTGCTGATTTCTACTATCAACCAGTTACTATTCTATGACCATCAGCTAAGCACTGTAGCTACGACCATCGACAAGGTACTGTAGCTACGACCACTGACCAGTTACTATAGTTCAAACTATCAATCACTGATCGCGGGTGACACCTCCAACTGTCGACCGTGGCCGTAGTCTTCCAATCAAATAACCCAATATAAGGTTGTGACTATAAATCGATTCACTGTAGTCTTGACCAGTTCATTGTTGCTTACAGCCGATTCACTATTGCATACGACCGGTTCACTATTGCACATGGTTGGTTCACTGTTGCATACGACTGGTTCGTTGTTGCTTACGACCAGTTCACTGATCGAGGTCGAAACCTACCGACTGCCGACCGTGGTCCACACCTCCGACTACTAATCATGGTCATTGTGCCATGCTCGACCCACCATGGTCATTCTGTCGTGGTCGAAATGCCTTGGTTGTTTTGACGTGGTCGTAAACTCTCAGACAACAATTCCAGTTTTCCAAAAACGCATTGACCGAAACTTTCACAAACACAAATTTTAATGCAACCCAAATTATAATTATTCATCATCACTAAATTAAGACCTATCCACATGGTCTAATAGATATAATTAAACAAATGAGATCATCTCTTACACTTGAGACAGTAGAGGCAATCACCTACTAGGATTAGTAGAAAACAGATGAGCAGCAACAGCATCAATTATAGGATCCCAAGATTGCGTAGGCGTTAACAGATCTTAACATCGAGTAGCCAATATATATGCATGTATGTAGGTAATGTACTCTTTTCCTTAATAGGGGAAACCCACACTGGGTTATAAGGTTTTTAACGAGACAATAACAATATATCTATAAATTATCAATGAAATTTCACCATTTCCCCTAAATATTTACAAGTCCACAATTTTAAACAATTAGTTAAATTTCTATATTTTCCCTCTCTATTTCCTATTTCCCCTTTTGTCCATTTCCCTCCCTTTTCCACCGCCTCTCATTTTATCCCGTTCTCTTTCCTACTTTCTTTCCCCAATTCCCCATTCGCGGGAGCCTCTCTTATCCAACCTCTAGGCACCACTACTTCTCGCTTCCCCTCGCCTTGCCTCCCGGCCTCCGCTAGGGTTTTCACCGCCTTCGCGGAGGATCGGGTGCTTCGGGCCATGCCCTTGTGGGGGATTGGGCTGGTGCTGCTAGCTATACGGAGTTGTGTGGCCAGCAGAGCCGTTCGGGACCATCGCATGGAGATGAGATCAAGACACCATCTCAGCACCTCAGCGACGATGGCAAGCGTGGCTTCACGGTGGAAGCGGGCAAGCGTGGCGGAGGACGGCAATCTCCCCCGTGGTTCATATATACTAGTACTCATGGATACCATAAAGTCTTGGAAATGTGGTTGTATGCTTGGTACAGAGAAGAAAAAGAAGAGATAACTAGGGATTACCTAGCTATGGAGGGATATGTTGGTTTTCGTTCCATATATATTGCTTGGTACGAAGCGAGGAAGGAAGGAAACTTGAGATAGAGAGAGAGAAGTAAGACGAAGCAAGCAAGGAAACCTGAGATGGAGACAAGGATATATAATATTCTCTTCTCTCTTGCTACTAGGGATGGAAATAGATTGGATATGATCGAATAGTTTCAAATAAGAATACGAATCTATATTTTCAAAATGAATACGAATATGAATTTAAATATTATCAAATACAAATTGAATATCGTAACGGTTATGAATTCGAATCAAATATGTACTCAATTCAGTTGAATATGAATATCCTCCTACAACTTATATAACAAATCTCAGTAGAATAAATTCCTAATGGTTTTGCCAGTTTTTCACCGGTTTTTGACTGGTTACCGACGATAGGCATAGGAAACGGATCGAATATGAATCGAATAATCTCGAATACGAATATTCTCAAATACGGATATGAATATTCTCGAATACGAATACAAAAATTTTCGAATACATATTTTGCTTACTACGTTCGTGTTTTCTCAGATACAAAATATCGGATAAAATGGATTATCTGTTATCGTTACTCACCCCTACTTGCTACTAATACGGTATGGAGAAAAATGTGTGTTTCTGACCTAGCTTGGTTTCTATTCCATGGATGAGACCAGCTGATAGCAACTACGTGCTTGCATTGCATTCTCAGGATCCCTGTGGGTGTGGCAATGAAATGGTTAATTACCTGAGAGCGTTGAATTATTTTTTAATACAAATCAGACTGTACGTTGGTATTCAGTAGTTTTTTTGTAGCGGTGAAAACTTAAGCACGTTGTGGAAATCGCAATGGTTGAACTGAGATGTCGACAAGCTTCTCTCTCTAATAAAATGAAACGAAATATTAGCAAGCTATTCTGACCAAAAAAGAAAAAAAAACTTGGAGATGAAAGAGTGGATACAATTGCAGCGCATTACACCGTCATGATAGTGTATGGTTTAGCAAAGGCCCATATGCACTGTAGAAAAGAGCCTTTGGAGGCCCATGAGGGCACGTCCAACTCCTCTCCCCAAGGTCCAAGCCCAAACAAATCCGCTAGCTACTCTGACCCCACATGTCATGGGGCTCCGCATCCTATCACTAACACCACCCAGCAAAGGCCACTGATGGTGGGCCCCCACCTATTAATACCCCACCTGTCATGTGGCTCCACTCGACCCGTCCGATGTATGCATGGGTAAGGGGGGAGAGAGAGGCGGGCCGTTTGAAATTTGAATCCAACGCCTCTCTCCACGCTCCAATCCAACGTCTCTCCCACAGCCACACACACACACACACACACACACGCTATTCTATTCTATTCAATTCTCCCCCAAATCTCTCCGATTCATTTGAGTCGCCCAACGAATTCCTAATTTCCAATTTCTTTTCCTCTCGATCGCCTCACTCCTCCGGCAGCCATGGCGACCGTCACGCCGGGGGTGCTGCTCAAGCTGCTCCAGGCGATGCACACCGACGAGCGCGTCGCCGGCGAGCACCGCTCCCCGGCCCTCCAGGTCACCGCCGTCGTCCCCGCCCTCACCGCCTCCACCTCCGACTCCCTCTGGCCATCCAACGGCTTCCTCCTCCAGCTCTCCGACGGCCTCCACTCCACCTACGTCCAGCTCTCCCCCACCGACGCCGACGCCCTCCTCTCCGCGCGCCCCCACCTCGTCGGACACCTCGTCCACCTCGACCGCCTCCGCTTCGCCCGCCCGGTCCCACGCGCCGTCGGCCTCCGCCCCGTGCCCTCCTCCCGCTCAGTCCCCTGCGTCGGCAACCCCGAGCCCCTCGTCGCCCGTCCCGCCGCCTGCTCCCGCGGCTACGTCATCCAGCCTGCATCCCCCTCCGATGCCGGGCCGCCGCTTATGCCATCCAATTCCAGCAATGTACCACCGTCCGATACAACGGATGCCGTTAAAAGGACGGTTCTTGCTCCCAAGAACGTCGCGGAGGCCGCACCGCCGGCCGGCGGTTCCGCCATAAAGCGGCGGTTCTCGTCTCCGGCGCCATCCAAGCAGCGAGATCCATCGCCTTTGGTGAAGAGCGGGTCACGCGCGTCGTCGCCCACGGTGAAGGGCGTGTCCCGAGCGTCCTCACCTGCGGTCAGGGGTACGTCCAGGTCGTCGTCGCCGGCGCCGTCCAAGTGTGTGGTGCCAAGCCTTGTTGCGGCCAAGGAGGAGAACCGTAGGGCGGCAAGGGAGCCCGCGATTGTCGTGCCATCAAGGTACAGGCAGCCTTCACCAGGAGGAGGGAGAAGGGGAGCGGCGTCTCCAGCAGTCGGTGGGAGGCGAGCATCCGTCTCACCTAGTTCGCGGCGGCTGTCGGGAGAAGGGAGCAGCAAGAAGAAGGTCGGGGTGTTGGTGGCTGGTATCTCGAAGATGACAGATCTCGCAAACGGCTCGGCCATGAAGCCGGGGAGGAAAAGCTGGGACGATTCGTCAATGGCCCTTGCGGTGGCGGCGGCAGGTTCTTTGATGAAATCCAGGGGCAAGGTGGACAAGGATACTATTCTGAGGACTCAGGTCAGGGATCATGTTACATTGTGTCACAATTGGAATCTTAACATTTCGCTTGCTTGGTTGGCATATACTTGTTGGTGCAAGGGGAAGCATTTTATCAGTGCATATCACTAGAGTAGTGGTAACAAATTCATTGACGGCATGTTAAATTGAAATTGCTTTTGAACATCTATGTGCACATAAGAAATTTGGTTATGCAAACAAAATAATCTTGCAAGGCTAATAGCCTATGGTCGATTGCTGGTTGCTTGGTCAGTTACAAATCTTTTCAATTCAGCTACAGCAAATTGATCCAACAATCAGGCAAGGTTATTTCCTTTGTGTGAATATTGTGGTGAAAGTAATATATCTAAGGATGCTTGTGAGTTGTGACTGATACACATGGTATAACTGAAAGAAAGATCCAGATATGCTGTGCTGCCTCTCCATATTATTGTAGAGCTGTTACAGTGCCTGAGTACTAGTCATTTGTTGTTCGGTGTACTGCTTCTGTATTCTGCATTTGCTCAGGGTTAGTATGCCTAGATGTCTAGTTCAAGCGCCAACGGCAATTTCTTTATCGGAAAGTCATGCACCTGTGCAATGAAAATTTACCTTTTTCTGTAACTTCAGGAAGCAATGTCACGGCGACTGAGTGATGCAACAACCGAACCGTCCAGTAATGACGATTCATCTGTTGATGAGAGGCCAAAGCCACGTAAAAAGATAGAGTCTACTGCAGCAAAGACTAAAACTATCTCTCCGAAAATTATACTTCATGATCCTAAATGGACCGATAGCAGCATTCCATTGGATGCAGTTTCTGATAAACTTTCAAAGATTGGGAAGGTAAGCACTAAATTCCTCTTGCTAACAAATGCCCATTCTTTGAACCTTTACTGAATTCCTTCTAACATCATCTTTTACTGAATTCGCAGGAAGCTATTGAACGGAGAGATGCGGCAGCAACTGCTGCAGCTGACGCTGTACAGGAGGCATTGATCACTGAATCAATTATCAGGAACCTGAGGTAATTGAGAGCCATCTTTTCTTTCCCATCTGAAACCAAAATTTCTGTATGACGGTCAACATAATGTGATGATCGTAACATTGTGCTTATTGCTGTCTACAGCAAGTTTTCTGAACTTTGTTCGTTGTCGGAGGCCTCCAATCCATTCCCAACAGTCGAACTTTTCCTCACTGTCTATGAAGATACTCTAAAGTGGAAGAAAATTGCTGAGTCTATAACCACGAATGGAGCTGATGAAGCCGCATTCTGGGAGAAATCAGCTACTCACTGGGTTGAAGCAGCATTAGCAACTGATCTGGAGGTCCTCAAGCTAATCCCCAGCGCCACTGAATCCATCTCTCAGAAGAAGAACACTGATAAGCCCAAGGCTCCTCCAACGGAGCCACCAAGAACAAGCTTGTCCAAGCGGCAATCACATGGAGCTTCTGCAAAAGTCCAGCTCAAGGTCACACCAAGCCCTGCAGCGAGGTGCACATGGAGTAAAACTCAGGGCATGAACGAGACAGGTGAGCTTGCTAAGACCTTGTGGCGTGAAATGCATATGTGGTTCTTGAAGTTCGTGGATGAGGCAATGGATGTGGGCTTCCACCTCTTTGAAGATCAGAATGTTGCAAGTAGGGGAAAGCAGAGCGGTCACATAACGATGGTTCTGTCACAGTTCAAGCAGATCAGCGACTGGTTGGATAGGGTTGGGAAGATTGCAGAAGAGGAGACGACCAAGGAGAAGATTGAGTGCTTGAAGCGCAAGATTTACGGGTTTGTCATTAGCCACATGGGGTCTGCCTTTGAGAGCTCAGTCTCAGTTTCATCAAGGAGTTGAGGGATGCTTCAAGCTCTGAAGTTTCTTGGCTCGTCTTGTCATTTTCTGGATGAAATTAAGGCCGCATACTTCTACGATGAAGAGAAGTGGGCTACAATTGTAGCTATCAGTGGTGTAGTTCTTTTTTCTAATTTATCCCTTTTGTTTTGCTCTGTGAATAAGTTAATTTATTTTGTGATCTTCAAATGCCTTGTGTGTTTTATTAGTTATGAAGGGAGTCGGGCCCTGAATATTTGATGGTTCAGTTTGCATTGTTTTATGACTTGAGCAGTGACCGTTGGAAGATTACATCCTTGCAAATCATGTGGTTGGTGTAATGTACGGTTACGTTCACCAGAGTCTTGCTGCTGCTTGCAAAAACTTGTTTCCTGAAAATTCGGCAATGCTCTCCTTTACAACTTCAAAATGCATGAGATTGAGAATTTCTTCAGGGACATGCAAGTAGTAGGAATGTCTTGGAAGCCTAGTAATTTCAGATGAAACAGCGAAAGGCATAGTGGCATGACTAAGGCTCTGTTCTTTACGGCTTCTAAAAGCGGTTTTTGATTTTTGCTATAGTATTTAACTTTCAAACGGAGTATTTTCTTAAGACAGAGTCTACAAGTTAAAAACCCAACATCTGTATTAACTAAAATCGCAAGCGAGTATCTCTCTCCGTAATCTCTATCGTAAACATGTAAAATTCAAAAATTTTAGCCAAAAGTTATAACCTGCAGTCATATCAAACAGGCTCTAAGTAGCCTTCACTACATGGGAAAAAAGGACAGATGGTGGATTGTAATTTTTTTTAGAATGGTTGCAGTTGGTTGTCACAATTACGTTCAGGCGTAACACCCAATAGATTGCGCGATTCAATCCTAGTAAATACAGAGATTAACTCATATATAACGTGATTCTAGTTGCACTCAAGGGGTGTTTATATTAACTTCTGTGTAGAGAAGTTACAAGCTAATATAAACATTTGGCTTCTTGGAGTGGTTTTCTCACTCCTCTCGCTTTAGGGATAAAGCATATACACCCCACTCCTCTTGCTCCTATCTCGCGCACGAAATCTCTCCACTTTCCCCATTGCGCTCGTGTTCTCATTCTAAGGTGGTACTATAAGCCCAGGCTTCTGATTTTTTCACTATAGCGACTGAAAATGTATTGTAGCTGCTATGAGCTTTTCTGCATAATATATATATAGTATAAATAACAGGGGTACTATAGTGCTTAGGCTCCATGATTAAGACTTTTCATCTATAATTAAGACTTTTATCTATAATTGAGACTTTTCATCCATGATTAAGATTTTCTATTCTGATATATTATATATCATTATATTTGCATGTATCTAAAAACAATCTAAAGACAAAGAGATTTAGTGTTAAGATATCATGTGTCCTATTTCAGCGTCATATATGACGGGAGCGTCGATCAAGGGTGTGTTTGGTTCGTGGATGGAGGTTGTATCGTATATCCTGGCTGAGTGGATGCAGGTTGAGTGAAATCGTATTTCAGAAAAAGAAGATGTTTGGTGAGGCTGCATAAGCGGATACAAAAAAACTGAGATGCTGTTTGGTTGCCTATATGAGCGGATGCAGTCTACCAAACCTGAGAGGCTGACACGTGGGACCGCATAAGATACACTGCATCCACTCATCCAGGATGGCTAGTGAAGCTCATTTTGAGCGTATCCACCCATCCAGGATGAGGGCGTATTTTTGCATCCGCTCATACAGGCTGTATCCGCTTATACATGCAACCAAACAGGCTATTTATCAAATTATACGGATCCACCCATCCAAGATAAAAGAGATGCAGGCAACCAAACACACCTCAAAAGTTCCGGTGGACCTGGGCTCTGGTCGGCTGCAGCCTACGCAGAGTGCGCACCTTGCGCAGTTAACACACCAGTTGTTGGAGATGGATCCCGCGCCGCGACCGTTGCCCCCATCCCAGCCCAACCGGCCCATCCATCTCCTCCCACTTGCCTCTCTGAGCTCTCGCCTTCTTTCCATCCTCGCTTCCCTCTTCTTCATTTCAAAACCCACCACCACCACCCACCTCTCCTTGTCTCTAGGGTTTGCCTCTCTTCGCAACAGCCGGCAGGATCCGACCCGAGGAGGCCTCCATGGAGAAGTACGAGAAGCTGGAGAAGGTCGGGGAGGGGACGTACGGCAAGGTGTACAAGGCGCAGGACAAGGCCACCGGCCAGCTCGTCGCCCTCAAGAAGACCCGCCTCGAGATGGGCGAGGAGGGCATCCCCCCCACCGCGCTCCGCGAGATCTCCCTCCTCCAGCTCCTCTCCCACTCCCTCTACGTCGTCCGCCTCCTCTCCGTCGAGCAGGCCAACAAGAGCGGCAAGCCCGTCCTCTACCTCGTCTTCGAGTTCCTCGATACCGACCTCAAAAAGTTCGTCGACGCCTACCGCCGAGGGCCCAACCCAAGGCCGCTGCCCACCCAGGTCATCAAGGTAATAAATGTCACACGAACTAGTCTAGTAGTACTATCATGTTGATGATGTAGCATACGACTGTTTAGTTCCCTTGATTTAAACCAATCAAAATGTTGGCTTGCTTCAGTCCCCCACTCCGTCTGAACGATTTGAGCACTTGGGCAACTTCAGGTTGCATGCCTATTCGGAAATCTGTTACAGTGAAGATCAATTTGCGATGAAACAAACTAACCTGTGGGTTTTAATTTGTAATGGCACTTTTAATGTTGAGAATGGTACGAATCCTAGGTGGACTGAAAAAATGAAAACGTTGGTTGAGCCATATAAATGTGGATCAAAACAAATGTAGCATGAATACATTGAACAATATGGTGTGCCTGTCATGCTTGTAAATTAATTAAAAAAAAAAAAATCAAAATTCCTCATTTGAATGAAACTGAGTGTAAATACTTGTGTAGTTGCAAAAGGCTAACTAGGAATAGAAAGTGCCTTAACGATTGGAACTCAACTCAGCATCCACAGCAGATCATTGTTGATAATGTTTCGTATTTTACATACACACATGTACAGATTTGGGGCCTCCAGTAGATCATTGCTGATAATCTGTCAGGAGCTTCTTCGTCACATGTTAATTTTGAGGATCAAATAGAGGAGTGTGTTTCATGCCCAATATAAAAGAACGTCATGCATGTTGGAACTAATCTTGTTATTGATAGTGGTCGGTATTCGAGTCGTGTGTAGTTGGTGTTCGAGTACTATGTGGTCGGTGCTTGAGTACCGTGTTGCTATGTAGCACGGAGATACGACACGGACACGTCTTGGACACGTGTCGGCGGCGTATCGGCTGATTTCAGAATTAATTTTAATTATTAAAATTCTCGACACGTGTCGGACACACTAAATATACAAGTCGGGCACGGTTTGGACACAGCCGGCCCAGGAATGACCTAGGACACGGCCGGCCCATAACGCACGCACAGGTGTTGCCCTAACCCTAACCTCCTGCCCCGGATACCGGGCGCCTCATTTCCATCGTGCTCGCACGCTCGCGCTTCTTCCCCGCCGGCTCCCGCACCTCGCCGCCGCCCGTCGGCTTTCTCCCGCCACCTACTCCCGTACCTCGCCGCCGCCCACCGGCTCCTGCACCTCGCCGCCGCCCGTCGGCTTTCTCCTGCGCGCCGCCGGCGTCCCCGCTCCACCGAGGTATCATCTCCCCGCTTCTCTGTTTTAGCATTTAGGGTTGAGATGCAGACTGCAGTATGCTAGCAATATATATTTAGACATTTAGTAAACTTGTGCTTGATTGCTTGTTTCATCATTCTAGAAAAATGGAAGCCGCTAATTCTAGTGCTAGAGAGGAGGAAAACACAAGCAACAATAGGTCGAGGCATACACTTTACAAATTACAAGTTTACAATTTACATTATTTCAGTTTAATAAGCATGTGGAAACATAGAAAATAATACGTATATATAATTTATTTATTATTTAAATATATATAGCCGTGTCGCCGTATTGGTATTTTTGGGAAAACGGCGAATTCCCGTGTCGTGTCGACGTATCCGTGTCCTTGCATCATAGCCGTGTTGTAGTCGTGTATAGTCGGTGTTCGAGTACTGTGTGGTCGGTGCTCGAGTACCGAGTAGTCATGAGCAGAGTAATTGTGTGTCGAGAACTGTGTAGTCGAAGATCCTGGAGTCGGAGAGCAGTAGGAGACTCCGAAGTAAAGTACTCGTGTGTTGAGTATTAGGCAGTCTTGTATCGAGTACTCGTGTGTCGAGTACTAGGTAGCTGGATTCAAGTACTCGTGTGTCAAGTACTTGGTAGTCGCAGTCGTGAGTCGATCTGTGCAGTGATCGTAACTGCAGTGATTGCAGCTGCAGTGGTCGTAGCTACGGTAATTGTAGCTACGGTAATTGTAGCTACAGTGTTCGTAGCTGCAGTGGTCGTACCTATAGTAGTCGTAGCTACATTACCCAGTTGAAGAATCCGTAGTCGAGAAGCTGTTATCGAAGTGCTCGTAAGTCAAATAGCAGCAGTGGTCGAGAAGCTATGGTTGAAGTACTCATAAGTCGAGTAGTAGCCGTAGTCGAAGAGCCGTGGTCCTAGCAGCCGTGGTCGAGCAAACGTAGTGGTTGTAAGTCGTCATTGGGTGTCCGAGTAAATAAATCGTGGTGTAATTAGTAACTGCATGCATGTAACGGAAGTATTAGTGGTGTAGTTAGTACACCATCAAGGTTTTGTAACTATTTGTTGTGTTGAGTAGTATATAAAGAAGAGAAAATGGAAAAGTTGTATGGCATTACGCAGCGAAAAAAACTCTATATGCCTGAGTTAATCGCAAAAACTCTGTGTCGAGTTGCTCAAAAGTGTTCGTGTGTGTTGCGTCCATTGAGAGTATGCATTTTGATCCGTTTGGACCAATAGTGCATACTATAATAACAACTCTGCACCATCATTGTTGCTAGGACTGTGCGTTCGGTTAATTCGGTAAAATCGGTTCGGTAAATACGGTATATACGGTAAATACGGTATTTTTGAAAATACGGTTTGGTATCGGTAAATCCCAATTTATTTCGGTACGGTATCGGTAAATACCATATTTACCAAAGTTATCGCAAATTGCAAATAATATAGTGACTAGAGCTTGCTAGAGTCCTTTGCTAAAACTTGGTAAAATTAGGACTGTGCTACTTTTTTTTGCCTCTGTGCAGTCTCTATGCTAGGGTATTGTTAGTCCTACCACTTTACAATTCCCCTGCTTAGAGTTGTCTATGGCGATGGCTAGATGCTGGCCACATTAAGAGAACAACTAGAATAGCAATTGAGGAAAAGAGCATCAACCCATTAGAGACAAATAAGAAAGTAAAATTCATATGCATATATAAAGTAGAAGAGCTGTTCGGTGATGTGTAGTTATATTACAGCACGAATAGATGGAATCTTTTGATTAGCTAAGAGTTGCCACTAGGCTCTCATTAATATATATCCTATTCAAAGCATGGTCGCATTCCATATTCTGTAGATTGTTAAATCCAAATGCATCCCTAATCACGAGAAGCTTTCACCACTTGAGAATGCATCCCTAGTCTCTGCTAGGCTGCTAGCTACAGCCGACGGGCCAGTACCGGTGTCCAGTGGGCCGTGGGGGTCTGGGCGATCCGAGGCTCCGAGCGGGCACCGTTCGGTATTCGGTTTTTTCAGTTTTTCATCGGTTTTTCCCGAAAAAACCGAACACCAAAAAAACCATAAATATAAAAACCGAACCGAAAACCGGTCAAACCGAGTTGACCGGTTCGGTTCGGTTTTTTCGGTCCGGTTGAGATGTGCACAGCTATAATTGTTGCTTTCTTAGAAATTTTCTACTCACTCTTTTTGAATTTTTAGGCTCTAGCACGAGAATTAAGGCATGGTTCTAAATTACCATGGAAGCCCTCTTAATTTCATGAGAGTATATGTGTACAATATAGTATTTATTATAGCTAAGAAGTTATTGAGGAGGGAGGGAAGTACAGAAGGAAACATTGTGTCTTTCTGAAAATCGGAGGGAGCATACAACTACACTAAATACATTTGCACCTCCGTTGTGAGCTATTCAGGCATAAAGAACCATCTACCGCACCACTTTAGAATAGCATGCAAGATTAGAATTGCATGATGGAAGAAAAGATCTAGGGTAACTCAGACCAATGCACAAGCACAACAATTGAAATAGAAACGAACAAACAAATAAACTAAAATTTTACTGAGAACTTGGAGCCTGGTGCTTTCCCACATCTGTGACAATGTGTGTGTAAACAAAAATCCAATTGTGTGGCAAAAAAAAGATGAATCTGTAGAGTGAATGTAATGCTGCCTATTGAGCCTTGAGAGGATTCCAGATTGGTCTACATAATTCCATAATTGGTAATTGCAATTTTAGAAATAATTTTTGGAGGCGGCAGATGTTATGACTTGCAAGGTAGTAGTATATATCAGCCAAAGTACATGCCTTATTTGTATCAAAAAATATATCATTATTGCCTTCTCAATTTTGTATGGACTCCGTTATTGAATCGCTGACGTGTGAGGTTTTATTTTTCATGTAATAATGCAGCAGTTTCTCTTTTTTCTTAGACTAATGAGAGATTTGTATTATTCATGGAATAATGGGAACTTTTGATTTTTGAAGAGTAGATATCTAGATAGACTAATCTCTTTATAATTAGAATTTTTTCTGCTACTTTGTTGTGCTATACAATATGCAAGCACAATCCTCACAGGCAGTCTGCCCTAATTGCATAGAATTCTATTTGTATCCATTAGTTCTATTTCACAATTTTTCTCCATTACACACGCTTCTATTGCCCAAACCATGGACTTGAGTCGCACTCCACGTTAGTGTCAAAAGATATTAAGAGAATGGTTTGCAACTGACATACATTTGCTTTCTATTAATCATATATTTATATACAAGTATATGAGTGTGAACACTTTCACATGTGAATATTAAGCACTACTTCTAGTGGAAACATCAACATTAATAGGAATACTAAATAATAGTGAAAACATGCACTAATGGGAATAATAAACAACAGTGGAAACATAACTATCCTAGTTGTTTAACACTCCCTCTCAATCACAACGGTGAGGTTGAGATTGTGTCGTAGGATCTTCAGTTGTTGTATTCCAATTGGTTTGGTGAGACCATTGGCTAATTGATCTTGTGATGATATGAATTGAATCTCCAACACCTTTCTTGCCGCTTGTTCTCAGACAAAATGAAAGTCTACCTTAATATGTTTAGTTCTAGCATGGAACACAAGATTAACAGAAAGATATGTGGCTCCAAGATTGTCACATCACAGGATAGACGCTTGCGATTGATAAATTCCAAGTTCTCTCAATAGCGACTTTATCCAGATGATTTTTTTGCCATGTCATTTGCAAGAGTTTTGCTCTCTATCTTAGTACTAGATCTCGCCACTGTGGCTTGCTTCCTTGAACTCTATGATATGAGATTGGAGTTAAAGAAAACCGCAAAACCACCGGTTGATCTTCTGTCATTTGTTGATCCTAACCAATCTGCATCAGAGAATGCACTAACCAAATTAGAAATAGACTAGCGAATACAGAGTTTGACACTTACTGTGTGTCGTACATACCGTAAAATTCTTTTCACAGCTGTCCAATGATGTTTGGTTCGCATACACAGAAATTGACACACCTTGTTGATCGCATATAATATATTTGGTTGTGTCAATGTTAGGTACTGTAAATCACCTACTATACTCCTATACCGTGTTGCTTCTATAGTTGATAACTCCCTTCTGTCAGACTTTGATAAATTTTCAGTTATCAACATTGGTGAAGTTATTGGTTTGCATGTTGTCATATCGTCCGTTGCGGAAGGTCGATGGATTATTTAGACTAAACAAGGGCGAGATTCTCTCCTGATCGACATACTTTGATGCCAAAGAAGTAATGAAGATCATTGAATTCCTTGAGAGCAACCTCTGACTGCAATTTTTGAATCAAGGTATGAATAGCATGAGGAGATGAGCTAGCGACAATAATGTCATCAACATAAACTAGAATATATGTGGTCACGTCAGTATGATTATAGATGAACAGAGATGTGTTAGCTCGAGAAGGAATAAAACCAAGTTCTTGTACATAAGAACTGAGTCAACAATACCAGGCACGAGGTGATTGCTTCAACCCATAAAGAGTTTATCCAATTTGTACGCATGATGTGGAAACTATGGATCCTCATAACCCGGTGGTTGTCACATGAACACATCCTCTTATAGAACGCCATACAAAAATGCATTCTGTACATCCAATTGACGAAACAACCATCTATGTGACACTGCTAATGATAGAACAAGATGAATTTTAGCGGGTTTCACAACCGGGCAAAATGCTTCTTCATAATCAATCCCGTACCGTTGTTTGAATCCTTTTGCAACCAATCTGACCTTATAGCGTTCAACAGAGCCTTTAGCCTTCGTCAATTTAAATACCCACTTGCAGTTAATGTTATTGCGATCGGACTGAGATACGAAATGCCATGTCTTGTTCATTAATAATGCTTGATATTCAACATCCGTTGACACCTTCCAATTTCTATCACAAAGAGCATCCTCAAGAGTTGCCGGTTTGCAACTGACACACATTTATCTTCTATTGATCATCTATTTATATACAAGTACCAATGTTCCCCTAGGTGCTAGGCGCTAGTCAGGCGGCAGACCAGCGCCTAGCGTGATTAGGGGCTAGGCGGGCAAAATCAACTAGGCAGCCAAGGCGGGAGGCTGGCGCTTAGCGCCTAGGCAGGCAAAATCAGCTAGACAACCAAGACAGAAGGCTAGCGCCTAGGCGCCGCCTAGGCGGGCTATTCAGCCGCCTAGGGGAATACTAACAAGTACATGAGTGTAAACAGTATCACGTGTGAATATTAAGCACTACCTCTAGTAGGAATATCAGCACTAATAGGAATACTAAACAACAGTGGAACCTTACAATAATGGGAATACTAAACAACAGTGGAAACACAACTATTCTAATGGTTTAATAGTTAGTACTTTATATGAACAATGACAACACCTTTCTTTACTTCCTTGTAGAGTTTCTTGTATCAGTTATGCAAAGGAGTTGCACATTGCCATGGCCATGGTGTCCTTCACCGGTTGGTCTTTTGTTCTCTTATTTATGTTGCTGAACTTGTCAGCCCCATACAACAATGCATTTGTCGTTGATGTGGTTTATGCTATTTTGCTTGATTTCATAGGGATTTGAAGCCACAGAACCTGCTGGTTGACAAGGAGAAGGGGATATTGAAAATTGCAGATCTTGGGCTAGGTAGAGCTTTTACTGTTCCTATGAAAAGTTACACCCATGAGGTACTGTTTACTCATATGTACAACTTCAGGTTCTGTGCATGCTCTAGCAAGTTCTGTATTCATGTTCTCTGTTTTGTATTGTAGATTGTGACGCTTTGGTATAGAGCTCCTGAAGTTTTACTTGGAACAACACATTACTCAACTAGTGTTGATATTTGGTCCGTTGGATGCATCTTTGGTACGCAATTAACCTTGTAATCTATGCTACTAAATACCTTATATTGAAAACTGGAAGTAAAATCTATGTACTACTTTTAGAGCAAAGATACATGAGTAGATGCATGGTCACGCTTGTGCATAATCAATTAGGAGAAAAGAGGTTTTTTATATCTTACATCAAAAAAAAGATTTTTCATTTGTTTGAAAGTTGAAGGTAGATTTGTACCTGCAATACTAAAGATTTTGACATGCATATTATCAAGGATTCCAGTTTACTACAGAAAGCATTTGATAAGCAAGTGCTTCTATACTTTTCTCTCTAACAAGAGTAACACTAATCTCAAAGCACATGAAGAGGTAAGTAATATCTATCCATTATTTATCGTGTTTTAAAAATTGTGCAAATCACTGTTAAATAAAGCATAAAAGCACTCAGAAGAGAAGTGTTTAGGCTGCATTCTTTCATTTTGAATAAAAGTGAATATTTTGAGCTCCAATTTTTCATTGTCCTCATGTTCCTCGAATTTCTGGCCAAGAAAAACAAACACACTATACTTCAGCTTCAAGTTTTTCCCTTGCTTAACTAAACAACATATCATGCTTCTCAAGTTATTCCCCGTTTTGATGCTTGTAACTTTTTAATACAGCTGAAATGGTCAGAAGACAAGCTCTTTTTCCTGGTGACTCTGAGTTGCAACAGCTGCTTCACATTTTCAGGTCTTTTTCCCTCCTACTTTGCATGAGTATTAAGATGCAATTGCCATAATAAAAGTACCTTAGTTGCTAGGATAGCGTATCAGTAATTCATGAAATGCTTGGCATAATTTGAACATGTTACCAAACATGGTGAAAATATCTTCTAGCAATTTATACAATTGTGTAATGTGCATTGATCCATTGGCTAAAATATGCTTCTGAAAAGGTTGTTGGGAACACCTACTGAGGAGCAGTGGCCTAAAGTGAGCGATTTGAGGGACTGGCATGAGTATCCACAGTGGAAGCCACAAAATTTGGCGCGTGCAGTCCCATCACTGGAACCTGAAGGAGTTGACCTGCTATCGGTAAACTAAAAGATTGATCTATGCTAATTTTCTAATTTCTATGTTCTCTGTACTAGAAAAGTACTGACCTGTCAAGTAAATAGACACTTTGCTTCTAAGTTCTCTTTTCAATTCAGCAAATTTCAAGTTGTAGGACCGATGCTGACAATTAGAGAGAATTAGAGAGGGTGAATTATTCTTGAAACTTTTTCCTCTAATGGTATTTAAAATCTTCACTCAAGTGACTATGAGAGTCATCAAGTTCAAATTACACCAACTATACTTCTCAAAACAAAGCTAAAGACCTAAACAAATAAAATCAGCAACCTTCAACTCAAGGCCGGTCAGACCGACCTGGCCTGTTTGTAGATGGTCGGACGATGAACGGCTTTGGGGGAGGAGATGAGACTGTAGATGAGAATGACTTTGTTCTTTCTTTGCTTCCTAAAAATGAGATACACTCCCATCCTTATATAGATTGGATTGCTTGATCCCTAAGGAACTTATCTCTAATATTATGGAAATAAATTATCCTAACCAATCTTATCTTATCTATAAGGAAACTAATCCAACCAAATTGGTAGCTGCCACATGAACAGTTCTCGTGCACTATTCACATGAACAGTACCGGGCTGTGGCTACCCATGGGCCTATGCCCATGACACTTCACCCCACGAGCAGCTTGTCCTTGAGCTGCAAGGTGGTGGCCATAGCTGCAACCTGAGGTCTCCATGTTGACGAGAGGCTGTGTCGCTGGCGAAACGACGCATGGAGAAGGATCAATAAAGCGCTGATGGATTGAAGTGATGACAACAGCACTCCATGATGCTTGACATCACATGAGTTGTCGCCGGCATGGGCAGCTCGCGTGGGGTAGCAAGGACATCCCTCGTACCATGGAGCGCAACAGTTGTGGGAGAGGCGCAATGATGTCAAGATCCCCTACAAGGTGTTATGAATATTGTGTGTATTGATATGAGACCCAAAGGGCCATATATATAGAGAGTATATGAAAGGAATACAAGTCATATAAGGAAACAAATAAGAGTCCTATTCTATCTCTAATACCTTATCTCTAATACCCTTAACACCCCCCCACAAATGCAAGGCGTATGCAATAGCATTGCATTTGAAAAAGGGTTAATGCTAAAACAAGAAATATCTGACATCCGAGTCGTGATAAAGTCGTCGTTGCGTGCAGTCGTCGAATAAACTGTCAAATCAAGCCGAAGAGGAATATATAGAAGCATGACGGCACAGATCGAAGCCTGAGACGACGGCGGCGCAATGCACAAGAAGCGCAACGAAGGCGCGGTGCAGAAGAAGCGCGGCGGCCATAAAAACTCGGGGCGGAGGCTCAAAGAGAAGCGGCGGCATCATAAAGACTTCTACGATCTGCAGCGGCTCAAGGAAAAGAGCAGCGGCTGCTGCCATGCAAAAGAAAATTCCTACAGTTCTATGGCTGACAATAAATTTGTGGACTCGCACGGCTTGAACGAACTAAAAATTAAAGACTACGGATTTAGATGGACGCAGCGAAAAACTTACGAGAAAGAAAAAAAACTCGAAGACTGACTCAGGAAATTAGGAGCAGAAAATCCCAGTCCCTCAAAACCCCTTCTCTCTCTCAAAACCCCCTCCCCTCACACGCGCAAAGGAAATCAAAGCCTGCCTCCTCCCGTCACTCTCTCGCCCCTTCCTCTGCCTGAAATCAAAGCCGCATCTCCATCGTCTCCCTCCCTCCCGTCTCTCTCGCGAGGACAGAGAGAAGAGGAGCGGCGGCCGGAAGGGACCGGGAGACGGCGGCGGCCGGATGGGACCGAAAGGGGCGGCGGGGGCGCGGAGGCGGCGGTCGGCGCTGGCGCAAGGAGGCCGCGGAGAGGCCGGGTCCGACCAGTACAAGGAGTCGGCGGTCAAGGCGGAGAGGTCGGTGGCGAAGCTCACCCCTGGCAGCGACGGATCCGGTGGTGGGGAACCCAGAGGGCGGCGGCGACCCGAGAGTGGCGGCGGCGGAACACCCCGACGTGGAGAGAGCCAGAGGGAGGCGGCGCCGCGCAGCATCCGGAGGCGATGAAGAGCCCGGCGGTGGGATCCGGCCTGCGATGAAAAGCCCGGAGTGTCACGACCACCGGACGGGCGAGGGAGCGTCGGATCTGGACCAGGCGACAACGAGATCCGGCGGTGGCGGCCACAGGAGCAGCGGCGGCCACGAGAGCTGCGGCCGGATCCCCCTCCCCCCGTCGGATCTGGCCCGGAGGCGGCCGGATCCGGGAGATGCGAGGCCAGCGGCGACCTGATCTAGAGAGGCGACGGCGGGGAGGCCGGATCCGGCGGCGGAGAGGCTGGATCGGGGCTTGCCGGCGGTGTCAAGATGGCTGCCCCCGGGAGAGCAGATCGATCCTCCGGGGGCAGCAGCAGCGGAAGTAGATTGATGTAGATCGAGGTTAGGGTTTCAACCTAAGCTCTGATACCATGTTATGAATATTGTGTGTATTGATATGAGACCCAAAGGGCCATATATATAGAGAGTACAAGAGAGTATATGAAAGAAATACAAGTCATATAAGGAAACAAATAAGAGTCCTATTCTATCTCTAATACCTTATCTCTAATACCCTTAACACAAGGAACCCGTTGCATTCCACACCAACGAAGGCACGGTGTTGGCGTGCGACGAGGAGAAGACGACCGTGAAACCACGGTGAAACCGCGATACCAAATTATTATGGGCTTGCTTTCATAAGGGTAAACACCACCGAGAGGATGGCCAGACGGCGAACGGCTTTGGGGGAGGAGATGAGACTATAGATGAGAATGACTTTGTTCTTTCTTTGCTTCATAAAAATGAGATACACTCCCATCTTTATATAGATTGGATGGCTTGATCCTAAGGAACTTATCTCTAATATTATGTAAATAAATTATCCTAAGATTACAAGGTGCTCCCAAAGCACCACTCTTTTCTCTCCAACTCTCACTCAAACCATGGAAGGAGGCAAGGTAGAAGAGCAAAAACCCCAACCCTATAATTTTTGGATCTAACACCTCTCTTCCCCTTTGATAACCAGCAACAAACCCTAATGGGTCCAACCCATTAAGGCACCCGGAGAGCCCTGTTAACCCTACTAACACGGGTTTTACACACTTATGCACACTTCTCAAAGCGTTTACAAGACTCAACCCGCTGAAGCATTACGATAGAACCACTTAGCAATTCCAACTCGCCTTGACTTAAACCACTTCTCCTTTATGTCTCTCCACGCCACTGTTTTGATCAAGGCACCAATGTAGTATTTGGCAAACTACCAAAATACCCCTGACGAATCTTCCGTGCACCTTCCCTTGAGTTCGTCTACACCTTCACGCCAAAGCATCTTTGCATGCTTTGACACGTAACCCGTAGTGCCCAATGACTAGCTATCACATCTTCGAGCATTCGGTCTCCTCCGAACCGACTCTACATGCATCCGCCTTCACTCACCACATGCACCAACTCATCTCTTCATGATCTTTGTCTTCTCTGTCCTTCCCGCTTGAATCACGTAGGCTCACTCAGACTTATTTGACCGCACGAACCTCAGCTCTCCCGCAAAGTTCCAATCCTTTGCCGTGGGCTGCTAACGTTCTCCAAGTTACTTACACATCCAAAGAACAAACAACCTTATCGAGCACAAGTTTCATGTATTTGACTCACGTTAGTCAATACAATGCATCATGCAACACACCATAACCAACCAACAGCACCTATGTCGTAGACACACTCAAACCAAATTGCACAACTCCAACACTAATCCGACAAAAGCCGGTCTGACCATCATTACCAGGCCGGTCAGACCATTGACAGTCTGACAACCATGGTTTGACCAGTCTGACTGCTTAAGAATATCAGAAAACACCTTCTCTGGAATTTTGGTAAAACTCTATCTAGTTTCAGCTCTAGTTTCTATTTCCAATGGTACCTAATCATCAAACAAGCATACACAAGTGTGTTGTGTGCAATTTCCAAAAGCCCATATGGTCGGTCTGACTACTTGCCCCATAACGGTCAAACTGTTGACCACCAGCCAGTTAGACTATCTTCCCCATGGCAGTCAAATTGTCGGGCACAAAACCTGACGAACAGGTCAAGGCCAGTTTGGCCACCATCCTAGGTTTTGTCAGTTTGTCCGAAACCTAACAGCACAATCTGAAAACTATTTTCTGAAGGTTTTACAAAATCCAATTTCAACTCAATTAAAGTGCCAATTGTTCATTTTTTTCTCGAAAACGCAGGAGAGCTGCATTTCATTGAAATAAGAAGAAAACGGGCTAGAATCCCAGATACAACAGACACAAACCCAACACCAACAACAACCAGCAACACAGACCCAAGAACACTGGGCCAAATACCAAACAAACAACCACAAGAACTAGGCGCTTTGGAACAAGTTCATAGCTGCAGTCAAGAGAGAGATCCCCTTAGCTCCAGCTAACGCCCACAGGCGGCGCTCTTTCCCCGCTAAGATCAACAATTGGGTCATATTCGGGGATGCCTTATCGAACACACATCGATTTCTGTGCTTCCAAATGAGCCAAGCTCCTAGGATGATGAGAGAATTGAGGCCCCGCTGAACTAGACCGGACGTTGCTGCGCTGACTCTCTCCCACCAAGCCACAAAGGATCGGTCATCAGGTTGAGGAGCAAGAGAGTGGAGCCCAACTTGTCGCAAGAAGAGGAACCAGAACTGTCTTGCGAAAACACAAGATGTGAGGATGTGATTGATATCCTCGTCCTCCTGATCACAAAGCGGACATTGCTCAGGCTTAGGCAGCCCTCGCTTCGCCAGGCGGTCTGCTGTCCAACAGTGGTTATGAGCAACCAACCACATAAAGAAATGACACTTAGCCGACGCCCAAGTCTTCCAAATGATCTCTACTGGTCCAAAGGTTTGAGCACCCAAAAAGAGACTCTCATATGCTGATTTGGCCGAGTACATTCCGTTGGATGAGAATCTCCACACATGCTTATCCTCGGCAGCAGGTTGCAAGGAAAATTCCGACAGAACATCCCAAAGCTGCAGAAACTCAACCAGAGCTACCACCGAGAGAGCTCCATGCAGATCCGTGACCCAAGTATTATTAGAAAGCCCTTCCTGTACGGTGCCAATTTTGATTCTCCTCTTAGACACAGCAGCTAGCAGGTTTGGGGCTAAGTCAGCGATACACTGCCCATGGATCCACCTATCTGCCCAAAACAACGTTCTCGAGCCATTACCAACCTCAGTGATCAAAGCAATCGAGAAAAAAGCCTGCACCTGAGATGGTACTTGAAGAGGTAGAGATGCCCATGGGCGGTGAGGTTCTGTTTTTTTAGCCAAACCCACCTCATTCTAAGAGACCAAATCAACCGCTTAAGATCTGAGATCCCTAGACCTCCAAGGTCTACAGGCCTGCACACCGTACTCCAAGCCACTAAACAATGTCCTCCCTGTGCATCTCTACGACCTCTCCAAAGAAAGCCCCTCCGAATTTTATCCACTTCCTTGATAACCCAATTTGGAAAATCCACGGCCATAGCCAGATAGATTAGCATTCCTATTAGCACATATTTGACCTGAACTAAACGTCCAGCCCTTGTCATGAGATCAGCTTTCCAAGCTGGTAACTGATCTGCCAACCTATCAATAAATGGCTGAAAGTGTTCTTTCTTAAGCTTGGCCAAAGAGAGAGGTAAACCAAGGTATTTACAAGGGAAATCAGAGACGTCACAGGGTAGTAATTGTTGAATGGTTTGAAGCTCAGAATCACCACACCTTATTGGCAGAACATTACTTTTTTGGAGGTTCGTTTGAAGGCCGGATGCATTGCCAAACAGCCGAAGAATGTCCAAAGCAACAGCAATGTCTGAGGCCTCCGGGTGGAGGAAAACCACAACATCGTCAGCATACAAGGAAATCTGATGATGAAGTGAACGGTGAGAAAGAGGTTTTAACAGTCCTTCACTAGCTGCCTTAGAGAAAAGAAAACCAAGAACATCCATAACTAGGATGAAGAGCATAGGTGATAAGGGGTCCCCTTGTCGCAGCCCACGTCTGTGATTAATGCTCTGACCTGGAACCCCATTTAAGAGGATTTGAGTAGAAGATGTTCCAAGCAGTCCACTAATAATATCCCTCCAAATCTGTCCAAAACCCAGTTGCTGCAAGACCGAAAGCAGGAAGGGCCAAGAGACACTATCGAAGGCTTTGGAAATGTCAAGCTTCAAGAGAAGTCGTGGCAGCCGCTGTTGATGCAAAGATCTTGCCGTTTGCTGAACCAACATGAAATTGTCCTGAATAAAACGACCCTTAATGAAAGCAGTTTGAACAGGTGACACCATTTGCTGCAGCCGCACTGACAATCTATTAGCCAGCAATTTCGTCACTAATTTAGCAACACTATGCACCAAACTAATCGGCCTGAAATCTTTAGGATGTTCAGTGTTCATCATAAATATATTCTAGACCTTCTCACATGGTCCCTCACAATATATGCTTGCTGATTCATGGCTTATATTTCAAAAGGGTATCTGCATATTCTTTTGGTGTGAAACCTTAGTATGTTGATTTGATTGGTTTTTTGGGTGGGCTTCCTCTTTGGTGTCAAACATGCTTCAATTCAGTTTTTCCATTTCATTTGTCATGACAACATTGATTAACTTGCGAGTTAGAGAGCAGAATCAATGTTTTGAATCTATTTATGACTTCTGGATGTTATACCATTCCCCTTAAGCATGCTGTGAGCTGATATTTTTGTGATTAATTTCTTGCAGAAAATGCTTCAGCTTGACCCAGCAAACAGGATATCTGCTAAAGCTGCAATGGACCATCCCTACTTCGATAGCCTTGACAAGTCCCAGTTCTAGTTATTCCACCATGTCCATGTGACTCTGAACTTGGAACAAGGAGATTTGCTTGCTTGCCATCCAGGCAACTTGATCATACTTATCATCTAACAGTTTGTTAGTGAATCCAAAATTGTTTTATTTATGTTTTCATGGTATGCCCATATGGATTATGAAGAATGGAAATTGCTACCTGTCACTCTATGAACAATTTATTTGCTTGTTTTTTGTACTAACTAGTACTATTATCATGTGTTCCCGAAGTTGTATTTTGTGAGATGCTCTGTTTTCTCTTGTTACCAAATACAGCATAATTAATTTCTTCTCACTTGCATTGTCGTATTGCTCATGGTTAATCTAGTGGTTCCCATGTGTAAGCAGGTGATTTTATTTTAAAAAATATCAATCTAAGTTGGGTTCTGTTCAGATTATTAGTACATGTGCTTCAGAGGGAGATTTGCAGCCTGCTCAGTCCGGCTGAAAAAAATGTGGCTTATAGTTGAAAATGTAGCTGGCTGAAATTACACTATAGCTGATGGTGGTTTATTTGGCGTAATTAAATTTAAAAGATAAAAATAAAAAAACAGATTAACCTATCATAGACAATACAAATGAATACAGGAAAAAATTGGCAAAAAAGTTCAAAAAAACCAACAAAAAATAAAATTTAGAAATAGTAAAAAATAAACTAAAAGCCAGAAGTCTAAGCCAAAATGAACTTGTTTGGATTCTGAAATCTCAACAGATACTATTTGATAAGACCGATTTGCATAGTATGTTTGCTGCGGTTGTCACAGCTTCACAGGAGGCTGTTTGCTCTGCAATCTGAAAGCAAAGAATGGCCTCCTTGATGATATATGTTGTAACTAGGCGTGTCTCCTCCTAGTTAGTCAACTTGGAGAAGAGTAGGCACAGGAGAGGAGAGGACATGATGTTGTGGAGAGGAATGGAGGAGTTGTCCATTGTGATGCGGATGAGCGTGGAAAACGAGACACCACGAGATCAGGAGCTCACAGTTACTACTTGACGGGGACATCTACCAAAAGGTGAGGACTAAGTTGTGCCGATTCCGATCGGAGATCGACGGGGACGTGCTGCTTGCATCATGCGACTTTGGAGCCATCTACTTGGACAGAAAAAAGAAAAGCATCCCTTATTATGTGTAATAAATCATAACCATTGATACTATATGATAAAAAAAGAGAAATACCATAGAAATTGTCAAAAAAAATCTAGCACATGATCAAGTAGGCTCTAATTAAAGCAGACTTCATAATCTCTACTACTTAAAAAGAGTTAATGGTTGTGGTTCATCCCCCTCCCAACTCCCCTTTGGTGATTCATCTGCCATCCCACTACCCTCTAACAGAAAATTGGCGCCGACAAATAGGCCCCAGCCAGCACCCCCTCCTAATATGAGTCGGGATTAGCCATGTCTCTCGGCCTCTCTCTCCTCTCTACTTATGCTCTCTTCTCTGTCCAAGCATTGCGACCTCAGCCTTCCCTGCTTCCCACAACAAGGAAATCCCCCGCAAAAAGGCGAAAATCTGACCCCAGCTCCGCACTCCACATCCAATGGCCGAGCAGCAGCCCGTAGGAATCAACTAGTGCAGTAGCTTCTGCGCCACCACGCAGACCTTCCATAGCCTCCAATCCCTGGCCCCGCTGTCGCCGGAGTCCCTGCCCACCATCGCAGCCGCCTACACCTTCTCTCTCTTCTCCTCCTTGCTCCCCGAACCGCCCTCGTTGATGCCACCACCGGCCCCTGCCACCACCATTGCCGGGCGCCGAAGAGAAGAAAGACGACCTCGCCTGAGAATGAATCTCCACAGTGATTCGAATGTGAGAAAATCGACTGTTACACACACACACACATAAAACTTTGATAGTACTCTTCCCACAACAAAGAAGTTATGACTAAAAGCAAAATCACTCCAACAACGTGCCTATACATAATTCATTGCCATGTAAAAATGTATCTTAAATAAAACATATTTATCCAATTTTTAAACCATAATTGTAATGGATTTATAAATAAAAAATAAAAGCATTGTAGGACAAGCCGCCTAGTCATTAAATAAAAATTTACTGTACTTGTAGTACCAGTTTGAGATGAGGGGCACTTCAAAGAGATGGAACGACCCAAAAAAATCGATCGAAGTGTCCAACAAAACAAAAGCGGAAGCAGCAGAGTATACAAAACGCCATGCCGTTGTTTAACTTCCAATTCTGTTTGATCGATTTCCAGCAGTATGGAATCCGTAGCAGAGGGGAGTATCGATCGTTTTCCAACAGTCTGGATGGAGCAGCCTGTCTCAATTTAGGAGGAGGAGAAAACAAACTGGGACGCAACGGCATCAGGCTGCGCTGTGCTGGTCCAACGAGGAGACCAGGAGAAGAGGATCCCATTCCATGCATCGACAACCCAATCCATCCCTTCCATAACATTTATTTCCAACGGTATGGAATCCGTAGCAGAGGTCAGGGGAGTATCGATCGATTTCCAACAGCATGGATGGAGCTGGCTGTCTGTCTGTCTGTCTCAGTTTAGAAGGAGGAGAAGAAGATGAAAACAAATTGAGGTTCTATTTAAAAGGAAATCAAAATTGAGGCTCAAAAAAAATCTAAAAGTATAAAAATAAAACAAAATTTATAGATATCACAAAATAAGTCAGAAGGTAGAAACTCAAGCCGAAACTAGCGAAACCTGAGACGCAACGGGGACACGCTGCGCTGTGCTGGTCCAACGAGGAAACAAATTCTCCGTCCGTCGACAACGCAACCGTGCCTTCCACAACATTTATGCCAACTTCCAATGTCGCATCCAATCGCACCCCAACCACCTCCTTAACTCCGCCAAGAACTCCGTCTGCCCCCTCTCTATTTGTTGCATTGCATAGCAATCCGTTCTCTAACGTCCCCCAATGGCATCCGCTCCAACGTCCACCAACGGCAACGGCTCCGGCCTGCCCACCCACGCCGCGCCCTCCAAGCCCCCTATGGCGGCCGACGACCAGCAGAGACGCCGCCGCCTGTGCGTGTGCCTCGTCGTCACCCTGGGCGTCCTGCTCGTCCTGGGCGTCACCCTGCTGGTACTCTTCCTCACGGTGCTCCGCGTCCGCGACCCCACGACGCGCCTCGTCTCCGTCCGCCTCATCGGCGTCGCCCCGCGCCTCACCTTCCCCGCCATCTCAGTCCAGCTCAACGTCACGTTGCTCCTCACGGTGGCCGTGCACAACCCCAACCCGGCCTCCTTCACCTACGCGTCGGGGGGGCACACCGACCTGACCTACAGGGGCGCGCACGTGGGCGACGCGGAGATCGACCCGGGCCGCATCCCCAGCAAGGGCGACGGGACGGTGCAGTTGGCGCTGACGGTGCAGGTGGACCGGCTAGCCGGGGACGTGGCCCAGCTGATCACGGACGTGGAGGCCGGGTCGGTGCCGCTGGACGCCAGCACCAGGATCCCCGGGAGGGTGGCCATCTTCGGCGTCTTCAAGCGCCACGCCGTCGCCTACTCCGACTGCCACTTCGTCTTCGGCGTCACCCAGATGCGCATCCGCAGCCAGGAGTGCAACGACCGAACCAAGCTCTGAACGCACGACTCCGTCGTGACGCACGGCAACGGCACGTCGCTGTTGAAGAAGAAGAGTATACGTAGAGAATACTGCCACGTTCGTTCGTTACGCGCGCAGGCAGGCAGGCAGGCAGGCGCGGGTGACGGGTGTAAAGGAGGGGAGTTCACGTGCGGCCCAGCCGACGGTTGGTGCGTCACCGTCGTCTGCATCATGGCGGTGGGTTCGCCGCATGATGCCGTACGTCGGCATACAAACCGGCAGTTACAGGGAAACGACTCCGGAATTCTGATGATGCATGCTAGTCGCTGCCTGCATTGTTTATACGTAGATTAATTTCTCCTCTCTTATGATTGGCATTGTTCATGTACACAAACAGGATGTATATACAGCGATCGATCTAGGTTACTCTTCCTATTCACTCATAACCATATAATTGTCTTTGATATACAACTCTTAATGTCTATAATCAGATGATTCATTCGAACCCCTGCAAAAAAATTCATTCGAACGGTAAAACATACTCCGAATCAAATAAGGAAAACAAATTAAATTTCAAGAATAACCTTAACCCACAAACCGCCCTTCCATATGACAGAACAGCTGCACAAGGGTAAGAGGCCTAGGGGGCCAATGGGCCACTTGAAATTGCGCATGGCCTCTCTTTTGTTGGGACGACGGAGCTGCAAGTCTTGAAGAACAACATTAGAGTTCCATGGCACGACTAAGTGTTTGTTGTTAAGCCCCTTTTCCTTCCTACTTGCCAGATTTTGCCAGCCTTCAATTATAAACTCAGCCGGCCTTTTGTCGTGTAAAGACACGGTAACACCCTGTTTTGGGGAATAGCGCCACCGTATATCCCGCAGCAGCCTAAGAGTTTAGTTGTGGATAGAAGGAATATCATACCTGCTCACGAACATTTTAAAAAGGTTAATTTCATTAAAATAAAACCTAAAGTCAATTTTAACAACTTTAAGCACGTTCAAGCCCAAAACTTAACATACAATTAGAAGATCCGAAGAAAACTCTCACAGGAACGCTTGAGTGTGATCATAACTCTAACACGAAATCTTGTAACAGCCTTTCTTCATCTAACCTCTGTGTTGGATTATCTTATTGTAGTCTTCAGATTGGATACTAACTTCTTTAATAGCTCCTGTAGCTCTTATATTGACCAACTGGTTGGGTCCAAATATTAGTGTGGAAAACGAATGCAAATGATTTCCTGCTTTGCAGAATGCAAATTGGAACAAAATACAATAAAATAACAAAAAGATATAAAGAAATTAGGTTCACGGTCAGGGTTTAGGCGGTGTGTGGTTTGGCTAAATGGAGTTGGGATTGTGCTAGAGGGATCCGAGACGGTCTAAGAAGTATATAGGATTTATATAGGTTTCTCTGAATAGCTGCGAGTATGAGCAATATTGGGTTTGGGGTTAGAATATCATCTGGGTGGTTTGGAGCTTTATCGAAGTCTAGGATAGCATAACGGGGCTAGGATTGGTGTAGATATGTTCAAAACGATAAAAAGAAGTATATATATATTTAGGGTTTCAATCAATAGTGATGACGGAAACTGTATTGGACGTATGTTTGAACTGACATCGGGGTGGGCTAGAGTTTTATTGAAGTGTATTTAGGCTAAACAAGGTTGAATATGGACTTCACAGCTAAAAATAGTTAAGGAAAGTGCATGTAGGTTTCAGTGAATAGTAGAGGTTTGGACCGTGTCGGGTCTAGGGTTTCAAGCGGTGTTTTAGTGGTTTTAAGTTTTATCGTTGTCTGGTACGGGAAAATGGAGCTAAGAATAGGGTAGGTAGACTTGAAATGGACAAAACAGGCATGTTTTGTGTTTTTGGGTGTGGATGAATAGTAAAGGGTTTACTGTCCAAAACGGACCTGGATACTGTTCCTTAGCGGATCAGTTACTACAGCGTTCAGGCGGTACTGCTCATTAACGGATCAGGTATGAACAGTAGTGAATAGTAAATGGCTCGGCCTGATTGGCTTAAAAGATTGGGCTTTACTATGCAGCCCAAAGCCCAGGTGAACAATCACCTTCTTTCTCCTTCGGCCGGCTACTGTAGCGACCGAATAGAGCTCCTTTGCGGGCGGCAATTCCCGACATGATAGTGGTCTTTGATGGGAACCGAAGACATGGATGGACTCAGGGGACTGAGGAGAGCCCATTTTGGCACTTGAGGATGGCCGGTGACCACTGTAGGTGGCTGGCGGCGAGGTGGCCTTCTTGGAGCATGACTATGACACTGGAGTTGGTCGGTGGCTACTCAGCAAAGGCAAGGGTAGTCTGAGCATTTAGGGGATAAGGGAAAGCTTACGGCAATGGTGGTTTGGGCCGGGAATGGGTGAGTTGGGCTGTCCACCGTGGCCTCCTTCTATTGAGCAGCGGACACAGGTGTCAGAGAAGAAGGGGGCAAGGGAGGGCATGGCAGTGCTTCGGTGATACTATTAGGGGTGTGAGGAAGCTACATGAGTAGGCTATTGTAATGAAATGAACCGTATAAGGAGAATTGAAATTGAGGCTTACTTGGGGAATTTTGGCATCGACGGTGTAGTGGCAGTCATCTAGATGTGCGGGGGTGTTTGAGGCTTACCTGGGCTCGGTCCCGTTTATAGGCAGCTATGGCGGTTGGACTCAAGGGAGGCATTTTCTCTGGGTTTTGGCGCATGGCTAGGACAAGAGAGCTCAGGTGGCTTCGGTTGTGTTCGACAAGGGCAGTGGGAATGTCGGCAAGTGATGTGGCGCTTTTAAGTTTGGCGTCCCTTTGAACAGTGTGTTGCGGTGGTCAGAAATTGCGGCGAAAGGAGGTCGGCCGGGAAGCAGGGGAGAGGTAGTGGCATGGAGAGCTCTGGTTTATCGTGTCCGACGACTATCAGGGCTATTAAGGGGTGTTCAAAGGTGCTGCGCCCGAGGTACAGCCCGCTAACTTAGTGCCATAACGTTTGACTGCATGGTGTGAAAGGCGGTGGGAATTGGCAGTGGCGTGTTGGGCGGTGAGTTTTGGTTTTTGTCTGATGCCGGGTCTAAGTTTAATTGGGGAACTGTCAGAGGCTGCCAGGGGTAAGGTATGACAAGCTGACCGGGGTTTGCAAAGGTGGTGTGAACGGCATGTGCTTGAGGCGACGATGAATGGGATGAAACCAGGTGGCGGGCAGAAACAGGGGCGGTGGCGAGTGGTGCATTGCCATTTTCGAACGATGAATGGCAGCAAGTGTAACACCCCCATTTCTGGGAGTATTATGAAAACCCTCGCAGCTGCCCAGGCCTGTTCAACTGCGAGTATATCCAACGAGTGTATAACATTGCCAACACAAGCTTAAGAGCAAAAGCGAACTTTATTACAATATAAAGGCTAAAAGCCAAGTATCACAGTAGGGTCAACTGCCCTTAGTTACATTACAAAAGAAACCACAGGCACGCCTGAGCGAAGAACGATCCTAATTCCATGCTTCATCAACCTCGTACAGTACCACCTCATCGTCTTCTCCTGCCTCTTCAATATGTGCTGTTTCTGTTTATGTTTTTAGCAAGCATGAGTACTACCACTTGTACTCAACAAGTCACACGGAGCTTAATAATAATTTCATGCAAGGTATGTCAAGTAAAAGGGAAACAGGTCTATTATTTTGTGTGGATGCAGTTTTAGTTGGAAACCAGTTAAAGATGAAAAGGGTTATTTTATTAAGGGGGTTTTCAAGCTTGATTATCAACCTTCAATATTACCAAATCCTTTCCAATTCTACTTATGCCTTGATGCTGGAATCACCCATTAAACACAGCTTCATTTACCGGAAGCACGGCGTATTCAAATACCATTTGTCATGATTTTGCAAAGCTGCCCTGCTTTACCCACAAGATTCCTTAACTCCCGCTAAAGAGTAAAGGAAACAAGGCTGTTCACTGCTCAATTCTTTATATAGCCTCTACCTAGTAGGTTTCCTCGATAAGCCCAGGCAAAAACCTCTGACTCATCTCAGCCTACTATTGTGTGGTCATCTGATAATTAAATCAGTAATAAAAACAACAATGGCGCCAACTTCCATACGGCCCTTCTTAACTCCCTTCCGTACGGACTCACACTTTGCCTCCGCCTCGCGTGTGTAGAGGTTCAATCGAATTTGAGCAGCTACTAGACCAGGTTTGACGTATCAACGCTTGTGGTTGGGCGATCACTATGTTCTTTACTCAGCATAAGGGTCTAGTCCTTATATTTTCACCGGTGGCAAATTCCCTTCTACAAATCTGTCCAGTGCTTTAACACTCCCATTGATTTGTAACATTTACCTTCCCCCTAGGTTAAGGTCACGGGATCCAACGATCCTCGCTTACCCTAGAACCACTTTCCCAAATAAATACCGAATCTCTTAATAATAGAAGATGTTGCTGATTCTCTAAACTACATATTATTTTATTCAATAATACTATGTCTTGTCAAGGTGAATATGGCCATTAAATTAGACTGGGCTTTTTCGGGTGGTAGGACATAACTAGTATCATGTCATTCTAAGCATTTATTGTATACAAAATAACAGTTCACAAATAACATAATGAAAATACTGATAAATAATTAAATAACGGGAATGTAGGTTCAACATGATCAAGGTATGTGTGACTTGCCTTGCGAATCTGTAATTTCAATTAGTTCGTATTCTTCCGCGGACTGGACCTGTGCTTGCGCTTCTCCTTCTGGCTCCTGTGCAAACTCGACTCCGGAGGCTAACGCAAAACAAATAAAATAATATTAATTCCATGCCCGAAGGAATGAGCGAGGAATAAAGAAAATAAAAGAATAAAGAAAATCCGAAAAACTCCAATAAAATGGGATTTTGGGCTTATAGGAGGGCTATATGGCGAAATGGGCCTTGGATTTGGGTTGGCGGGCTCGAAACGAATCCGGGGAGCATAAATATGTATTTTGGGCTTTGGGTCAAACATTGTTCAACCGGCTCGGTCGGCACTATTCATCGGGCTCGGACCCGACGCGGCTAGGTGACTCGGCGCAACCGCGTCGCTTCAGACCCAGTCGGCTGCAACGGGCGCGGGACGAGTTGGCTCGGCTTAGCCGAGTCGGGTTGACTCGGTTGGGGGAACAGTGCTTTGCACTGTTCTTCTTCTCCGTCGGCCCGTGCGCGCGCAGCGAGCAGAGGAGGAAGGCGGCAGTTGGCGGCGGCGCTGGGGTGAACTGCGACGGCAACCGAGGACATGGACGGGTTCAGGGCTCTAAGGGGAGTCCATTTTGGGTGATTGGGAGACCGGCGGAGGCGGCAATCGCCGATGGTGAGCTCCTCCCTTGCGCAGCCATTTTTGACATTGCAAGTTCATGGGAGGGATTCTAGACAATTGAGATGGTTCTTGGGCATCAATGGGGTCCGAGAAAGCTTGGAGAGGAGTTGGCCGAAGCTCGGGAAGTCCAAGTTGGGCTGGCCACGGCGGCGGTTTTCGGGAGTGGGGTGGCGATCGGTGCCGGGGAAGGGAGAGCTGTGGGAGGTTAAGGCGTTGGTCGGGGATGGTTTTAGGGAGCTCAAAGGTGCTACAGCCGAAGTTAATTGAGGAATCGTTGGCCGGAAGTGAGACATTGAATTAGGGCATGGATTTGGGGCTTTCTTCAATTACCGGCAATGGGGAAGGATGCGGGGGCTTGGGGTGTTTGGTGAGCTTCGGGGCAACCAGGGGGATCCAATGGAGGAGCTAACACGGTTTAAATAGGCCGGGAATAGGTGGTTCATCGGAGAGGGGCAGAGAAATATCTCGGCGGTGGAGTAGGGCTCAAGGCAGTCCGGGTCAGCGCGGTCAAGGGCATGAGAAGAGGGGCTGAACGGGGTCATGACCAGAGGGGATGGATTGGCAGGGGCTGGAAGCTGCGGGGAAGCTCGCAATGGCTTGGCACGAGGAAAACGGGGTGGCGGCAATGGCGACGGTGGGATTTTCAGACAGCACAGTGCCGCGCGAAATCCTCCCGTTCATGGCAGCTAGGGCTTGGATTAGGAGATGAATTGCTTTGAGATTAGTGTGGATTAGGGCTATGGAGGAGATGGGCAAAGGAGAATTGGGAATTCAAACCAAATCTTGATTTTGACAAAATCTCATTTTGTTTCAACCTACCCTCCTTAAAAAGGATCTCGACCTCGAGATCAACTCGGGCCGAGGAGTAGGTTGGGAAATTCTCGCTGTAAATCTGACTCCTTCTCCCATGTTGCCTCATCGGCTGTATGATTCCTCCATTGTATCTTATGCAATCTGATATTTTTATTCCTCAATTGCCTCTCAGTAGTTTCCAATATCTGAAATGGTTCCTCTTCATAGGATAGATCATCTCTCAAATCTATGTCATCAACTGGCACTTGTTCTGTAGAGTGGCGAAGACATTTCCGTAACTGAGACACATGAAATACATTATGGACTCTTGCCAGGTTCGGTGTTAACTGCAATTTGTAAGCCACTTCTCCGATTCTCTTGATAATCTCGAACGGACCAATATATCTCGGTGCTAGCTTTCCCTTAACTTGAAATCTCTTTATTGACTTGAATGGTGTAACCTTGAGATATACCAGATCTCCAACTTCAAAACTCAAGTCCTTTCGACGATTATCGGCATAACTCTTCTGTCGATTTTGAGCTATCCTCATTTTGTCTCGAACAATTTTGACATGGGCTTCTGCATCTTGTACAATTTGAGGACCTAAAAATTGTCGTTCTCCAGTCTCAGTCCAATTCAGTGGGGTTCTGCATTCTCTTCCATATAACGCTTCAAACGGTGCCATCTTAATACTAGATTGATAACTGTTATTATACGAAAACTCTGCAAACGGCAAACACATATCCCATGCTGCTCCATATACTAAGGCACATGCTCGTAACATATCTTCCAGAATTTGGTTTACTCGCTCTGTTTGTCCTCCAGTCTGCGGGTGATATGCTGTACTGAATGCTAAATCAGTTCCCATGGCTTCGTGTAATTTCTCCCAAAATTCAGATGTGAACTGCGCTCCTCTGTCAGATACTATCCTTTTTGGTATTCCGTGCAATACCACGATCCTTGTTAAATATAGCTCTGCCAATTTGTTCTTGCCATAAGTCTGCTTGATTGGTATGAAATGTGCTACTTTCGTCGGTCGGTCTACAATTACCCAAATAGCATCATAACCATCTCGAGTCTTAGGAAATCCTGTAATGAAATCCATACCAATATCATCCCATTTCCATTCTGGGATCGGTAAAGGGTTCAACAATCCTGAAGGCTTCCGATGATCTATTTTTACTTTCCGACATGTATCACAACGGGCAATATATTCTGCTATCTCTTTTTTCATCTTACTCCACCAATATCTCTTTTTCAAATCCTGGAACATCTTGGTGCCTCCTGGATGAATAGAGAATTGAGAGGAGTGAGCTTCTCGCAATATCAAGTCCTTTAACTCTTTATCGTCAGGCACACAATAACGATCTCTAAACTTCAGGATTCCTTGTTCATCTATAAAAAATTCAGTTGAATTTTCTTCTTGACTTCTCTTGATAAGCTGTTGTATCTCTTTATCCTTCTCTTGGGCTGTCTTGATTTGATCTGTTAGGGTTGGCTGAATTTCTAACGCTGCAATCTGGCCTTGTTCAACAACATTCAAATTCAATCGTTGCATTTCCTCATGCAATGGTACAGAGCATTCCATAATTGAGGCTACATTATGGTACTTCTTCCGACTTAATGCATTTGCGACAACATTTGCTTTGCCCGGGTGGTATAGCAGATCGAGATCATAGTCTTTGATTAATTCCAACCATCTTCGTTGTCTGAGATTCAGATCTGGCTGAGTGAATATATACTTCAGGCTCTTGTGATCAGAAAAGACTTCACAATGATTTCCTAACAGATAATACCTCCAAATCTTCAACGCATGCACTACTGCTGCTAACTCCAAATCATGCGTCGGATAATTGGTCTCATGTGGTCGCAATTTTCTTGAGGCATATGCTACGACTTTTCCTTCCTGCATTAGTACACAACCTAACCCTTGCTTCGAAGCATCACAATAGATTTGAAAATCTTTCTCGGGGTTAGGGAGTACTAGCACTGGGGCTGAAGTAAGTCTTGATTTCAACTCTTGAAAACTTTCTTCACATTTATCCGTCCATATAAACGGATTATCCTTTTTAAGGAGCTGAGTGAGGGGTCTGGTTATTTTTGAGAATCCCTCGATAAAACGACGATAATATCCAGCCAAACTAAGAAAACTTCGAACTTCTGTCACTGTGGTTGGTTGCTTCCACTCCATTACTGCTTTCACTTTCTCAGGATCCACTTTTACTCCTTCATCTGTAATTATATGTCCGAGAAAAGCCACTTCTTTTAACCAAAATTCACACTTCGAAAATTTTGCATATAACTGGTGCTCTCTCAATTTACTCAAAGCAATATGAAGATGTTGACGATGCTCCTCTTCTGTCTTGGAATATATCAGTATATCATCAATAAACACTATCACAAAGTGATCTAACTGCTCCATATACACCATATTCATCAAATTCATAAAGTATGCAGGGGCGTTTGTTAAGCCAAACGGCACCACTGTAAACTCAAATAATCCATATCTTGTAGTAAAAGCTGTTTTCTCACGGTCCTGTTCTCGAATCTTGAGCTGATGATATCCTGATCTCAAGTCAATCTTCGAGAATACCTTGGCTCCTTTAAGCTGATCAAATAGGTCATCTATCCTTGGCAAAGGGTATTTATTTTTGATCGTCACAGCATTCAATCCTCGATAATCCACACACATTCTTTGACTACCATCCTTCTTCTTGGCGAACAGCACTGGGGCTGACCAAGGGGATACATTAGGCTGTATAAATTCCTTTTCTAACAGTTCATCCATCTGCTTCTTAAGTTCTTTCAACTCTTGTGCTGACATCCGGTATTGACGCTTCGTAATCGGCCTGGTTCCTGGTACTAACTCAATGGCAAGTTCGATAGGTCTATCAGGCGGCTTTCCAGGTATTTCTTTTGGAAAGACATCCGGATACTCCTGAACTATCGGCATTTGGGCAACTCCTTCTACCATTATACTATGAGCACTTGTCTTCATCTTCTCTACCAATGCTGAATCTGTCTTTATAGCTACCTTTTGCCCTTCTGAATTTACCAAGGTGACTAGCTTGTTCTCACAATATATACTAGCTTTATATCTAGCCAACCAATTCATTCCCAGTATGACGTCAAGTCCTTTCATTTTTAACACTAACAAGTCAGCTTTGAACTTAACCCCTTGGATTTCTAGATCCAAGTCTTTGCATCCAAAGTGAGATTCCACATTGCTCCCAGCAGTGTGAAAGGAAAAGGACTTTTTCAATGTTGAGAGGGGTAATTGATTTTTCACAGCAAAAGCCAAAGAAATAAACGAATGCGTAGCTCCGGGGTCAAACAAAACCAAGGAAGGCTTTGAGTTAACAAGGTACGTACCAACGATGACATCGTTGGCTCCTGCTGCTTCTTCTGCGGAAATGTGGTTGATCCTTCCTTGTACTGGCTTCAGGATTCCCTTTCCTTTATCTGCAGTTGGTGTTGAAGTCGTAGCTTGTGTCCCTGCTGGCTTGACTACAAACTGACGATTCTGTTCTCCTTCTTGCTTCGGTACTGCGATAAACTGGCGAGGTGTAGATGTCAATGCCCGGACTTGGGCTTTGGCTACATCTGAGGGTAGTCCACCTCGTGGGCATTGGTTCTTGTAGTGGCCGGCTTGGCCGCAGTGGAAACAGACTACATGTTGTTGTGGACATTGCCTTTGTAAGTGGTTTCCTCCACAGGTAAAGCATTTCAAGGTATTGGTTTGTTGAGACGTCGCGGAACCTTGACCAATCTTGAACTGAGGCTTCGGCTTGAAAATGAACTTCTTCCCTCGTTGTCCCTTGGACTGCGGGGCTATAAACATCCACTTCCTAGGTGCCTCAGGAGATGGCGACACATGCACTATTTTCCTTTTCTGTGTTTCTTCCAACTCCTTCTGGGTTTCTTCTGAAATAATAAGCTTGTTTACCATTGAAGGTAAATCTTTAAAATCCATGGCTGAGATATGGTGCTTTAATGCTATCTGCAATCCTTCCTTGAATCGTTCCATCTTCTTATCCTCAGTTTTCACGTCATCAGGGGCATAACGTTCTAAGGTATTGAACTGGTGGAGGTACTCTGTGATCGTGTGGGTTCCTTGCTTTAGCGCGAGAAACTCTCGGCGCTTAGCGTCCATCACACCAGCAGGTACATGAGTCTGACGAAAAGAATCCTCGAATTCTTTCCAAGTTATCTCCCGACCTTCTAGCATAGTCTGGTAGTTCATCCACCAGGCTGCTGCTGGACCTTGTAACTGATGAGAAGCGTATAGCACTTTTTCCTTTTCATTGCACTGGATTGTATTCAGCTTTCTTTCGACATCCCGGAACCAATCTTCTGCTACCATAGGATCAGGTGAAGCAGAGAAGACCGGGGGTCGAGTCTTTTGAAAATCTGGCCATTTGGATTGAACAGAAGGTGCTGGTGGGTTAATTCCTCCCGTTCTCGCAGCAATTTGCTCCACTAGCTTCATGTGTTGTTCCATCATACGTGATTGATTCAACTCAGCCTGATGTCTATTTTCTTCCATCTTTGCTAATATGGCTGCCAGGCTGGGCTGTGGTACATCTCCTTGACGAGGGCTGCCTGATTGTTGGGATCCTTCTCCTGTTCCAGCCATCTTGATTTGCTCGATGGAATTGAGAGTTCAGATCTGCAGCGAGTTTTTAAGGAGGTCAGATAGGGAAGTAAGAATTCAGAGTTAAGGTAAGATCAGAATGAGATAGATAAGTACTTCAGAGTGAAATAGAAGGATTGAAAGTTGAAGGGAATAGACTTAGGGATACTATTGGCAAACAAATTATCCACTAGGCAAAATGATTTTTATTCATTCATTATACAAGTTGGATACATACCATTCGTACAAGGTATACATCTCAACCTATTTTACACAGCAAAAGATACTATTTCAAAAAGGGCTGAACTATACTGACGCACGAACCTTTTTTTTAACCATCTACTCTCATCGCCAGATTTGAGATCAGGCAAGAGTTAATATAGATAGTATTGGAAAAACAAAACTTAACTTTTAAATAAGATTGATAGATAAGGCAGACATGGAAGAGATTACACAGGAATAATATTGATATTTTATGTAACTCATTTTTACAAGTAAAATAGTTTCCACAATTATCCTTAACACACTTAGGGTCATCCTACGGTCAAGCAAGCGGGCTCTGATACCACTCTGTAACACCCCCATTTCTGGGAGTATTATGAAAACCCTCGCAGCTGCCCAGGACTGTTCAACTGCGAGTATATCCAACGAGTGTATAACATTGCCAACACAAGCTTAAGAGCAAAAGCGAACTTTATTACAATATAAAGGCTAAAAGCCAAGTATCACAGTAGGGTCAACTGCCCTTAGTTACATTACAAAAGAAACCACAGGCACGCCTGAGCGAAGAACGATCCTAATTCCATGCTTCATCAACCTCGTACAGTACCACCTCATCGTCTTCTCCTGCCTCTTCAATATGTGCTGTTTCTGTTTATGTTTTTAGCAAGCATGAGTACTACCACTTGTACTCAACAAGTCACACGGAGCTTAATAATAATTTCATGCAAGGTATGTCAAGTAAAAGGGAAACAGGTCTATTATTTTGTGTGGATGCAGTTTTAGTTGGAAACCAGTTAAAGATGAAAAGGGTTATTTTATTAAGGGGGTTTTCAAGCTTGATTATCAACCTTCAATATTACCAAATCCTTTCCAATTCTACTTATGCCTTGATGCTGGAATCACCCATTAAACACAGCTTCATTTACCGGAAGCACGGCGTATTCAAATACCATTTGTCATGACTTTGCAAAGCTGCCCTGCTTTACCCACAAGATTCCTTAACTCCCGCTAAAGAGTAAAGGAAACAAGGCTGTTCACTGCTCAATTCTTTATATAGCCTCTACCTAGTAGGTTTCCTCGATAAGCCCAGGCAAAAACCTCTGACTCATCTCAGCCTACTATTGTGTGGTCATCTGATAATTAAATCAGTAATAAAAACAACAATGGCGCCAACTTCCATACGGCCCTTCTTAACTCCCTTCCGTACGGACTCACACTTTGCCTCCGCCTCGCGTGTGTAGAGGTTCAATCGAATTTGAGCAGCTACTAGACCAGGTTTGACGTATCAACGCTTGTGGTTGGGCGATCACTATGTTCTTTACTCAGCATAAGGGTCTAGTCCTTATATTTTCACCGGTGGCAAATTCCCTTCTACAAATCTGTCCAGTGCTTTAACACTCCCATTGATTTGTAACATTTACCTTCCCCCTAGGTTAAGGTCACGGGATCCAACGATCCTCGCTTACCCTAGAACCACTTTCCCAAATAAATACCGAATCTCTTAATAATAGAAGATGTTGCTGATTCTCTAAACTACATATTATTTTATTCAATAATACTATGTCTTGTCAAGGTGAATATGGCCATTAAATTAGACTGGGCTTTTTCGGGTGGTAGGACATAACTAGTATCATGTCATTCTAAGCATTTATTGTATACAAAATAACAGTTCACAAATAACATAATGAAAATACTGATAAATAATTAAATAACGGGAATGTAGGTTCAACATGATCAAGGTATGTGTGACTTGCCTTGCGAATCTGTAATTTCAATTAGTTCGTATTCTTCCGCGGACTGGACCTGTGCTTGCGCTTCTCCTTCTGGCTCCTGTGCAAACTCGACTCCGGAGGCTAACGCAAAACAAATAAAATAATATTAATTCCATGCCCGAAGGAATGAGCGAGGAATAAAGAAAATAAAAGAATAAAGAAAATCCGAAAAACTCCAATAAAATGGGATTTTGGGCTTATAGGAGGGTTATATGGCGAAATGGGCCTTGGATTTGGGTTGGCGGGCTCGAAACGAATCCGGAGAGCATAAATATGTATTTTGGGCTTTGGGTCAAACACTGTTCAACTGGCTCGGTCGGCACTATTCATCGGGCTCGGACCCGACGCGGCTAGGTGACTCGGCGCAACCGCGTCGCTTCAGACCCGGTCGGCTGCAACGGGCGCGGGACGAGTTGGCTCGGCTTAGCCGAGTCGGGTTGACTCGGTCGGGGGAACAGTGCTTTGCACTGTTCTTCTTCTCCGTCGGCCCGTGCGCGCGCAGCGAGAAGAGGAGGAAGGCGGCGGTTGGCGGCGGCGCTGGGGTGAACTGCGACGGCAACCGAGGACATGGACGGGTTCAGGGCTCTAAGGGGAGTCCATTTTGGGTGATTGGGAGACCGGCGGAGGCGGCAATCGCCGGTGGTGAGCTCCTCCCTTGCGCGGCCATTTTTGACATTGCAAGTTCATGGGAGGGATTCTAGACAATTGAGCTGGTTCTTGGGCATCAATGGGGTCCGAGAAAGCTTGGAGAGGAGTTGGCCGAAGCTCGGGAAGTCCAGGTTGGGCTGGCCACGGCGGCGGTTTTCGGGAGTGGGGTGGCGATCGGTGCCGGGGAAGGGAGAGCTGTGGGAGGTTAAGGCGTTGGTCGGGGATGGTTTTAGGGAGCTCAAAGGTGCTACAGCCGAAGTTAATTGAGGAATCGTTGGCCGGGAGTGAGACATTGAATTAGGGCATGGATTTGGGGCTTTCTTCAATTACCGGCAATGGGGAAGGATGCGGGGGCTTGGGGTGTTTGGTGAGCTTCGGGGCAACCAGGGGGATCCAATGGAGGAGCTAACACGGTTTAAATAGGCCGGGAATAGGTGGTTCATCGGAGAGGGGCGGAGAAATATCTCGGCGGTGGAGTAGGGCTCAAGGCAGTCCGGGTCAGCGCGGTCAAGGGCATGAGAAGAGGGGCTGAACGGGGTCATGACCAGAGGGGATGGATTGGCAGGGGCTGGAAGCTGCGGGGAAGCTCGCAATGGCTTGGCACGAGGAAAACGGGGCGGCGGCAACGGCGACGGTGGGATTTTCAGACAGCACAGTGCCGCGCGAAATCCTCCCGTTCATGGCAGCTAGGGCTTGGATTAGGAGATGAATTGCTTTGAGATTAGTGTGGATTAGGGCTATGGAGGAGATGGGCAAAGGAGAATTGGGAATTCAAACCAAATCTTGATTTTGACAAAATCTCATTTTGTTTCAGCAAGGCAGGCTTAGGGAATGTGTCGGTGAACGGAGGAGATGTCAAGGCCAGAGAGGTATGTGGAAGAGTCGAGAAAGGTGCTAATTTGGGTGAAGTTTCCATTGAAACCGAAGTTCAAAGAAATTCAATTTCGCCTTGAAAATATGGGTTGTTTCAGACACACTCCAGGATCGGCAACAAAGGAGATCAAAGGCTTCTCTCCTCTTTTTTTTTTTAAGGATAAAAGTGATCAAGGTTGAGGCCTTCTAAAATCACACTACAAAATTCCAAGCTTGCCGCACACCATGATCTTCGAGTACATCCTAAGCTTGATCTGGTGAGACCAAAAGAAACGGCGCCTTGATGTGCTTGTCCGCCTTTTACTTGAGACCGAAAGAGGATGATAAGCTTCTACTTCCAGTTGAATTCTATATCAGGCACATGTTTGTTAGACGTACAGCTTATCAGATCTTTTCAGACACAAGAATGGGAATGCTCAGTTGCTCTACCATATTGAGCATTCGACCAAGGTGGGATTGGGATGGGAATCCATCCATGCTTGTCCATAATGTAATCTTGGTCATCAGGTACAACAAGCGCACGACTATGAAAGCTTCTTCCGGTCATGAGTTGAGACCCTCACATCGACTATATGCACATTAGTTCCAAGCTAAACAAAAAAAAAGTGAAGAAATATAGGAAAACATCACAAAGTTCCACATAATTAAACTGAAAGCAATCCTCATGATGGATCGCCTGCCGACAGACGAAATCGGTCACCATATTCAGTCAGCAGATTAATCACAGACGAAACAAAATTGTCATACAAGAACTGCAAACCAAATAACTTCTCGCAGTTCCCATTCGACTCCCCTGTACGAGTCACATCGAACTAATTACGCACTAATTTGCTACTGCATCATTTCAACAGTTGCATATTGTTGCATCAGGATAAAACACACGTAGTATATATGCAACAGGAACGCATTATCAATCAAGATTTGACTCCTCTTTCGCTCTTTCCATGACATGATTCTATCATTCAAGCAGATCATTTCTCAATTCCCAATGATGAAAAAAAGAATATGATATCATTCCAGAAATTAAGCATGTAAAGGAGCCTGAAATTAAGCATGTAAAGGAGCCAGACAAAAGGAGGTAACAATGATAAAACTAAATTAACTGCAATAGTTCAAGCAGACATCACAACTATTTTTAAGATGTACAAAACACTTGGTCAGAGACCACATAGCACATATACTGGTATAAGTTTGGGCGGTAAGACTAGGCTAGCTAAAAGGAAAACTAACATAGCTTACATGTATGACTTAAAACTGCTTGCTACTTCTTTAACATCACTAATATCCCTACAGGTTCAGAGTTAGCAAAGTTCCATATTGACAGAGATAACTGAGACATGCTGTTGCGAGATTGGCAGCCAACAACTGCACTAAAATCATGTTCCCAAGGCAGATCTTCAGGATGCATTATTCAGTTCCAAAAATACACAGCTCAGTACTCGTCAAACAATGGGAACAGGCTCATTCCTTACTTCCTTCAACAAATAAAGATTTTGCACTTGCTGAACCAAAGTCAAGCTTTCGACAAATGCTTGGGCTGAGCTTTACCACTTTAAGAGATGGCCGCCAAGGAGCATCTGGGCAGGTGTCTGCAATTCCAGTAAGTAGAGGCTTTGAAACAGGGGTTTTACAGCTTTCAGGTGGACTAACATCTATCAGATCATTTCCAGTTGCCTCCAGTGCTTGATTTGAGATAATCAGATCAAGAAACATCTTGGCGATCCCTTGGAGAAATTGATCCTCCTCCTCAGAATCATCAAATTCATAACTTAATCTTTTAACTGGGTAGTCACCAGATTCAAAATTTAGCTGCCTGCGGGAAGGAATTTCTGTTCCCCTGATCACCTTCTTCTTTGGTGCACAGGCCGCCTCCTCCGGTCCTGGAGCAAAAGGATCAAAGATGCTTTCACGTGGCGTCTGACAACCTGATGAAAGACTTTCACCTGCAACCTCGCTACAGATAGACAGTTCAAGCTTATCCCCTTCTGGTGGAGTGATGGCCTCAGCAACATCGCCCTTGTTATTTTCAAGGTGACAAATTGTACCAAGGGACTCTACATCTTCCTTATTTTCCATGGGAACATCCAGAAGAACCTCACTCACACTCTTTTCCACCTCTTCTACAACTGTTAAATCACAGTTCACAGCTTGTGAAGTTTCGATCTCATTCTTATCCACTGCATGATCTGTTGGGAGTAATGTGGATTCAACCCCCATGATATGGATGTTAACAACAAAGTTTAGAAGGGCAACATCTTCCTCAGTCAAACCACTAATCTTTAAGATTTATCGGTGTACAACTAGCAAGATTAAAAACCTGCAACAAAATTGATGATAGAAAAGTAAATACATAAACTATTCAGGGAATAACAAAAAAAATTATTACCAGAGCTAAAATCCACCCAAAAAAAGTACAAAAGGGTCCTACTACTAAGTTGTATATACAGTTGAATATTTCAAACGCAATATGAAGCATTAGTCATATAAAAACTGCTAGCCAGGTAACACAACTGCTAACCAGGTAACAGTGTTCTAGAAAATCATGCAAGGTAACCCTCAATTGTGTGTGAGAGAGAATAACCTAATATTTAAACCAACAACAGCATCAGAACATGCATTTGCAACAGAATGTTTTTAACTACCATATCCCATCGTCTCAAGGGAAAAAAAAGAGAGAGAGAAATTCTTATATGCAGCTATGCCCCCAGATACATTACAGAATGCAGATTCTAGATACCCGTACTACATGTACAGGTGGAAAGACATTTCGCAACATGCATCTGTAGTATCCCAGATAGGGGTTTCGGTAACCCAATATTTCAGAAATAAACAATATGATTTATACCACAAAACTTATTTTCTTAAGTACCGCGCCAACTACAAACAATGAATCTCACAGAACCAAAGTCTACAAGCAAGCTGCAAAATCTCAAAAGCTTCCCCGTAGATAACCCTAGAAAAATCTCAACAGATCCATCTTAGGGACAACAAAACCCTTATCAGCCTCATATCTAGACTGGGAAAATCTACAAACTGTAACCACATCGCGAGAGATGCACAAACGGATATCATCTTCATTCAAGAAAAAAGCGCAAAGATCCATCTTTAAGCCAAAAACAAGCGTATAACATCAAGGGGGGATATCTTGAACAAATCCCCCCCCCCCCCCCCCCCCCGGAGCGGCTTTGATTGAGACTCGACGACCTCTATTGCACATCATACGTAGCCATCTACCCGAGCAGAAAGACTTATACGAGAAGACAGAAAGATCCTACCTTTAAGGCCAAAAAAACACACCAAAAGAGACCTAAAAAACTATTTTGAACCCTAAATAACAACTACATGAAAAGATAGGAAGATTTCGAGCTAATCACGGTGAAAGATGCAGATACAAAAGGCCATTGGAAGCTTACCTGAAATGAGATTGGGTTGGGGCACCAAAAGCGGCGAGCAAGGAGCCTCCCGCCGTCGGGAAGAATAAATAAAATAACAACTTTTCCCAAAACACCGTCTGTTATGTCTTATTTGTGAATACCCCTGAGGTATACAGGATACAGAGGGCATATGTGGAATTTTGTCACTTTGATATGTTTTGAACTCATATTTGCAAAGATAGTCGTAGTAATACGATAATTGCAAAATGTCACTTCTGCCACATGGTAACTGGAGGGTAGTGCCGTGAAGCTGACATGTGGCACCATGGCCGTGCGGCAGGAGCCTGCCATTCAGCCACCGTGCAATCGCACGCCTGCCGCCCGGCCACCGTGCGGCCAATAAGGTGTCGTGTGATCGAAGCGTCGTAGTCGAAGTGTCGCAGTCGAAGTTCCATGGTTGAAACATCATAGTCGAAGCAATACGTGGTCGAGGAGGGGGAATTGCCTCATGGTCATGCGACATCGCCTTGGCTACATGATGGCCGAGCAGCAGACGCCTGTCACACGGTCATGGGGCTCCTTTGATTAGGTGTTATCTCTACGTTGTTGTCACTCGATCATCATGTGACAGAAGTAACATTTTTGTAATTACCGTAAGACTATGGCTATTCTTGCAAATTCAGACTCAAAACGTGTCTAAAGTACTAAAAACTCACTGCTCGTGTGCATATATGAGAAAATGAAAATTAGATGGGTCGGAGTAAAAAATGATCTCGGGAGGTGGGAAAATATTGGCGGGGCAAATCTACGCGCGCGTGCAGCTTCCTCCGCGAAATCAGAAAAATAAAACGTACTATGTGCACATCACACCAGGTCTGGCATTTTATTACTGTCACTGACTTGTGGGTCCATTTGATGTCTACATGGACGCTCCTGTCATTTCCAGGTACCCAAAGCATTTTGGATGGAAAACACCGTGTCGCACCACGTCGTACTATTTTTAATCCAACGGCGGTGATTGCTTGGAGGACACCCACTATCCGTGGGGAGAGGCGTCTGACCAGTTAACGTGCGCCATGTGTACATTTAGCATGGAGATGAAGCCAACACCTGCGTATTAACTTCGTGCTTATCCTTGCATGCACCGCTACATCATGCGCGTTATTTTTATTGTAGATTCCATTGATGAATAAACTTCCAAAATATGATCCGATGAATGCTCGCTGGAAAACAAAAAAGAGAACGGACACGTGTTATGATGTAATTGGAGCACACGGGGTGGAAAACACGTGACAATTACTTTTTCCCATCCCTCCCCCTCTCTCTTAGCATCTCTCATGCAAAAGTTATTGGACTCGGACCAGCGGTGACCGGTCTGACCGATGATTCAACTAGTGAATCGTAGCGCTCAGCTCTCTCTCTCTCAGCACTATTAGCCTCTTAGGGCATCTGTAGTGTATATAACCCAAAGGGTCTTAAGATGGGTCCCATCTAAACCTTAAGACCAACTCCATAGTGTATATAACCCAAGAGACCTTAAGACGGTCCCACATGGCAGATAAAGAAAAATTGTATTTTAATACTTATGGCCAGGTCTTTAGCTTGAGGACCAGCCTTAAGCTTTTTTTGCTTAGGGTCTGCTTAAGGTTACCCCTGTAATGTATAAGGTTGACCTTAAGGTGGCTTAAGACCTCCTCTTTTCATACACTACAGATGCCCTTAGTCTCAGGCTCTCAGCAGATGAGCAGGGTAGCAGACTATTCACTATTGCCATGTATGTAACAAAATAGGATTTCAAAACAAAATATGATAGTATGATACTACTCTAGTCTAGCAAAGAAATTATAATTCTATAAAACAGCAATGGGAAAACAGTAGACATACAATCATGAAACAAGGATAATAATGCTTACCTCATAAATTTGTCTTACCCTCTAACACCAAATAGTTCAGCGTATTGCAAATATATAGCCTTCTTTTCGTGTGGTGGAGCCTGATCCAAAGAAACAAAATGTCAGTGTGTAAAGAAGCAAGCAAATGCACAGAACTACATACTGACAAGCAATGACAGAAGGTTCCAAAAGGAAGCAGAAAAGCAAGTGTAAATGGTAATACCAAAAATGTTCACAACATTGCTAAAATCACATTATTGATCAAGAATTATCACGACCTGTTCTTAAGAAGCAAAGACAAAATTCGTGATTGCCAGTAATATCTTAGGAGCATAATTTGACTATTGCAAGTACCAGAATTTAGCCGCTTGATGTCAACAATTTACTTGCAAGAATGTACAAAACTTCTAATCTTATTACTGCATACCACCTCCATGGGCCTTGATCAGAAATTACCAGAAATTATTTTATTCAATACAATATCAGGATAATTTGCTGAATGGAAACCTTACAACTAGCTCACAATAAACTTCCTTTACAATGTCTTATCTAACCTACACAGTTTGAGGATCATTCCTTGCTTTAACATACCAACAGTATATGGATGCACTGTGGTACTTCACAATTGCACAGCTTTCATATCCCTCTCCAACTATTTGCACAGTGAACCTGACAAAAGAAAGGAACAAGCAAAGCTCTTAACCTAAATATTTTGGTTAGCTCTCCAAAAATAAGGAATAACAATAGATGCGTGCCTTGGATGATAACTTTTCACTGTTCTGCTGTGAATGCAATATTGTTTGAGTTGCATAAAGATTATTGTGAGTATGACCGGTGTGGATATGATTGGACACATGTAAGTTGATATATAAAATCTTCAGATTTAATGGATGATAATTTTTCAAAGATGAACCTAAGAAGTAAAGTTTCAAAATATCAATGAAAATACAACTACCAACAAGCAAACACAAAGCTCAGATCTAATCATCTAAATGTGGAAAAAAGCAGTTACCTTAATAATTACTAGAGGACTGGAGGTGAGTTGCGGTGACAAGGCCAACTGGGCTCTGGCCAAGGGGGCAGCCGGCGGTGGTAACAAGGGCAAAGGAGGAGGCTGCCAGCAGTACAACTATGGCACCGACAAGGGGCGGCAGCGTCAAGGGGACGACGGCAACTAGGGCAACCGGCGCGATGAGGTGGCGACTAGGGCGACCATCGCAATGAGGCGGCGACTAGGGTGACTGGCTATTTGTTGCCTTAACCGCTTAGGCTTGATAGCGATGAGTAGGGTGACCAGCGAGGTGGTGACTAGGGCCCAATCGGGCTCGATGTGTGTCTATGAATGCCTCAATGGCCAAGCAAAGATTGAGAGAAGAGATGAGTACTTGCATTCCCCCCCCCTCTTACCCCTTAAATAGTGAAACCCTTGGCACAATCGATGGGTATTTTTGTCCTTCAAAATAACCACTCGGTGTAGCTGAAATTGACCGGTTCGGTGGTTCTGATAAAAAAAAACTAGCTAGTTTGTCCAGTTTTTCCTGGCCCGACTACGTGAATGGTCTTTGAACCAAACCGACCCAGTGCACTCTCTGGTTCCAGGTTTTCCTGGTTCACCGGTGGTCTGGTCCGATTTTCTTAACTCTGCTTTCAAGTAAGTTGGGCTTCTAAAAAAAATACTAAGTGGGGCTTGTTAGGATAGGTGGATTCTTTTGGCCTGTGTCTTATAAGTTTTGGCTTAAATTTTTGAATTATGTCTGTTCGCGAGAGTGACTATAGAAAGAGAGATACTCGCGTGCGATTTTGGCCAATATGGATGAAGTCAGGATGATGTCTATTACAATTGACATATAGACCCCATCCTAAAAAAACACTCCGTTTAAAAACTACTTACTGTATAAATTCAAGCTATAAACCCAAAAAAAAACCCATCCGATGTCATGCCATCGATGATGGGATATGCCATGCCCCTAACCATAAAACTGACCACACGTGGTAGGCCAACGACGAATAACCTATGTTGCATCAATGATGTTAGTAAACTAATGATGGAGAGGGGATATTATATCGGTGATATAAAAACATATGACCCTTTTCGCTTTGATTTCTATAAACTATTTTTCTACAATAAATAATTTTTTTATAATACTTATCTTTCAAACAGAGTATTTTTTAAGGCGGGATCTACTAATCGATTGTGGTACACACTGTAATAACTTTATTTGTATCGGACAAAATTTTACATGAGTGTCTATCTCTATAAGCTTCTTTACAATTTGTTACTATTTATAAGTCAAAATTAAAAGCCATGGGTAAAAACAAATATGAACGCCCACCATTTGATGTGGAGGCGGAAACATTTCATTCCTGAAGGGTGAAAAATCTTTGATCAATTCCGTATTCACTTGTAGAAAAATTATCAAATTTTTCCATAGAGAAATGTGAAAAACTGTAAAATGCAAATATAAAATTACACTATTACCAATTTTATATCATAATAAAAAATAAGAATAATATAAATATACGAAAATTAGTATTGTTATCTCTTTTCTTGACTGTAGGCCGAATTTCAAATTTTCAGATTTTTGGTAAAATTATTTTGAATTTTGCCAAATTATCATAAAGTGTATCGAAATTTTCACAAGAGAATTCGAAAAAGAGATTTCTGGTTTAAGTGACAAGTGTGGCTAAATTATCATTCCATCACTGAGCTTAAGAGTAACCAAATTTGGACTCCCACACTATCAAAATCTAAAACTACTACAAAAGAATCCACTCGACATTTGTGAAGCTTCTTCTCTCCCGATCTCTCTCTCGCGAGTTTGCCCTTCCCATTTGCCGGAGGAAAGGAAGCGTGGCGTACGCCATAGCTAAGCTCGGCCCATATGATCAATCCCAGACCAGACTAGCCCATCTTGGACGAGGTGCAGAGATTTCGTCCCATCAAACTATCAGAGCGAATTCCCTTTTCTTCTGATTTCTGAACCACGCCACGCCACGCTGCCAAGTATCGTCGTCGTCATCACCGTACGCCATAGCTAAGCTCACCGCACCACTCGCCTGGATGAGCCATGGCGATGGCGATGCCGGCCTCCGTTATTGCTGCACGCCTCACCACGCTCGCCCTTTTCTCCCCGACCCCAAACCCCTTCACCGCCAGGCCCAGGCTCCCGCCCATCTCCATCTCCATGAACCCGTCCCTCGTCGACCCGGCCCACCTCCAGGCCCTCATGCTCGCCTGCGACCACTCCTGTGCCATCCGCCTCTCGCCGCCCACCACCGCCGCCCACCTGGAGCCCGTCGACATCCGCAAGCTCCGCACGGCCATCGCGCACAGCTTCATTGTGGTATCCGTCTTCTGCGGCGCCAGGTACTTGGTCGACGCCGCCGATGACCAGCGCTTCCTGGGCCTGAGCCTGGGCCTCGGGCTCGGGGGGCAGGGGGACCAGCGGCTTGTCGGCTTCGGGCGCGCCGTCTCCGACGTCGGGCTCACCGCCTCCGTCCATGATGTCGTGGTAATCCTCTGTTCGTCTTGTTAAATTGCCAATGAAGCGATCTTTGATCCTACAACATGTTGAATAATCCAGCATGCTCATCATGGTCATAGAATTACTGTAGTGGTCATAAAGGGTGTGGTCAAAAGATCACTACAACAGTTGTAGCAGGTGTGGTCGTGGAATCACTATAACATCGTGCTTAGTCCATATGAGAACGTGTTTTTTGTTGTCTGTTAACATCGTATGTGGCATGGTTTGGGTCCGTAGGATCATACAGTAGTGGTGCATAATAAGCATGGTTTACCCATCAGGATTTTCTTTAAATAGCAGTTTAATACAACTGAAAAAGCTGCCCAATTTACCAGCAGCACAAAACTCTTGTGTTCTTGTTCTATTTTGTCAACTTCGTGTGTATTCATGTGTGAACTTAGAAGTGTTGATCGGCCGAAGTTCTTAACACAACATTCTTGCTGTTCCAGCTAAGGTTTGGGCCGCTAAATTTCCTGCAACGATGCTAATTTTTTAATGGAATTCTTTATGGCATTCTGTATACAGTGATTAGTTCTGGTACGGATGGATACTAGGGGAATGGTAGTTGATCGAACTGGTAACTTGGAGTAGATCAAAAACAAATATACAAGGAAAAGATCCAATCAAAATTGAGCAAAACACATTTTACCAACTCCCGGCGATCTGACCTTCATGAAGGAGGCGGTCTGACCTCCATTTTAGCTGTCTGACCGCAACGAACAGTAAATCAGGCAAAGCTATAGTAACCCCGGTCAGGCTACTGCTACAGAGCAGATCAGACCCATTCAATAGAACTTTTGATCCGTAGATCCAATGACATGAAATTTTACAGGGATCTTATCTAGGTTATCAAGAATCTATTTCAACAAACGATCATGAAAATCATGACCAAAGTTGAGATCTTTTTTAGTTTGAAGGAAAGAAGCACCGAAACTGAGCCAAAATCAAAATCGATGAATACAATTTGCTCGTGGGTGGACGATAACCAAGATGGGTCTAGATGTATTCGTACATGTCCCAGCAAGTAAGAACACGAAAGAAATCACATCAAAAACTCTCGGATCAAGAAACCATACTTTGAGACCAAATCAAACAAAACCGAGTTTTCTTGATAAACTTGCTATCAAAATGACTAGACGGGTGGAGATAGATTCTCAGAAGTTGTTTCTATCTCTTACACGTTCTTGACACAGCAAGATCAAGAAAAGGGAAGAGGAGATATCAAAACCAACCAAATCAAAAGCAAATCAATCAAAACATAATGGATCTATGGAGCTGATCAAAAATTGATGTATTGCTTACTTGGAGAGGTATATTTTATAGCCAATCCCTTATAATAGCAGAGCTCTAAATCTAGAGTATACACACACAAGGCTCCAACCCAAGGAACCCTAATCTTACATGGGAAGGAGGAAAAGTTAGCCACCAAAAGGCTTAACCAACATTTTCAAACCCTGGCGTTTGCTTCTCCTCCCCTTATATAGCCTCCCAACTTGAACCAAAACCTAATGGATCCTCCCATTAGGTCAAACAGGGAATAATCCGTTAACCCCACCTAACACCAGGTTTTACTGTCGTACGCTTCTCAAAGCAGTTTACAACCATTAATCCATTAGTGAATCAACATTTGACCCACTTTACATTTTTAGCACATATAAGGCCTAAACCACTTAGACCAACACCGCAGTTTTGCACACTACCACTTTTCCGGTATTGGGCAATTTACTAAAATGCCCCTCTACCGCCTTCCACGAAGTTTCCTGTTTCCTTTGCCACGAAGCATTGCCCATGCTTTGCCATCTTGTATGTGGCCCCAATGACTTACCGTCAAGCCTCTCACGCGTTCGGATCACACTGAACCGTCCTCGCTTGCAAACGGCCCAAGTCACTTGGTACATCACATGCTTCTCCTTGCGCACGACGGCACCTAGCTTCCTTGACCGCACAGGACATCGGATCCTCCCTAAGCCTAGTCCTGGTCCATCTTGCCGTTGCCCGTCATGTCCATCACCAGTAGCTTCCGCTCTGGTTCCTCGTCGTCCCAGCTTATAACCACCCCGCAAGTCTCGGTCATCTTCGGTGTCACCCTAACCGTTCTTGACCTCATCACCACCATGTGCCTAGTCCTAGTCATCTTACGCCTTACCATGACCTACTTCTGAAGTCCCATAACCAACAACAAGCAAACCGTCATGTAGCACTGCACAATACACAAAGTCATCAATTGACACAATTAATCCATACAATGCACCATGCAAAATGTATGTAACCAAAATACTGATCCTAAACTTAGGACCAAACAATAAACTCATATGCACATAAGCAACGGCACCTACATTGTACCCACACTTAGACAACTTAGCTCAAACAAACGCATGTTCAAACAACTTCTCGGCCGATCAGATCGCCAACCAAAAGCAGGTCTGACCACCGCCTCCCACAGCCAGTTTGAGCGCCAGCCTTAGGCCAGTCAGACCCTGGCAACACAAAGCAACTGAAAAATTGCAAACTCTTAAAAACCAAACTCAAACTCCGCAATTTCACTTTACTAAAAGTCAATTACTCATCACAACCATAAGGTAACCTCCATATGGTCTCACACTTTTGTATAGCATTAGGTGTGACTGTTTCAATCGATAAGAGAAGGGAACTTTGGCCATGGAATTGTCTAATGTTTGCATCGCTGAATTGAGTACAGTCCAGTCAGTACTCAATAGCTTTGTTTCATATCTCTACTCCTGAAAGTAAAAAAAAGGCTATCGCTCAATTGCATGTGTCCATATGACTATCTTCAGTGACTTACAGGTACATCCTTTACTACAGAGGAGAGGCATTGGCCGAAAAATACTCAAGAGAATTACAAGGTAGGTTGCTGAGGCGTGGGTTTCCTGGTGGGGTTTGAAATGGGCTTCCTTGCGTCAGTTGATTGTAATAGAGGAAGAATAACGTACATGATCTTTTATGTAAGCTAGCAATAGGAAAGCACTCAACACTTTCTGTTCCTTTTATGGACAAAAGGAACAGACCTCTTGCATTGAAACACAAAAAAATGTACATTTGCAAACCAACAACCAAGTGGTAAAAAAGAAAGAAACTCAAGACAAGTTTTTTCTTTTCGAATTCTATTTATTAGTTGATGAGTTCTTCGCAGTAGTTTTTTTCTCTATTAAATATAGTATTGAAGTAATAATGTGTACTTGCTTGGATTGATAAAATTACCAAGGGAGTTTGTAGGTAGCAAAGCATACTTGACCTACAGATTATCAAGTGATTTTTGTAATTGTTTTCATTTTTGGTGTACAGACTTACAATTTTCTTGTATTTCTTTGACTGCATAATGAAACCCAATAATCAATATATCTCTGGATCAACTAGTCCTAGGACAACATGCTAATTTGCAATATCTACTTGAGTAGAGATACTTGTTATCTTTGACAACTCACAACTGACAAGTTGATTTCTTGTCCAAGTTTCAAGATTCATCTAATATGTTTGTTGGCGGAACAATTTCTGCAGGGTACTCCATAGCAGAGGTATTTATGACATTTCAGCATTATGTACAGAAAAGGAGAGGTATGGTTTTCTTTTCTAATTTGGTACACCTCATGAATGTCATCCTGTTATATTTTGCTACACCATTCATCTATTATCAGTAAAGGTGGAAGTGTGGATCTACTTCAACATATGGCTTGGAATAGAATCTTCACGGGTATTTGGTGATGTTTATTCATTTTATGGCACCATTTGCAGGCCCTTTTTCGAAGCATGTGGATTCGGTGACGATGCAATGGGTTCCACGACAATGATATACACTAGAAACATGCATAGTATTCCTGCAGATGATCACCAATCCACACAATGATGAGATTGATAGCTCCTCTGCTGGTTAACTGCTGCTACTTGAGAATACTGCTGCCAGCAAAGGGGGTTCTGACTTCTGAGATCCAGGAGAGATTTGAACCCCTCTAATTGGATCTAGTTTCCATGGGTATGCAAACTTTTCTGGATGTATAACAGAGGAAACTACCGGAAGAATTTAGATATTATTATGTGTGAAAGATGGCATTATCTAGCATCTTTCAGAATCCTGACCAACATCTGTAAAATCTACCACTGACTGTAAAAACTTGCCGCGGTTACAGAGATTCATATGTATGAGATGATTGTTTGTACATATTCCATCATTTACTTAATTTTATGTATGTTTGAATATATCCTTGAACGACGAGTGAATCATAGTATTTGAACCTTGATATTGCAATAGGACGAGACCGTTCAATCCGATGAATTCTTCTTGGCCTCTTGATATTGCACAATAAGATTTTTAAAAGCAATTTTGCACATCAAGATTTGACTTACTGTATAACATCAATCTTAGATGACAAATCTCGAGTTGCTCTCATGTTTCACTATAATTACACTTGTTATCTCTGTCAAGTCACAGATCTATCTCCATCTTTTTTGCATATGTATTTGCAAGCACTGATCATACAGCTGCTTGGAACACTTGCTCATTTGGAGTCATACAGCTGCTTGGAACACTTGCTTATTTGGAGTTCCAAAAGCTCTCCGTAGGAACAACTCAACCACTGAAAGGAATTCTTCAACTCGCTCTTCCTGGGGCAAGTGCCCACAATTCTTGATCACCTCAAATGTTGCACCAGGAATCGCGCGTGCTACACGTTTAGTATTCCAAGCAGGAACAAGACGGTCGGTGTCGCCAGTCACTACTAGCACTGCAATGGTGAGACAGTTAAAACTGTTCAGAAAGCAACAATGTTTATGGCCATGCCTTGCTTATGAGTTGCATGTTAGATTATTCAAATCTTTCATCTCAAGTTTCTAAGAACACTAGCACAAATTTAGTTCAGTAGCAGAACTAGATTAAACACAAATACGGATAGGTATATAGTTTCACTTAATTGCACATCCACGAAGAAGACCAAAAGAAGCAGCATACAGTAGAACCTGGGCATGAGATCTCAGAAACCCTCTTTGAGACTGGCACTCTTGACGTTGATGTAGTATCTGCGATCATGGATATAGTGTATTCCAAGAGAGCCATCTCCCAATCCCTGGATCTTAGTGGCTGAAAAACGAGCAAATTTCCATGAACAGCAATATGTAGATATTTGCTACTTGTAACCTTTTCTGAATTGTGACACCAAAAACTCACCTTCGTGTACCCTTGAATGACATGATCAGTTACTTTGCTTGCATCGTACCATGCATTACGGACAGCCAGTATACCAAATTTATCCATGATCAATCTTACCTAAGATACCAAAGTCCAATCAAGGAAAAAAAGAACAAAAAAATCAGCATAGAGAAGTATTTGTATTTTGACTATTTTATCAGGAAAACGATGTCTTCCGTCTAGTGGCAGTTGAGAGAAGTTGCAAGATGACCTTGCATGGATTTACTACTTACTGCATTGGAATTTGAAAAAAGGAACTCTCACCAGAGTGCTGTACAGTACGCTTGACACCATCTATAACTATATGAATATGACTTTTAGTATAGTGTTCGCCTACACATTTGCACTATTTCTTATGTACAATGGTCGACAGGAAAAGAAAATCCAGCATCTGAAATCACCTAGGACCTACCAAATGGAACCAAAAATACTGGTATTTGAGTAAACATGTTCTTTTGAGCACACTTGAAGATTTAAAATGTACTGCTGTAGTGTAGCGCCATCAGTTGATATTATCGTCAAACTAGTCGTAGCAGACAAGCGCACACGCAAGCGCACACACACACACAAAACTAGTTTTTGCTGAAAAAGGCAACTGGAGCACCTGATCCTTGTCCCTTTGTTTACAGCATCAAAGAATTCAACAAAAATAGTAAGCACTAAGCATATAAATTATCTAATGTCATATCAATTAGTGAAAATAAAGCAGATTCTTTTTTTTTTTTGCTGTTAGTGACCCATCAAACTCATTCAACTCAAATCATCGATAGCACCACCAAGCAATAATGTATTAACATTAATTAAATTTATTACCATAGCAATCTAGCACTACACATAAACAACATCTTACCAGCATCACGCCAAATGTTGATCGAAGAAGAGCAGCAACAGCTCTACAATATAGAGCTCTAACCATATCCTTCACTGCCATTACCATCTTCAGAACAGGCCCAGCGAGACGCATACATATCTCAAGAAATCCTCTCCAAATCCTAGCAAATGGATTTGGTGGTGCATTGTTATAATCAGAATCCTTCTGCTTCTGCCCTTCTTGTTCCCCTACACCATTCTCACTCACACCCTTCCTCTTGAAAACCGGCACAAAAATTGCTGGTGCAACCAGCACAAGTGCAGCCACCCGTTCCGGCGCCTCAAAGTATGCATCCACTGCGACAAGGCAACCAGCTGAGTGCCTGGGATACAAACCGTCACTTACATCTCATGAAACAAAGCAATGCGCACAGAGAAGAATACAGTGCGCACTGTGCATCTTTACCCGACGAGGACGGCCTTCCCGACGCCAAGTTGGTCGATGAATGCCAATGTGGCCATGACCGAGAAAGCCATGGAGTAGGGATTGAGAGGCTTTGTGTCGTCACCAGACCAGTTGACGCGGGACGTGAGACCAAACGCGGGGCGATCGAAGGCAAGAACCTTGGCACCGGCAATGCGGGCGAGTGGCCGCATGACACGGCTCCAGGAGAACACCGACGCGCCAAATCCGTGCAGTAGCACTATGGGCAGGCCAATTTGGTTCTGGCCGGCGTTTGCGACGGTGTGATCCAAGGATTGGTCGCCGGATTCCTCATGGGTGCAAATCTTGTGGTGGACCCTTACGCCATTGATCTCGTAGAAGCTGCTGTCTGGGTCGGCGAGCGCGTCCGGGTCGAGGAGGTCGTCCTGATCGATCCCAGCCACGCTCCGGCGGCGGCGGCGGCGTGGCGGCATCTGGGCACCGTCTGGAACAGATCCTGCATTTGCTTTGGGGTTTAGCTGTAGCAAATCTGTGGTGCTTGTTTGGGGGAAGGTTCAGTTTTGGTGCAAAATTTCGCCACCCAGATGAAAAAGTCGAAATTTTGAGCCATTTTAGGGCAAAAATTCAAATTTTGCTCCATGAAGACAACATCGTTTTCCAAAACAACTATTTGAAGCATCTCCGATGCAAAGATGAAATCTTTCAGAAGGCAAGGAAAAACTTACCTGGGAATTCGGCGGCGGCGGCGGAGGCCGGGGGAGGACCGACCGGTCGGCGAGCGCGGAGCACTGACGACGGCCTCTGGGCGGAGGCAGAGGCGCGGGTTGGGATCGGAGGGAGAGGGAGGGGGGAAGCATCTGCTTCCCTTGAGATCAGGCCCGGGGCGGGAAGCCGACGTGTCGTCTGGAGCTTGGAAGCGTGGATTGCGTGGGGCCCTAGTGCAGTCACACAGCGAACAAAGTTGTAATCTGCAGACTGCGACGTATCATTATTCATTAGATAGCACGTTATCTCTCTCTTAGGCAACTGTTTGGAATGCGGGAATTTTTCCCGATTCCTGCGGAAATTGAACTGTTTCCTGTAAAATTTCTGTGAAATTCCTCTGTTCCAAACAGGCCCTTAACGAATATAGTTCCCATTAATAGCGATGTATCATTTTTTAGGTACAGGGCAGCGGGCACACAATCCACATATATCACATTCACAACATATGGGGTATATACGTATGCATATCTTTTACATATAATATACGCTAGAAAATTAATAGCGATGTATCATTTAGCTATACATTGGTGTTGGTGTACGTAGCACAGTAATATTCTCCAAGAATTAACAGTAATATTCTCCAAGAATTAAGGTGGATGACACAAATTCTCGGATCAGATCGCATAAGAACGACAGTATGCAAACAAACAACCAAGTGTGAATTCTTCCGTCTTCCTCTAGAAGATACTGTAACTATTGGCCCCGTTTCAAGTGGTTTTGGATTTTAGTTTTCGGCTTCTAGAAGCCAGAAGCCGAATTGAATACGTCGGTTTTTTTAATTTTAGCCTTTTAGCTTTTGTTTTTCTCTCTTTATTCCTTTGTATTGTCCATGGAGATATAACGGCGTTTTTCATTTTATCTTTTTTTAATTGAATGACTCAGAAAAATCTAACAGCAGGTACACTGCAATTTTAACCAAGACCTAATAGCGAGAAGCCGCAGCCAGTTTGAGCGGGTCCAATAATTGAAGTGACTTTGGGTTTCCCCTTGCAGCTCAAAAAATGGTAATTAGCAAGCTATGGGCCATTATTTACTAAGTGAATCTCTCGTTTTCTCTACAGGGTGTTTCTATTAGCTTTTACTTTTGGCTTCTATTTCAAGAGAAGCCAGAAGCCAATACCTAGCTTCTCGAAACAGTTTCTCCACTTTTCTTCCTCCTATCTTGTTCCGAGGACAAAGCAAGGGGTCGCGACGCACATCACACATCTCACTCATCTTGCGCACGCATCTCTTTCTCTCTCTCTCACTTTTTTATCGCTTGCCCCTCTTGATAATGATGGTCTAAAGCTTCATGTAATTCCAATTTGACACGACACAACATAATTAGGACATATATGATTCAACAAGAGTTAAGTTATGATGTACTTGTTGTAGCAATTGTGGTTGAGAGATTTTGAAGCATATATCCACATAGATAGAGGAATGCATTTCGCGATGAACAAAATCATTCAAATGCATGACCATGTATAGTCTGACATAGCACCTAGGGCAAAAATGTAGAACTATATGGCACCTACATGGAGTGGCGGTCATCTGGGTAGTGTGGATGTGGCTGGTTGTCATAGCAGTAGCAGGCGCAAATACAGCTTAGGTTGACGCAATTGCAATATGAGTGGTAGTCGCTGCCAAGGTACACGACCTCCTCATTGTTGCCCTCCCTGATCCTCTGCCTACGGAGCTCATCGTTGTTGGCCCTCTCGGTCTAGAGCTCCTTGCAACTCTTCTAGGAGGGTGTGCAGTTTTTGGATATGAACCTGGGTAGGTATTGGATACAATGGATCCACCCACTCAGTGAACTTACAATACGTTATCTGTAAGCAAGACGAGGTTACTACAAAATGTGAGACCATGTGGAGGTCACCCTAGGGTTGTGATGAGTAATTGACTTTTGGATTAGAGTATATGCGGATGTTGAGTTTGGTTTTTGAGGATTTTTGTAAAAGATCACTTTTTGTCTGATGACTTTATGGTTTACGAGTTCGTCTGACTACGAGTACTGGAGTATTCGAAGTTTACAACTTCGTGGTCGGACGGTCTGATCGGGAGGTATGATGGACAATTGTGCGAGATTGGCAGAATGACCATAGTTTGTCAAGCATAGCAGAACGACCACAGAATGGTCATGCTTCAGTATGTCGTTGTTGTTTGGTAATCGTAAGTCTGGGCGATCAATAGTCGTAGCTTTTGTGATCTGTTGTCGTGGCGATCTGTTCGGTAGTCGTAAGCCTTGGCGATCGATAGTTGCAGCTTTTGTGATTGTTGTTGTAGTGATTTGTTTGGTAGTCGTAAGCCTTAGCGATCGATGGTCGTAGCTTTTGTGATCGGTTGTTGTAGCGATCTATTCGGTAGTCATAAGCCTTGGCGATCGGTAGTCATAGCTTTTGTGATCAGTTGTCGTAGCGATTTATTCGGTAGTCATAAGCCTTAGCGATCGGTATGCATTCGAAATCGCTTTCTCATTTACAAATGCATTCCTTAGATCCAAAATATAGATTGAAATCCTCAATTAGTCTAAAATAAATATGTGCATATGTCTTCACTATATACACTTGTATGCACACATTTAGGGGGAGCTCTCTATATATTTTGGAGTTTCATAAGTATTGATCCATGCTTCTTTCAATATACATATTTGGGATCTTTACTTTGAAATACATACTTGAGTATATATAGCTTGTGCAGTATATATATACTCATGTGCAATCGGGTTGTCATCTAACTTCTCCATTATGTGTTAATGGTTGGATGACTAATGACAACCGGATAAGTGAGCTTTGTTTAAGGCTTATCTTGGAGTATACATTTGTTGTGTACATATTGTATACTCGTAAATCAATTTTATATCTCATCATTTGTTGAGATTGTCATGAATTACCAAAATGATGAAGTTTGGTAATCGATGACAATTGTTTTGTGGACTAACGGTTTCCATGAGTTGGACGAATAGGTTAGGTTCCACAAATGAGAACGACTTGGGATGACTTCATGTGTTGAAGGTCATCAAGTCAAGATGCGAGAAGAAAATGGCTTCATGTGTTGAAGACCATCAAGAAGGAGAAGACGCATCATGAGTTGATGCATGAGGAGATGATCATGTGTTGATCATCAAATCAAGTGAAGACCATCATGTGTTGATGAAAAGGATGCATCATGAGTTGATGCATATCGAGACGATGACCCAAGGCAAAGGTATGACTAGTTAGGGCTAAGGATGTGTTCCTAGTCTTTTACCGGTCTTGGTGTTTGGTTGGAAGACCGGATTGCTAGTTTAGGTTGCCGTACTATTAAGAGGGGTCATGTCTAGTAGTTTGAGTCTCATCATGTGTTGATAGCTCAAACCTCACCTCGTCTAGCTCATGTGTTGAAATCTTTGCAACATGGGACCATGCATTGCGAATGTGTTTTGCAAGTGCTTGAAGTCCATGTTTTCATCCTTTGTGATATGAGGCTTATATTTGCAAATGTGTTTTGCAAATGGTTGGAGCTCATATATAATCCTTGTGGCATGTGATTTAGGTTTACGAATGTGTTTTGCAAATGTGAGAAGTCCATGTACCTAATCCTTGTAGCATGATCTAAGATTACAAATGTGTTTTGCAAAAGTTGGAGATCATGCATTATCCCTTGGCATGGTCTAAAATTGTTTGTTGCTATTTCCTTTGACATTAGACCATGGTAGTGACTCTTTGGATGTCTTTTGATTTTTTTTGCATTGATCTAATGTGTTTGAGGTCATGCAAATAGATGGGTTGTGTAGCCCTCTGAATAAGCTTTCCATAGAGTCCAAGATCACTCAATTTCGACATCGGAGTCAAAAGTTATAGCCGTTTTTCCGAGTGTCGCCTGTGCTGAAAAACCAAAAACGGAAGTACCGCGATTTGTACTGCGGTAGTTCCGAGTTTTGCGGAAGTACCGTAATTTGTACTGCGGTAGTTCTGAAATTTGCGGTAGTTCCGATTTTCCGGTAGTTCCGATTTCCGAGCGGAACGTTTTTTCAGAGAGCGCCTTTTTGAATGACTTAGCCTCAGGAAAAACGGTAGTTCCGCAATTTGTACTCCGGTAGTTCCGTTTTTCCTGATTTTTTCAGGGGCTTGGCTCCAACGGCTAGTTTTCTTGTGTGGGGTATAAATACCCCCTTGTGGCCAGTTGGAGAGGGTGTTGATTCATTCATTCCTGTGTTCTTGAGCTAGAGTGAGGCTCTCCACTCAATTGTGCATGTGTTGCACTTTGTGGGAAGCGAGAGAGGTTCTAGAGTGCATGTGTTGCATCTAGAGGTGGACTTAGTGTCCAATTGAGCTTGTGCATTTGTTGCACGTGGTGAGAGTCAAGTGAGGGACTTGGCTTGTTACTCTTGGAGTTTGCCGACTCCTAGACGGCGTTGAAGGCGTCGTGCGCGGTGATCTTCTCAAGAAGGTTGTGAGAAGACCTGGCGAATTTGTGAAGGTCGGAGCTCACCTACCCGGAGCGGGAAAGAGCTACCACTAGTGGATACGAGGTGTTTCGGCTTAATTCGTGGAGCCGGTTCGATTTGTTCGAGCTAACCTCAACGTGGATTAGGGGAGATCGGCAAGTCTCCGAACACCACGGTAAAACATCGTTGTGTCGATTGTGGTTTGTTTCCTTGTACTTAATTTATATTCAAGCAATTTACATTCATAGACTCAATTTGATTGCTTGTAAACCTAGGATTGCAAACCTTGACCTAGGATAGCATTGTTTGTGCACTTAGGCGAATTTGCTTGACTTAGGCGCTATTGTACTAAACTAACTTGAATTTAGCTTCCGCATTGTTTCCTTGGTTTAGGCAAATAGAAAAGGTCTTGTATTGATTAGTATTAATTTGTAGAGAATTTTTAAACCGCCTATTCACCCCCCTCTAGTCGGCCTCCTCGATCTTACACACGCGCCTGCCGCCGCCCTACCCCTTCTGTGCCGACACGCTTCCGTTGCTCGCGCCCCGCACGTCGCTCCTCAGCACGCCGAGCCCCGCGCCGCCTGCCCTGCACGCCGCTCGGTCGGCTCGTGGCCCTTAAAAGCGAGCGAACTCTCCCGGCCGCCCCGCCTCATCTCTCTCGTCCTCCCACCGCGACCAATCGTCCCCGATCGCCCTGAGTTCGCCGCACGACCAATTTCCCCAAATCCGGCCGCCGCCGCCATTATTGCCGCCGCTCCCTCCACGGCCGAGCTCCCTCCGATTCCTCTCGGTGGGAGCGACTCCTCGACGCCCTAGACCCCTCCCCACCGTCGCCGGAGTTTCCCCCTCATCCCCGCTCCCCGGCGCCATGCACATGCCCGCGCCGCCCCGGGTCCTCGCCGCCGGCCCACCTCGGTAACCCTTCGGCTCGGCCAACCGCACGGTGAGGTCACTAGCACCCTCCTCCAGCTCACACCACTCGGACCCCCTTCCTTCTCCTCCCCGGCCGCCGGTGCCTCCTTCCCGCTCCACCACCGGCCGCCCCGCGCCGCCGCTAGCCCGCCACCGCGCACCCCGGCCGGAGCCGCCACCCCAGAGGCATCCCCGCCTCGGGGGGATTCCATTTTGCTGGTTTCCAGCAGCTCCCCAGCCACCGTCCGCCGCCGGCGACGTCAACCCGAGCGCTGGCGCGGCTCCTCTGTTCGGCCCCCCTTGCAGACTAGGCCTAAGAGGATTAATCCCCCCTACGTAGTCAGGTAACAACGTGAGGTTTCCTGACTAGCACCGCGAGCATTCGATTCGGACGCCCAGGTTCGATCCCTGTCGGCCGCACCATTTTGCATTTTTTTTATCTTGATTTCCTTAATCCATTTTAGTTAATAAAATTTGGGAAAAATTAGGAAATAATCAGTGAAAGCTAATAAATTTAATTGTTCCATAATCCATTTTAGTTAATAAAATTTGGGAAAAATTAGGAAATAATCAGTGAAAGCTAATAAATTTAATTAGGATATAAGACCAGATTGTTTAGTATTTAAATATGGAATAGTTATCATGTATGAATAATTGTGCTCTCATTTGTATTTAAACCTACATGTTAGTTAAGGCATTGCTAAAGAGAAACAACTTTGGCTAAATATCCAAATTTAGTAAAGATGCCTTAATAATAACAATAATTGAAATATGTGTTCCATATTTATCATGCCATCCTAAATAAACCTTAGACGTAGATTTTGTAAAAATAACAAATATTAAAATATAACCCTATATAGCCAGCATTGCCAGATATCTAAATTAGAAATAGAACTAAGCCCAATAGAAACTAAAAGTATAGATAAAGTAATAATGGTACTATTAATTAAGTCTTAATAGTTGGATTAATTAAATTAGGTCTCTTCATAGAGTAAACTAAACAGTGGGGCGTGACCATAAAAATTTAAGTCAGAGATCATATTAATATACAATTACTAAAATATAATAGCCCTAGGATGTCGTACATTAAAATGACCTAACCAATATGTGTATATACTCTAAAGTAAACATTAAGCCATTAACACAAGTAATTAGGGTCACATAAAATGATACATATCAAACCCTGTTCAGATTACTAAGTTTAAACAAAAATTTAAAATAAAGCATAATAGTAGCTAAAGTATGAGCAACATAACAGTAGCGCCATCAATTAAATCTTACCACTAGCTTTAGTACATATTTATATGGAGTATAATTATATATACAGCAAGTCGGGACTCATATAAATAAACCATAGTTTAGTAATAAATGGAGGCACATGAAATATTATACCACAAAAGGTTATAGACATAGGCTATAAATTTAACTTGGTAAACTAAGGTTTGCAAACATCACTCATATAGATATACATATACATCATATGCCCTGAAAAGTAACACCCGACAAAATGATACCTACTCATAGGTCCACCCTAACTCATGGAACTTCCTTGATAAATATAAAAATAAGTAAAAGAAATTGTTAATAAAAAGATCAGGTCATCGTATTCTACCACCGACCTTACCTCCAATAACCCAAATCATCCATTAACTTATAATAAAACTAAATCAAGTTTATTCGGATTTATCTGGATCTTTTAAGTTATTTGCTTTCATTTGGATTCAGTTGTTGTCGCGTAATTAGAAACTGGGAGTCGTGGAGATTCAGTGGATCCAGCAAGATTAAGCTCGAAGTGAAGATAAAGATCAGAAGCTCAAGAGAAATCATTGTGTGAGCTCAAGACCGCGGTAAACCGCGCCAGACGAGTCAATACTTTGATCATGTTGAACCTACATTTTCTGCAAATAATTTTGTTTTAAATTATCAAATTGCATGCTGTTATTTTATATGCACATACATGTTTAATTTAAGAATCTAGTTATATCCCATTGTGTACCTTGATTATTATTACACCTCCTTTGGAATCTTTGAATTTGTGAACCTTGTCGCCCTAGCCAAAAATTATAATAATATCCTTTCGAAAATAAGTCCGTAATTATATGCCATGCTTAGAATTGCTTAGATACTCATGGGTGCGAGAGCGCCCACAGCAACACTTTTAATCCTGAGAAAAATTGGTTGGGCAGTCATGGTGGTAATGATTGATATATGTTGGTATGATTATTTTATGTTTCTGAAAAACCCCAACTTGCTTAAATATCTGGGCGGATGGTTCGAGGGTGTGTATGTGTGGTGCAGTGGAAGCACAAAGTGGGTTAGTGGTAGACCGCCCAGATACCACTAAGGACCGAATCTTGTCATGACCTCCTGTGTAAAACCGTACAACCACAAGTCTGTAAAATACAACTTGGCTAAGTAAATTTATCGAAACCCCCGGACTCATCTCACTGGTAGTGGAAAGAAGTGGTTAGGCACAGGCACGAGGGCCCTAAGGGACACCAGGTAGGGTGAAGTTTCCCCAGCCGTTCTATTCATTGCGGGGAGTTGAGAAGCCCGTCTGCGGTAGTAATTGTGGGGAAACATCCCGCGCATAGATGAGACTCACCGCAAGTGGGAGAAGCCCATAAGGTGAGATGATAAAAGAGACTAGATATTTAGAAAAGTCACTGTGAGGGTCTACTCAACCACACGTCTATGGAATCATGTGGGGCAACGAGTTGATCATCTCTTGTGGTGAAAGTGTACAAACTCTGCAGAGTCAAAACTATTCGAATAGCCGTGCCCACGGTCAAGGGCGGACATGAGAACTTAACTAGATATAGTTCTATTTAAAAATGTTTGGAAAATGGGAATGGAAAAGTGGAAGGGCAGAGGAAAGCCCTGATTTGAGTTGTACTGGGTGTCATCCCAGTGGTAAGTTAAGCAGCTATAACGCTGAAAATGTTATACGGTGTGATGCCGTACGTATGGAGAAATTATGGTGATATTAGGCATATGGTGTGATGCCATATGTATGGAAAATCATGTTAATATTCTTTGAACATTATGTTTTGTTCCAAAGCTGCTAGGTCTCAGGAAATTTTATGTATTGTATTTCAATTCGTGGCATTTCTATTCTTATAAAATAAAATATGGGAAGAATAAATGGAGTCGTAAGAAAAGAAGATGGCTATTTATGGTAATTGCATAAAGAAGTTGGTGGATTCATGTGATCATAATAGGGATAATGTTAGTGTGGTTCTGGGAGAAATGAATTAGTGGGGTCCAGCTGAATAGATAGGCTAGATAAATGATCTAATTGAATTTTCAGGAATTTAGAGAAACAATACAAGTAATGGAGTATAATTCTTGATTAGTGGTATTCTTGGTGGATATATAACAGTGAATCGATTTTGGAGAATTAGGGAGTGCAAAGGTAAATTGCTGGATTACTACACTAATGATTAATATAAATTCTTGGAAGATATTGGCGATAATGGGAATTAATAGGAGTTGATCAATTGCTAGAGGGATGAATTGAATTCCTGAGAAGATTGGAGGATTCATAACAATTAGTGGATTATAATCTTGGTAAATTGAATTTTCGGTGGAGGTATATTTGTGGATTAGCTAGTGATAGATAATAGAAAATAAGATTGATTATTGGATTATGGTTTTGAATCAATGACGAAAAGGATTGAATACGAATGATATCGGTGGATTTGAAAGTAATTATGTTAGAGAATCATTAGAATTCAAAGGTGAGGAGCTGATGAATAGTAATGACAGGATTGGATTATTAGTAATTCAAAATACAAAGTATGATCGGTGGATTATATAAATGATGACATTTGCTGTTTGGAGTTTTAGACAGCAGTCAGTAAAGATAGTGCATTTTCGGCGGATTAAGTCAATTTTGGCAATTGTAGTGTGGAGCTAGGTAGCAATAATAACACTTTGATTAAATAATAGTAGTAATGCTACTAAAAGCAATTTTTGGCAAATAAAATAACCCGAGCCTCTCCTTTGTTAAGCCATGCATACTATTTATTTGCATTCTGTGTATTGGCTCGCGGAGCACGGGGTTGGAGTGCTAACACTCGCTTTTGCGACAAAATTCAGAATCAGGAATCAAATCACCTCGCCTCAGCAACAAGATTGGACAAGCTGGCAGAGAAGATGATGATGTCAAGGGCTAGGTCGCGAACCTCCAGTTGGCTGCCGGTGGGCATGTCCTGAAGGTCCCACCTGTGTGTTCGTTCTTCCGCTGCTGCAATATATTGATTTCGGCCTACTCGGCCCATGAGTAAGTCTATTACTATATTTACGCTTCCGCATGATATGTATTTTGATATTCATTACTGTAACTATGAGCACTATCTACTGATCCAGGGAATAGTGCAGCAAAATCACAGTGGATTCCGATGGTAAATCTGGGTCCCTACATCTGGTCATCGACTACTCAATTGGTTTTTCGACCGCAACTTCTGAACATCGACCACAAAGGTTACGATCACATCAGTCTTCTCCGCATTGGTTTTCAACCACTCATTTGTTCTCGACCACGCTGGTCTTTCGACCACACACTAGACATCGACCATATCAGTTTTTGACAACATTGGTTTCGATCATGCTGGTTTTGACCACGTTGTTATCTAACTGGAAGTCGATATTCGACCACGATGATCTCCGTCCGATAGTTGATTTTTGACTACGTTGGTATCCGACTGGCAGTCGATCTCCAACCACGGTGATTTCCATCGATAGTTGAACTCCGACTATGTTGGCTTCCATCCGATAGTGTAATTGATCACGTTGTTTTCCGACTAGTGGTCGTAACCTGACCACGTAGTGTTCTGAACTGGTCATGCTCAGCTCTGTGTTCCTCTAATTTTCAAGAAGACTTCATATCCTAATCTTCATAATTTTGTAGCTATCGGAGTAAAAGATTGGTAAATATTTGGGGGGAAATTTCAAAGTACCATTCACCCCTCTCTATTGCCTATCCGGTCCTACAAGTGGTATCAGAGTTATATTTGCTCTTTGTTTGATCTTAATCGATTTTGAGCATGGCAACTAGCAAAGAAACTTGTGAGCTCTTCTTTGCATCTTGTCGGGTTGTTTTTGCCAATGATGTCCTTTATCACAAGAGGCTTGAAATCAACTAGGGAGTGGTTTTATTTGGAAGAAATCACAAGTATGAGTTTTGTAGTACATTCTTTACCTTTGGCTGTTTAAGTGTCAGGAAGAGAAGCTTTTGGGAGTCAGCGGATGATGATGATGATATTGACAAGAAAGACGAGCTTCGACTCATCATGAGCAAGGTAAAACCTTATGTGACCTTGGCTTTGTCCAAGATGAATATGCTTACTCTTTGGGATAATGTGAGATACCTAGATGATGATAATGCTAGATAGCTTGATAATGATTTTGCTAGGTTGGAATCTCATTTATCATGTGTAGATTGTGAGTCTTTGCATGTGGATGTTAAAAAATTGAATACTTCTCTTGCATGCCTAAAATCTAAAAATGAGAAATTAAAATTGATTCACCTCACATGTGTAGAGTAGCTTGAGTTATTTAGGGCTGAGTTTAGTGAGCCAAGTGCTTCTGTTCATAATTCTCTTGTAGGCTTAAGTGATTCTTTTATTGTAAGCCTAGCTTCTCTTGTTTAATGTTTGTACTAGCTATGCTCCTCTTATTGATCCAATTCATTGGTTAATTTCTTTTTTATCTCTTGCATATATTGTCCTTCTTTGAGAGATGGTGTAAATGCTTTGAGGAGAGAGCGCGATGATATGAGCGCTAAATCTTACGACTTAGTCATCTCCTTGCATTTGGATTGGATCTTTCTAGTAATGAGCATGGTTCTCTCGATGTTAGCACTTGTGTCATAGCTTTAGATGCTCTTCTTTGGCTAGTGCGACTCTTGTTGGCTCTTCTAGTGTTGTTCAAAGGATTTCAAGTAATGACGGTGCTTCTACTTCTTTTGATACTGCTTCATGCAAAATTAAGTACCATTGCACTTATTGCAAGAAAGATGGACACAAATTGAATTTTGCTCTCATCGTGCCAAGCACGAACGTCGAGTGCGCCATCGAGATTGTGCTTCTAAGTATCTTGGTGTTCATAGTCTTGCCCATGACATTAACAACCAAGTGCAGAGCATGGAATCTCGATTTTGGAAGACAAAGCATAGTGACAGCCTTGTTGTTTTTGAGTCTGGACCCAGGGGAGCAGTCATGTCGCTATTACCCATACAATCAAACAGCAAGGTGGTCAGACCGGTCGACCAATGGCGGTGTGACCGGCCCTGAGGAAACTTGTCCCTCTTTTCTTGGTTTCAGCGGGATTCTGGATCTGTGTCATGTGGTTCTTATGTCTTTGTTTTTTGTCCACATGCTGTCCCAAGAAAGATTTTCTGCCATTTCTCAAGTGGTGGGTCTCGTTCTCCCCATCGAGGTGTGCACCGAGGAGTTGTGAATTCTTCTGATGCTTTTGTTGGTTTTTATCTTGTGCTTTCAAGTAAGACATTTGCCATTTATTTAGAGATGACACTCGTTTTACTCATCGAGTTGTCCACTTGCGGCATTCCTCCAAGATTGGATTTTCTTGCATGAATCATATTTTGCATCATGCTAACTCGTGTACTTCTAGTGTTGGTGTGTCTAAGTTTTGGGTTCCCAAGTATTTGATTACTAACCTTTTAGGATCCAAGATTCGGGCACTTTATTCTTCTCATATGTAGGTTTCGAGACATCGGATGGAGAACATGTGATTGATTTGATTCTAGTCTTTTGTTTTATCACGTAATTGGAACATTTGTTGGTTCTCCACTTCCTTTGATGGCCTCCAAGAGGCATATACTTTTACGTTTGGCATTTCCACCTACTTCGTGAGCGACCCTATACCTTCATGCCCTCATATTCATGCTTGATCATAAATGGCATATTATGTTTTTCCATGTGCTCACTTGTACCATTTTGGCATGTACTACTCATGTTACTTTCTTGTCATGTCTTTATGTGTATTTTGCTTAGGTATCTATGTGTCATGTTATATACATTAGTTTATTGGATACTTAAGTTTTGACTTGACTTCATGAGCATAAGTTACTTGTTGAATGTGTGTATTAGGAGTAAAGTATCATCATGACTTTGTACCTTATTGTATCTATCCTATTTTATTGCTTACATCTTGCTTCTTATATCTATTCACCATTATTTATACATGTTAGTATACTTTCTATGATTTTTGTTTGTCATGATGTATGTCTACATGGTGGGCATTTCAAGCTTTATTATATTTTGAATAGTTTTATATGTCATGATGCTATGTTTGTTCGTGCATTATTATCTTTTTGGTTCATGTGTACATGCTTATACTTCTATCTATGCTAGCATATATTTTTATGACTTTTCCTTGTCACCTACTATGTGTGTATGGTTGTGATTCACTGAGATGCATGCATATCTTGAACTTATTCATTTCTATCCTGGCATGAAAATAGTCTGTATGATACCTTGGTAGTTTTAGATTGTGCTTGTGCCTAGATATCATGAGAACTTTGATTAGTCTACAAGCTTCTTCTAGATTTGATTTGCACTAGGCTTTGTTGTTCTAGATGCTCTATTGAGGGTTAGATTGAGCTTGTGTGGGGTGTGTTCTCATGTGTTCTTTTTCACTAGTACTTGTGATGCTACTTTTGTTGTCATGTGTCTCAGTACTAGATCCATGCTTGTATATCACTTACCCCAGTACTAGGACACCAGATTTCCGGTGTTTAAGTCACAGGTTGTGAATGTGAGGGAGAGACCATGTGGCTTGTGTGGATGTTTTGGGTCTCTCATCTCTTTTGAGCTTCTGGTGGAGGTTTCTATTGATCTCACGATGCAGCTTCAGTCAGCTTCCACCATTTGAACTATATCACATCGCCAAGCAATGTGACAGATGTTTGCTCCCTTGTGACTTTTAGTTTCTTGCTTACCACTACTTGATTTCGCATAGCACTCCTATTCTAGTGGTAGGAAGATTTTGTCTGGATAGATAGGAACCAACTCTAGATGATTTTGTCTCAGCCACACCTCTCATCCAAATGGTTCTCTAGGATCATTTACCTCCTAATTTGAGCTTTCTTCTTGGCCATTAGTGTGTTGTGTTATGATAGCTAGTGTTGCCTTTTGCTCTGTGGTATGAGGTTATAGGCTAGATACCATGAGGGAGGGTGTGTGATTAGTCTGGCTTTAGTGATCCTCTTATGGTTCATGCTATGTCAAATAAGCTAAGCTGAGTTTTGGATCTGTATTGAGCTATACTAGTTTATTAGTGAAGCATGAGTTAGTATTAACTCTTTGTTTTTAAACTAAGTCAAGAAAACACAAAAAGATCTCTTTTGTGCAAAAAAATTGATCTCACCAATCCTTTCTCATGAGACGGATTGGCATTACACTAGGCATGAACTCATGGGGAGTTTTGGGTGACAAATATCAATTCCTTAAGCTTCTTGCTTGGTTGGACGCATAAGGCCTGAGATCTCACATGGCTAAGAAAACAAAATCTTGTGAAAAATGGTTGAAGCAAACCATGAATTTCTAAAAATGCCAAATGTGCTAAAGTTGCTCAATTACAAGTGATACTTAGTGCTTGAACACAATGTCTTAATCCTGAACTTGTAGCACTCTAATTGACTCAATTACAGCCCAAAAGCCACAAGCCGCAGCTAAAAAGAACAAACCCTTATTTAGCTCATGAAGAAGTATCCCCTGCCCCTCCAGGCCAGAATCTCCAGTCCACAGCCCAGGCAAACTATCATCCCAAAAATCCAGCAATTCTCCGAGTAGTGTTGCCAATTTACGGAACAATGCTTCAAAACCAAATGCATTGGTACCTGATGCAGATTGACGTATGTGCTCTGGTATCTTGTTTGGGCTTGCAGCTGGTTTAGTTGTGATTGGTGTGCATAAATTTTGTCCATTCTTTTTTAGATTGTATATTGGTTATAGGTGTCTACTTTTGTGTAAGATTATATGTGGTTTTGAATTTCCATGTAGTTTTGGTGAATTTGGTGTGCATATATAGGCAAAGTTTGTATTACACGGTTTGGTTTCCATGCATGCAGGACTGGTGAGATTGATTGGTGTGGATAGGCAAAATAAAACAACACTTTGAAGACTAAGTCTACTACTTGTATATTGACATTGGTGTACATCAAGTTAATGAAATATGGTTTGGATTTTGGTCCATTAACATTGTACATGAGATTGGAACCTTTGCAGGTTTCCTTCACTACCTTTCATTTTTAGTCAATACAAGAATCCATTTCGATTTTTTTCTGATCTTTGTTGTGGTTATTGTTAAGGGTATTTAGGTCTTTTCCCATATGTCTAGGGTTTGTGTCCTTGTGTCCTCTTTGTATTATAAATATGCCCCATGAGCTATCGCAATACATGATCCATTCCTATTTACATGGTATCAGAGCAATTTTTCAAACCTAGCTCACCTCCGGCTCAAGTTTCCGCTACTGCCCCCGGGAGGAGCTAATCCCGAGGGCGGTCACTGCTCGCAGCCGTTGTCACCCTAGCCCGGAAGCCGCCGCCGCCTGGGGTCGCCGACGCCACCGCTGCGCCTCTTCGGGCGGTCGCCGGCGGCTCCTCGCTTCAGATCCGGCGACTGCCGCCACAGATCCGGCCGTCTTCGCCATAGATCTGGCCTCTCCGCCACCAGATCTGGGACCTTCGCGCCAGATCCGGCTCTCCCCAGCCCGACGCCGCCAAGTTCGGATCCGGCCGCACTGGCGCCTGTCACCGAGCTCTTACCTACCTGGATCCGGCCGCCTTCGCATCGGATCCGTCCACCACTGCGCCGCTCCTAGATCCAGCCGTCGTCGGATCCCGCCGCCGCTCCTGTGGCCGTCGCCGCCGCTGGATCTCGCCATTGCCTGGTCCTGGGGAGCCGCATTCTCCCGGGGAGCCCTTCTGCAGCCGCCTCCTGGGCTCGGACGCCCGGATCCGGCCTTCCCGCCGCCAGTTTCGACGTCCTCTGCGCCATTGCCGCGTGCGGTCGGCCGCCTTCGCCGCCGGCCGTCGTCGCCCGCTCGTTGCCTTCGCCCTTTTTCTTTTCTCGGCGCGAGAGGGAGTGAGTGCGCGGGCGGGAGTGAGGAGGGGATTGAGACTAAGAAGAGAGAGAGAGGAGATGGTGATGCCTAAGAGGAGAGATGGCAATGCCTTTTGATGGCTGTACTTCTGTCGTCGTTGAGTCTTTCTGTTTTAGAGTCTTCCGTTGCATCCATCCAAATCCGTTGCTTCTCCTTGATATCGTCAAAGTTGTGCGAGTCCACAAAATTTCTGTCAGTCGGCCGACTGCTTTGCTAGCCACGGTTCATCCTCTCGGATGGATGTGGTTCTCTCCTTCCTTTCGCATAGTCGCAGCCGCTGCTTTTATCTTTGAGCCGCTACAGATCGTAGAAGTCTTTATGATGCCGCCGCTTCTCTTTGAGCCGCCGTCCCGAGTTTCTAAAGCCGCCGCGCTTCTTTTTGCACCGCGCCTCGTTGCGTGTCTTGTGCATTGCGCCGCCGCCATCTCGGGCTTCGATCTGTGCCACTATGCTTCTATCTCTCTTTTCGGCTTGATTCGACACAAATTTTTCAAGAGCCGCACGCAATGACATCTTCAAGACATGGACTTTGGATTTTCTTTGTTTTAGTGTCAACCCTTCCAAATGCAATGCTATTGTATACGCTTTGCATTTGAAGGGGGGTGTTAAGGGTATTTAGGTCTTTTCCCATATGTCTAGGGTTTGTGTCCTTGTGTCCTCTTTGTATTATAAATATGCCTCATAGGCTATTGCAATGCATGATCTATTCCTATTTACAGTTATCATATCAAGTTACATGGCCCATTATTCTGTTTACTTGCCTACGGCTCCGGTGTGTGTAAATATCGTGCATGGCATGGCAAGTAAGGGCATACGAAGCCCAATGCCGAGACCGTTGCTGTTGATTCCAGTCCATCTGCCGACCAAGCATGCTCGCCGGCCGGCGTGCAGCACATCGAGGAGATTGATCTGCCTAGCATAGATGATCATGAGAGTTGAGTGACTACCCTGGCACTGGCTAGCTAGCTACTTCAGTTGTGTTGTTTGGTGAGGATCCAAGCCTAGACAGAGGACAAAAAGATTTTGTCGCAAACGTACCAGTGCAGATCCAAGAGAGAGCCATTCTCCGGACGGGATCTTGTTGCCACAATAAGAAGACCAGACAAATTAAACCAAATGACATCATCTGCTTCCAGCTTCCACATAGATTAATTGACATCTGCAGGTCAACTTGGCTAGGACCTACTCCAACTAGCTTAAATTTCTGGTTTTTGGCTGTGATTATTAATTTTTGGCTAAAATTATAGGGGGTGTTTGGTTGCCAGCCACACTTTGCCACAGGTTGCCACGCCTAAGGTTAGGCAAGTTTGACCAACTTGGCAGCTGTTTGGTTGCAGCCACAGTTGTGGCAAGATTCCCTTCCAGCAAACTAGGTCCCACGCGTCAGTGACTCAAAAAAGTGTGGCAAGATTCCCTTAGGCTTGCTAAGGTGTGGCAAAGAATTTGAGCACCTCAACTTAGGCAAGTGTGGCAATTTTTGTTGGCAAATGGTGGCAAAGTGTGGCTAGCAACCAAACAGCCCCAATACTGTTGCGATTAGTTTTTGTGAGTCATTTAATTAAAAAATAAATAAACATCTTTACATCTTGATAGTTAATACAAAGGAATAAGAGAGAAAGCAAAAAAGCCAAACAAAATAAATAAAAAAGCTTAAAATAAAAAATCAATGTATTTTAAGTGATTTCTGATTTCTAAAGGTCACGAGTGAGAAGTTGAAGCCACTTGATGATAACGTACAAGTTAATATCTAAGTTAAGATCTGCCTAGCATACATGATCATGAGAGTGAGTGACTACCTTGGCACTGGCTACTGGCTGGCTAGCTACTTCAATTGTGGCCCTGTTTGGATACGCTTAAAATCCGATTATGGTAGAATTAAGCGAGAATCCCACCCAAACGCTTTGATTATTTTTCGATTTTTTCAACCGCCGCGGTGGGAAAGATCGGCATTTGCACTGGGAATCCAAAATCCTATACCGCGAGCCCGAGGGGTCGTTTCTTCCACCGCGACGATTCGTCAGACTGCAGATTCTTCAGACCGCGACTTATCAGAAAATCCTGATCAGATTAAAATCGATTCTCAGATAAGCGCATTCAAACAGGGCCTGTATTGTTTGGTGAGGATCCAAGCCTAGTCAGAGGACAAAAAAATTTTTGTCGCAAAACGTACCATGCAGATCCAAGAGTTCCAGCTTCCACATAAATTAATTGACATCTGCAGGTCAACTTGGCTAGAAGACCAGACAAATTAAACAAAATGACATTATCTCCTTCCAGCTTCCACATAAATTAATTGACATCTGCAGGTCAACTTGGCTGGGCCGTGCTCTGACTGACTTAAACTTTCGGCTATAGTTATTGATTTTTGGTTAAAATTATACTGTAGCAGCTATTTATTTTTCTAAGTCATTCAATTAAATAAATAAATAATAAATAAAACATCATTATATCTTCACAGATAATACAAAAGAATAAAAGAAAAAGGTTAAAAAAATCAAAAAGCTAACGTGTTTTAAATGGTTTTTAACTTTTGAAAGCCGAAAACCAAAAACGGAAGCACTTGAGAGTGACGTACAAGTTAAGATACTAGTGCCAACTAGGAGGCAAATCATCAAACTGCGATCCAATCATACTACATTACTACTTGCTTCTGGCCGGCCCAGCAACGTAAACATGTCATCGTTGCAGCAAACCAAAAAACGAAATTCATGTAGTGGGTTCTTTTGAGCTGTGGTTCATAATTTATGGTTTAAAATTTTAAATTCTAGCTGTTCGTGAGATATAGTACGCAGAGTAAAATAGTTATATGTGATTTTAACCGGTACAGCTGAATTTATTATACTTTTTGCTATAATCTCCTTATTGCTCATGCCTTAAACAAAAATATCGTTTAAAAGATAATTACTATAGCATAAATTATAAGTTATAAATCATGAGTAGAAAAGAAGAGAGTCTGGTTTGATGACTACGACTGCAATACGATCATCACTTTTACTCCACTTACTACAATGAGGAGGGAAAATATTTACTACTCGTGTTCGGAGTAATGGTGTATATATACAGCAGAAGAATGAGCTAGCTGGCCAGAAACGTTTTCCTGAAATTTGGCAATACTCCATGCATTTTGCTAGTCTTGGATGATATATGTATCCGTACGTATTTATGGCTGATCTCCAGGGACTAATATATGTATCCGTACGTATTTATGGCTGATCTCCAGGGACTAACTTTTTTTAGACTGCAACTGATATCTTTTGTTTATGTTTTTTGAGACAGCGATGAATAGTAGAGACACTAACACGAACGCCGTAAATAGTTTTAAACTTGAAAAGTTGTTTAGAGAAGCGGCTTTCGAAAAGTTATTTAAAGAAACTATCCTGTTTATTTTGGTTTTAGTTTTATTCTATTTATTTAATTATTTTGGTTTTTCTAAGAAACTAAAGTCAAAAAAATATAAAAAGACAAAAAAAAAAGAGCCACAAGCGGATGGTGCCAATGCTAGTGTGTTGAGGCCTTGCCGGGCAAGAATGATAAATTTAGCCTTATAGCTACTACTCCGGATTGCAGGCCTGTTCTTTTCGGCTGCGGCTTATGGCTTTTGGCTGAAATTTTTGAATTTTGACTGTTTACGGTACAGATTACGGAGAGACAGATACCCACTTGCGATTTTGGCTAGTACAGATGTTGGGCTTTGAACATGTAGATCGTTTAACTTGTAGACTCCGTCTTGAGAAAATACTCCGTTTGAAAGTTAGGTACTGTAGCAAAAGCCAAAAGCCGCTAGCTTGTGAGCTAAAGAACAGGCCCTGCATCCATTGGGGCTCGATCGATGCACCACATTGATGGCCGCAATAATGCCACTATCAAACCATCTGTTGCAGAGCAGGACCAGTGGTATACTTAGAGCAAGGCTAATAATACAGTCTTCAGCTGACTATATAGACACTTACAGCCCACTTATCAGCTCATTCATATAGTAGTTTACAGCCAGCTGAAGGCTGTATGACCCACCCCTTTCTCTCACAAAGTTTCTTGTTTCTTGTGCTTCAGCTGGCTGTAAACTTACAGCCCACCTCTCTTCTCTCTCCTCCACCTCAGCATATAGCCTACTAACAGCCTCTTAAACTACACTGCGCACACATGCACCGATTGCCCACCCTTCTCTCGTATGTGTATATATATATGGTTCGAAGGGTAGCTATTGGCCGGATTACGAATGGAACACTTTTGAAGATTGCATTTGATAAATACAGGTCCTCGACCGGGCCGGGAACCACCTTTTGTGGTGGTGAAGTTACGAGTGAACGACTCCATTAACTACAGTTTAAATTCTGGTATTTATCTATACGTATACGTGAATATATTTTTAGTAGAAATTTTGTGAGGTCATAGATTTATTCTCGGTCTCTATCTTTCTAAACATGTGCTAAGAGAATGCATCACTTGTGTGCATGTGGTGTACATGCATAGTGGCGTATATACGTGTGTGTCTTGTAATCACAAAAAAACCCCCTCAATTTCATAGGAAAATTTGAGTTTCTCTCATGTTTATACAGCTATCATGCTCATTTCTATTACGGCATTGCTAAGAAACAGGTACTTGATTTTCTCTCTCACGACATGCAATTTTGGACACATTGGATGCCATCAAAATTCGTGCTCAAGGATAACGACGACGATATCTTCAGCATGCTTCGTGGCCACCGGAGCTAGGGCTTGGGGTTCACTGGAGTGTCAACCTTAGTTTTCGGAGGGTGGTGGCTGCCTGACGGTGGGCGATGGAGGTGGCGGTGCAGCGAGGTGGCGAGGGCGCCGCCGAGCATAGACTTGGTGGCTAGCAGTGGGTGGGTGAAGCATCTAGGGCCTTAAAAATAGTTTTGGTAATTAATAATAACATATTTGGTAATTAATAATCCCATATTTGAAGGATATCACAGAGAAAAACATGAAAAAGCATGCAAAGATGACTAAAGGTTAACTTGGCTCAAAGCAAATGTATAAATGACCTATGGACCTCTTTCTAGATTTTACCAGTCTTGACGTATGTAGACCAGATTGATATGCTATATGTCATACTATTAAGATGCATTTATGGCTAGCAATGATATTATGCTACAATGCTCAATCTTAATGTATACATGCATTTGAAATTGCTTTGTTGCCCTCTCTGCTATGTGTTTCTTTGAATCCAGTATAACTGCCATTGACACCACGGTAGTATCGTTGCATCGGTACTACCCATACAACGGTACTACCCGGTCTTACATGCTAGTATGTTCTTTTTCATAGAGGTGTTGTTTTGAAGATTTTTAGAAACGGTACTACCTCACCTCCTTTCCGGTAGTACTGCTACGGTATGACCGCAAATCATATCTAGTACTACCGCACCTCCTTTCTGGCAATACTGCTACGGTATGACTGCAAATCATATCTAGTACTACCACACCTACAGTATGACCGCATTTATATTAGCGATAGCTATTTTTCAGAGAGATATATTTTTAGGAGATTTTCTCCTCTTTGAAAAATGGTACTACCGTAGCATAAGTGCGCTACTATTGCTTGAGCGGCATGACCAGGCGATGTGAGCGCGGTATGATCTATATTTATATTAACGGCTAGTTTTAGTGCATTTAATGAGTAGTAAATAGTCGTTAAATAGTGGGTACGATACTACTGGCCACTCCATGACGGTACTACTACTCGTCCTGATTTTTGGTGATTTCATCACTAATGGTCACCCCGGTTGGTGGAGGCTATAAATACCTCCCACTTGCAGCAAGGGCACTCTCTTGGACCTCTATTGAATACAATCATAATCTTTCATCCCTCTCTTAAACTCTAAAGCATTTAATTCACCATTTAAAGTTGTTAAGAGCATTTGAGTGCATTGTGTCATTTGTTTGATCTTTGTGGCACTTAAAAACCTTCAAGCAAGCGTCATCAACTTGTTATTCTTGATGGTTGCCGCCACCTAGATGGCTCAGAGGGGTGGTGTCCGGTGATCTCTTCAAAAAGCTTGTGAAGAGACCCGTCGTGTTTGTAAAGGTTGGACCTCACCTCTTAGAGCAAAAAAAAGCTACCTCTAGTGGATTGAGGAAATGCTCATTTGCATACAGAGCCGGTTTGATTTGTTCAAACTCTCTCAACGTAGATTAAGGGAGACCGCCAAGTCTTCAAGACCATGGGAAAAAGTCTATTGTGTTCTTCGTGTGGTTTACCCTCTTTAGTGCATTTACATTTCTAGGGTTTAATTGGTTACTTGTCTATCTAGAATTGTATCTTGCCTAGATCTAGCTTGTTGGTGCACATAGTGAGACTTAGATTATTTAGGCCCTGAATTGTGCAAAAATAAATTTTAGCTTATACTTGCTTGAAACCCAGGTTTTAGCCAAAAGATTTTGAAAACCAAATTCACCCCCTCTAGACGATGGCGGTGGGGCAAGGAAGACGCGGGTGGTGAATTAGGGTTCAGCATGGAGCGGTCGGGGTAGAGGATATGGTGGCGGTGAATCACCGAAGATGGGGAAGAAGAGTGGAGTCATCGGTGGAGAAGGCGGCAGGGAGTGGAACGGTGGTGGAGACGATGGGTGGTGCTGGTGTTGTCGAGCAGTGGCTATGGGAGGCAGAAGCGGTGGTGACACTCCTAAGGGTCGTGCTGGCGTTGGGGGCTATGCCGGCGAGGCAGTGGGAGGTGGCGTGTGGGTGGTGGCTATTGTGTGGGGAGAGAGGAGGGAGGAGGAGGAAGGTAGGATGGTCTACCTATTAGGGTTAACATGATATTCTAAGAAAATATACATGATGTTCTAAGAAAAAAACAGGTACCTGATGCCTAGGTGTACCCTTTTTGTTATCTGCATAATTCAGCAAGTCGATCTACAAAGTAGGACCTGATCTATTTTCCTTTTTTGTCTCATAGGACCAGATCCTTTATTGATCTGTCATTATCATCAGCATTGTTTTTGTTTAGGTTTCGTATATTACAATAATTGTGTACTAATAATTAATGGCATTGACCAGGTGAACTTCCCAAATATAAGACCATGGTGGAGGACCATATTTTGCAGAAATATTAATTGTAAGACTACATTGTTAGTGGAAAAAAATACTGCTAGGAAGAGTTGGTGAAAAGAGGTGTAGTGCTGCTTTATGCAATGCCGTAGTGTAATACTTCTCTTACGGGAAGAGATTATCTTATGGCTTAAATATTTAAATTCTAGCTGTTTGTGAGAGATAGTACGTACATAAAAATAGTTGCATGTGATATTGGCCAATACAACTGAACTCAATATAATTTTTACTATAATCTTTTTTATTAACTCCGTCTTAAAAAACATATCGTTTAAAAGATAGTTACTGTAGATAGTATGAGTATAAGCCAGCTTTAAACTGAAAAGAATCTAACCTATATATGGCTTTCAAAGAAGAAGAATTGACGACGAGGAAGAAGAGGAGAGCTCATGGCGGCATGATAAACAGAAGCTACTAGATCAATTGTGGTGGCCACTGGCACTCACCTTTCCATTTGTGCATTGGATGGTTTGATTTGACTATCTAAGAGCAAGTACAATAATGCTGACTAGGTCGCCTCTAGCGAAATCCACGTCAACACAATCCTATGTGGAAGAGAGAGAAAAGAGGAGAGAGAGGCAAGCTACCCCTCATGCAAGAGGTGACCCCTGATATATTTATGCAAGTATTAAATGTTTGAGTGCTTTAGTAGAGGTAACATCTACTCAACTTATTGTATTAGCTACCTTCATCATGAGTCACGTGTACTCTTTTTACTTATTTGGCTAGTACTAAAGGTGGCAGCCACCTCTTCTATTAAACTTGTTCTAACACAGATGGAATCGTCATTAAGGGTGTGTTTGGGACTGCTCCACAAACTCTGTTCCACGAATTCTACCGTGGAGCAGCTCCACAAAAAACCTAGAGTTTGTGGAGCACCCCTTTAGGTGCTCTCACAACTCCACCTTTTTTTTCCTCGAATAGAGTGCGTGGAGCTGAACCTGCTTGGCTAAAAAATATAGAGCGGAACTGAAAAACGTGGAGTGGAGCGGTCCCAAACAGACCCTAAGTGTAGACTTTTTAATCAGCACTGAATGATTACTCTTTCATGGAAGCCAAATGGGCCATGCATGATCCCCATCATCACTACACATACGCCCTTCCATTTTCTAGATTCTAGCAGTGCTGTCTTTCGATCCCTTTAACACTGAGAGAATATCGATGATAAAAGGAGAATAAACACATATATAATGCGAGAAACGCACGGTGCAAACTATGTTGCCTCACAGCCAAAGCATCATCTCGTCATGATACTGCAATATAGTGATACTACACACATGCTAGCTAGCTAACTTCACTCTTCAGCAACCCGCTCGTTTCGGCTTCAACTTTTAACTTCTAGCTTATTTTTCACTATTTATAAATTTCGTCTTTTTCTGAACTTTTAGCTTTTTTGAGCTTTTTTGCCGGTTTTTTTCCTGTATTCGTTTGCGTTGTTCGTGATGAGCTAGCATATTTTTTTCTTCTATTTTTAATTTTTTTTAAATTTAATTACGCTAAATAAGCCACCTTCAGCTACAGTGAAATTTTAACCGCTACAGTGCAATTTCAGTTATAAGTCATAGCTTTTTAGCCTAACCGAGTGGGGAAGCGCCCAAAGAAAAGCATCCCATGTAATGTTCAACGATATAGTCTGAAACACATAATTTTTTTTTCTGATTCCTACATAAATTAAGCCGTCTTCATGTGAATTTTCTATGTTCCAGCATATCTCGACACACGCTGAGGTGGTCTAGAGGCGCGTGTTGGCGGCATGATATGCTTTGCCACAAGTACAACACAAGTCGTCCTTTCAGCGGAATCACCAGAGGTTAGCACGAGAAAACGCTGTGCCCGTTTGGCCACGGACATGCGGGGCCAGTCAATAGTGGGGTCCAGCTTCCAGAGGAAACCGCTGCACTCTGGGGGGGGGGGGTCAGATTCCAATCTATAGCAGCCTAGCCTAGATTGCAGAAATTTTTGTCAGTACAAAACTTAGATAAGTACAGAGCATAAGTTTTTCTAATCTAAGTACTAATGGTTTTTAGCTATGTATAGTTTAGGACATGATGAAATTCTGAAACCATAACCGGATACACATGCACTTTTCACAAAGACCCCTGAATCGTCAGTTCTCAGTTCAGCTCAAGTCCCCCGAATCCATACGTTGGGAAAGAGCTCCACAAAAAGGTCGCTATCATTCCCACTGCCTGTGGGCCTCATCTTTATGGCCCCACACGCCAGTGACCTTGCGATGGAACCGAGGAACTTTACAGAAAGACCTCTCCTTCGGTTGTAATCAATCATGTCTCCGGAGGAGCATCCAAACGTTGGGAGCAACGATGTTCATCGGTCTTCCTGGACGTTGGAAGCTGGCACATACCGTCCCCGCAGGCCCACAGGCCAGTATGGCTGGGTTCGAATCAGATTAAAATTGACTTATATTCGCATTGTCTATAATAACTAGCTTTTAAATAATGTATTTTTTATAATAGAGTTAATAGAAATATTATAATAAAAAGTGTACTGGGTTCAGCTGTACTAGCCAAAATCATATATAACTATTTTATTGTACGTACTATCTCTCACAAATAGATAAAATTCAAATATTTAAGTTATAAGTTATAAATCATGGTATAAAAGAATCCATCCTATATCTCTTCTCTGCTAGAGATTTTACATCAAGGTCCTCGTGCTAAGCAGTTGTCGCAGTGGAGAGCAGGGAAGCTTCACTTGCAAAAAAGCCCCTCGGAAGAATCCAAACGTTCGGAAAAAGGACACCACGGCCAAAAGCGGCAGACGACACGCACCTCTCTAACTGACAAACGAACCCCTTTTTGCCGGGCCCACTCTTCAGCGGGCGCAGACAGCAGAGTTCACGGAAAACTGCCACCCAGGGGCAAATCAGTAACTTCATGTGGCTGTGACAACTGTAATCCTGTGACTTTTATGCCGGGAAAACAGGGTTCTTTCCACTTAAACCCCTGGAAAAAAGCATCCGTTCCCACTAAAACCCTCACCAAGGCAGAAATCCTCCGCTTCCTCTTCCTCCTATAATCTCGCCCCCGCCCCCGTCGATCTCAATCCCCGAACCCCTCCGTCGCAATCATTCGTGGGGCGCTTTGATCCCAAACCAAATTCTGTGGCTTCCAGCCTCTCGTCTCGGATTGCTCCAAGATTGATTTGCTCCTCCTCTCCTCTCTCCTCCCAATTCTATCTTGCTTTCTTGGTTGCATTGCTTCTTCCCAATTCGTCGTCCTCGTCGTCTCGCACCGCTTGTTGGGCTCGGTCCTATCTATCTCTCGGTCGTCGTAGCTTCCATCGCCATTGCTGCTCTCTGCCTGCTCAAGCCTGCTTCTTTGGCGCTAGCTCGCGCCGGGCGTAAATGCCCGTCCTTGCAGAGGATCCCAGCCTCTTCCGCTCCAAATCTCGTCCTTGTTTCCCCGAGTTAAGAGGTGCTGGTTCTCGTGTGCGCGGCAGTCCTGGTCGTAGTCATAGATGAGGCGGGGATCCTGACTCTTCTTGGGCTCCGGTTGCTCTACTCCCGGGTCCCTGCGGAGCCGTGCCCATGGATTTGCTGATCTGTGCCTGCCTCCTCCAGCTGCTGTTCTTGGGCTCCTCTCGAGTGGCGGCGCAGCAGCCGTCGCCGGCGAGGGCCCTGGACGCAATGCTGCAGGAGTTCGCATACCGGGCCTTCGTGCGGCCGCGCACCGGCATTGTCTACAACGGCACCGTGCCCGGCAACCTCACCGGCATCGCGGTCTCCGCGGTCCGCCTGCGCAGCGGCAGCCTCCGGAGGAGAGGATTCGCCGAGTACTTCCAGTTCAGCGTGCCCACCGGCGTCATTGTGCAGCCGTACGTGGAGAGGGTGGTGCTCGTCTACCACAACCTGGGCAATTGGTCCGAGTTGCACTACCCGCTGCCCGGGTACACCTACCTCTCGCCGGTGCTCGGGCTGCTGGTCTACGACGCGGCCAACTTGTCGGCGGTGGGGATTCCCGAGCTGAGCATTGTCGCGTCGGGGAGTCCGATCTCCGTACATTTCAGCGATGTCAAGGCGCCGCCGCCAGGCGGTCCATCACCGCGGTGTGTGTGGTTCGATTTGGATGGAGTGCCACAGTTCCGGGACCTAGAGGCAAGCAACGTGTGCTCGACGTATCACCGAGGGCACTTCTCCATAGTGGTGAACTCCAGTGAGATCGCTCCTGCTCCGGCGCATTCAGGCACGGTTGCCCCGCCGATCCCGACTGCGGGAGGCCGTGCTAAGGGCAGCTCCAAGGCGTGGAAGATTGCTGTCGGCGTGGTTGGCGGTGCCATAGCATTTGGGCTGCTGGCTTCGCTTCTGCTGTGTTTGGTGAGCTACAAAAGGGATAAGAAGCTGCAGCTGATGGAACGGAATGCAGAGGTTGGGGAGGCATTGCGGATGGCGCAGGTTGGGCGGACGCAAGCGCCTGTCGCGTCGGGGACACGGACACAACCGGTGATTGAGAGCGAGTACGCTGCATAGCTGTTCTTCGACTTCTCTGCAGAGTTCAGGTGACAAGGCTCGATGGCGAGAGGCAGAGAGATGGAATTGCCCAAATCGACGAGGGCGCTGCAAATTGCTAGATTTAGGGCTCAGCCTCTGCTCCATGCGGGTTGAGCACATTCTTTTGTTAATTGCTCTGTGATGGCTATTGTTGATGTTCATAGTTGCCATTGTTCATAATGGGAAGCTCCATTCATCTCCAAGCAAGCAATGGAGAGGAGATGTTTGTCATGTCAGATTCGGGATCCCCAGATTATTTCTTGGTTGATGTATTCGAAGGATGTTGGCTTGGCAATAATGCTGAGGCAATATTCTCTGCACATGTCATGGTGCCATTTCAGTGAAATTCATTCCATTTTGAGACTTCCAATTCAGCACCATTTTTCTGCGCCTTTTGGCTTCTCTTGTTTAGACGCCTGTTAAGAGTCGATTGTTACTTGTTTTAACATCTGTCTGTATGCAGTGAGGACTTCCCATTGTCTTCTCGGAAATCATTACATTTCTAGTTGTGTAGTATTTTCTTGATGGTCTGACATTATGATTTATTTCCGAAGCAACACGGGACTCTAAACAATTTTAGTCTCTGTTGTTGATACTGTGTTTTGTAAATCATGTTTCGCTTGGAATGGCTTGAATTTAGGCATGTAAAACAGCAAAAGAAGGTATGATTTTAATGCAAGTGTGACCAAACAGCAAAATGAAGACGAATATGCTCTGTTAGCAAAGTGCAAAAACTTCTCGTTTTCACTGCACGGATTTCGGGTTGGTTGCCGTGGTCAAATTAGTTAGGAGTGCTATTTGCTTCAGCGTAGAGTTGTCCGTGAGGCCTTAGATGGTCGACGACGAAAACAAGACGCATTTCATTTGTATAATTTAGTGTCAAATCGTTACACAACTCTTTGTGCTTATTATTGTTCAGCACCATATGAAAAGAGTAACTTGTGAAACTCGGCTCTGTTACTTATGCTTTAACATGGTAATTTAACAAAGGTATGTACTCCCATTCACTGAAATTCCAAAACTGGGTCGAAATGCTTGTCATAAAATTCCCTAAGAGAGCATGAACAATCTACAATTTGAGAGCTTGCATCAGGTCTAGCTTTTTGAGCATACGGTGTTCTTTTAGGCTGCACGCCTGCACTGTTCTTTACTCTCAGTCATGGGTGCATGTTCAGTTTTATTCTGTTCTTTACTCTCAGTCATGGGTGCATGTTCATTTTTATTTTGGATATCATGGAAGCACGAGGAAACTGAGGATTATCAGTCGTTACTTGTAGCTTATGTTTAGTGGCCAAATGTGATTTGTCACTTGAAGATTTCAAATTAGGTGTGCACAATTCTTTACAAGTTAGTTTCAATGAATGCTGTGCTGAAGTGTTAGGTAGCACTTGCTGCATTTACAAGCATGTGCCTAGGGTAATTAACCAGCCCTGCACACATTTGAGTGCTGGTATCTTGGATGGCCTTACAGATTAAAAGGAGCCCCGGACAGGTCCGGCCAAATATGCCAGGCAGCTGAGATGGATGAAATGGAGGTAGTAGTAAAGCTCAATTCTTTTGAGCTTATAGCTAAAGTAGAACAAATAAACGGAACAGATTCTTCGTCGTCTTTTCAAGATAACTTAGTACAACAATCTTTTTTAAGTAATATATCAGTTTATCGATATTTGGTTCATTCGCACATATATTTGTTATAAAGACAAAAATTATTAGCTATAGTCGTAGACCATCGGTCAGAACCAAAGAAACAGAACTACAGGCTAGCTGGCTAGCTCGTATACACACCAGAAAGAATCCTTTGGGACTTGGAACAACAAAAGCTTCTGCCTTTCTTCTCTTGTTTGGCTGGAGAAACCAAACCAGCAGCTTGCTACTGTGGGTCGCCTTGCCGTTGTTCGCATCGCATGTGATGTAGTACGAGTATACAAGGAGAAGTGAAGGCATGAACTGAAAATGTAGTAGCTACCAGGGTTGGTAGCTTTTGAGGCTGGTGGCGCCTCTGGCATTTGTTTGGATACCGGAATCTTTGCTGTCACTCACACGATCTTACAGCTCAGTAGATAACAGCTCACACCTGATGTGGCCGGCCTCCCCACTTCATGACGAATCTTAGGTCCTACTTGTTTCGGCTTAATTTTCTAGCTTCTGATTTATTTTATATTATTTATAAATTTCGTCTTTTTTTATACTTTTAGCTTTTTTAGATTTTTTATTGGTTCTTTTTTCTCGTATTTGTTTGCATTATACGTGATAGGTTAACATATTTTTTCTATTTTTACTTTTTTTTTAAATTTAATTATGTTAAATAAGGCTCTATCAGTTACAATATTTGTTCAGCCAGCTACAATGCTTTTAAGTCATAAGCCACTTAAAAAAGCTCTTTTGAGTAGAGCCGCGTAGTGTGCGTGTGTTTTTTTAATGTGACAACGTGATGCTTCTCCGTGCTGTATTCGAAGGGTGTGTATATCTCTTCAGATTAACTTTAAGATTTCCATCTTATTTAAAGATAGTATTAGAGATAATCTTTTTAACATAAATCCTCTAATTATTTTATAGTATTGTTATTATAACTTCCTATTTCACATCCTCTCACTATTTACGTTGTTTTACAGACTCAAGTTGTTTCTTATATAAAAAAACATATTAACTTTCACCTCCTCTCTTCTTAGTTAAGAGACAGTTAAGATGGTACTGCTGGAGATGCTTAATAAAGTGATGTACTGAAGGGTTAAACTAGTAACTGTTGGATTATGCGGGAGCATGCACTTTGTTTTCGTGCTAATTAATTAATTACTGCAGCTGGCCTGTCACATTGTTTGTGAGGCGGTAAAATCAACAGAGTAGCACAGCTGTACAGCCATTGTCTGTATTCGGCCGGTTTTTCGGCGAAAACTGGATTTCTCTGGCACCCATTTGGTCCCAAAACCGGACAGTTTAGGGGTGGGCCCACATTCAGATTGAAAAATATGAAATACATACTCTTTTAGATCTTTGTTTCAATATCTATGTTCCAATATCTAAGTTCATCTGCACCTTTTTCATATTTATTTCACGGAACTTCAAAACCTTTGAGAAAAAAAAATCAAAATTGAGCTCGGAAAATTTCACCAAAAAACCGGACTGTTTTCAAAAACCGGTTAAGTGCGAGATTTTCTCTGAAAGGAGATTCGAATCCCTGGTCAAAGTTCTTCTGCTATACTATTACTTGTATCAAGAAAGCATAATTAGAGAAAGTGTGTTTGGTAGTTGGAACAAATGGGCTAGTTGACAGGTAGATTTTGTGCTTGCGACAATGTGGATTAATAATGTAGTACTTCGGTATTTGTACTACCTCGAACATATCATGTACTTTCCACCCTTCGGATACTCTCGTACTTTCTCTCTTCAAAACATAATGCAAATAATAATGGAAAATTCCAAAAAAAAGGGATAGCTGTCGACAATTAAATTATTGATCTTATGAATAGTAAGGTACCTGGAGCCTTATAGAAGGATGAAGAGCGAAAATATGTCAATCTTTATTTCTATGTCAGAATTACAACTTGTTTTAATGAACGATTACAGAGGTGTATGCTATTTGCACTAATGCGGTGTAGAATCTCTAATCCCCTTGTTCTCCTAATTTCTTGTTGTTTTCTCCTTTTTTTCGAAATCTCCGTCGAGCAGGGCTTAAATAATGTCGAAGAGGTGTCAATTGCTTACACGAACTAGCGTCTTATCGATTCAATCCATCTGCCCGAGTGAGCCATTGTTGTCAGTGGAAAAAGTTTGATCAATAATTGTCGATAGGTTATTGTCAGGGAATGAGAGTCTTAAGAGATAACCGTGAGTTGATTATTGTCAGATGCATAAGGCTTATCATGGAATGATTAAAAGAATAGAAACACATATGTTTTGTTCCTTAACCGCACAGGGCATCACTCGATAGGTGAATAGTAATTCTCTAACCAGATGGTACTCAGGACGTGTTATAACATAAGCCACTATAACACTAAGCTAAGGATTTTATTATGTTTAAAAGTGATTCTTAATGGCTTTTTAATCCTCGTCAATAGCATTGACACAAAATCAATCTATCATACCATGAAATTTCAAATGTAAATCCGATCTAGACATTGAGGCACAAAATGAACAAATTATGTTGTGAAGGAAATCAGAAAATAAAAAGGGGAAACAAAAAAGATACAAGCACTTTTCAATGAATTTTGTCCTTTTTTTGTTTCTTCTAATATAGGCCATGTTTATAGTACGGAGTACCGTAATGGGAGGAGTGGAGGATATATCCTCCCTTGAACACGTGGGCTCAGGCAGCAATTTAGTGAGATCACTTGTTTTGAAGTAAGCTAGCGGCATGCAATACAAAATTAGAAATGGACGGTGCAGTGGTCCCTGGTGGCAAATACAGAGCGGACAGGAGGTAGTTGATTAATTAATTCCTTCTTATCTTTTACTTAACTTCTTAGAATCTATAACATCAAACTTTTTAAATTTTAATTGTTCATAGATTTAAAACTATCTAAACTGACTATACAAAATTATATTACTATATTTGTTGTTAAAAATATGTTCATAGTATTATAATATTATTATTATATTTTAGTGTAAAGTTGTACAAAGTAGCGGTCAAAGTCGTATTTCGAATATCATAAAAAAAAATCAAAAACATCAAATAAAAAAGAACAGAAGGATTAATTAAATGAAGCCCCACATTTGAAACAATTACTAGTCCTTCACTTATTGTACTACACGAGTAGTAGTAGTAGCAGTATTTGAATCGAGCTGACATTAGCTGATTGGCGGGCTAAGCATAGGTTATGTTGGTCGTTCATTGGGAAGGAGGATCGTATACATGGTAATCTGTCTATCCATATGAATGAATATCTATACTAGTGGTGCAGAGCAGTGATGCCATTAGCATTTAGTTAGGATGTGTTTGGTTGGAGGGATGGGATGTGATGGTTCCTTTAACCAAGTCTATCTGCGTGTTTGGTTGGAGGGATGGGGTGGGATGAGCCTGTGCAAATTTAGAGAATATTCTTCTTAGATGCTGGACCATGTGGTTCCACTTTTTTGTGGAACTATCTCATCCCATCCCCATCACATCCTATTCCACCTCATCCTTCCAACCAAACACATTTACTCTTGTTATGAGGCGACGCAAAGGCAAAAGCTATGCCATCAGGAGGGAAAATGGTATGTACAGGCGAAGGGACAGGATTGGACTTTGGATCATACTTTCACTAGTTGAACAAACCGACTGCTCCTCTCTTTAGTTGTCACAAGACAAGGAATAATTAAATGTTTGGGCCACAAGATTGACTGGAAACCGACTGCTCCTCTCTTTAGTTGAACAAACAACCATGCCAAGATCCCACAGGTCGTTACAAGACAAGGAATCGCTAACTGTTTGGGCCACAAGATTGACTGGACTGGGCTAAAGTGACTAACTGCTCCTCTCTTTGCGCTATCTTAATGTAGATCTAGTATATCCAGGGGAGTCAGGAGGGTGAATAATTCTTTTAATATTTTTTTCTCTAAATATTAACAATAATATGAAGCGAGAACACAAATTCACCAAACTCCTAAGCTAAAAAAAGACAAAACTCCGAAAAAGCAAAATCTCGTCAGTCAGACCTCTATTAGCTAGTGGTCAGATCTATAATTGCTAGCGTTAGACCTCTATGGGCTAGCGGTCAGACATCTAGGTGATGAACAGTAAAATCATCACGATTTCAAAACCAAAAATCATGCAACTTTTGATCTGATGATCCAAATGACTTTAAACTTGGCATACACTTTCTTTATGATGTTATGAACCTATTCCAACTAATGATCAAGAGAATAGTGCCACATACACATTCTTTATGAAGTCAAGAACCTATTACAATTAATGATCAAGAGAATAGTGTCAAGTTTATGACCTTTTCCATTTGAAAGAAGGTTGCACTAAAATCGTACAAAAGAGAAAAACCTTGATGTACTCTTACGCGTGAGATCTAAATGATCTAGGTGACCTTAAATGAGTCATCACATGTCATAACAATTTAGATCACAACACGAATCTAACCCAAATCACCCACAAGAGCAGAACTCATAATGGAGGGACTAGATTCTACAATCTTCTCTTTTTGGTAATTCATGACAATCTCAACAAACAATGAGATATAGTTTGTATTTGCAAGTATACAACATGTACATAACATTTGTATACTCTAAGATAAACTTTTTAAGCAAAACTTACTTATCTAGTTGCCATTAATCATCCAGCCATTAACATATAATGGAGAAATTAAATGATAACCCGATTACAAATGAGTATATATAAACTGCACAAGCTATATATACTCAAAGAATGTATTTCAAAGTAAAGATCCTAAATATGCATATCAAAGAAAATATGGATCAATACTTATAAAATCTCAAAACATATAGTGAATTCCCCTAAATATGTACATACAAGTATGTATAATGAAGACATATGTACATATGCATTTTGGACTATTCGTGGAATTCAATCTATATTTTGGATCTAAGAAATGTACTAATATATGAGAATGCGATTTCGAATGAATATCTCTTATGGTTTTCACATTTTCATCCAAATGAGACTAAGTAATATTGTAATCAATAAACTGAAAGCATCTATGCTCCTAAAAATGATTTTGGTAATTGATGAATTTATGTAAATATGGGACTAACGTGTTTAATGAGTGTTTAAAGGTTAAGTCCATATGTGGTTGACAAGATGCAAGCTAAAGAATACATGTGAAGACCAAAAGTAGCTCAAGGCAAAGGTATATTTAGAATAGGATCCCTTTTTTACTTTTACCGGTCTTAGGAGAAAAAGTGGAAGACCGGATTATAGGTTAAATAATCGTACTATAAAGAGGGATCATGGCAAGTAGCTTGATAGCAAAATTTATGTGCCATTTGGATCAAACTAGGAGCGTGCATTCATTAAAAATCTGTTTTAAAAGAAAATCTGTGCTCTGTCTGGAAGAGCGGTAGTACCGCAGATTTCAACGTCGAAACTACCGCAGAGCGGAAGTTCCGTAGGAAAAATCGATACTACCGGCGACCGGAAGCTCCGAAATCCGAGCGGAGCCTTTTTTTTCCAGAAAGCACCCTCCGGATGCATTTGAGATTTCGCGGGATCGGAAGTACCGGCGATTTTAACGCCGGAACTACCGTTGGTTGCGGTAGTTCCACTGTATGGAGCGGTACTTCTGGAGCCGGGAAGCTCCAAAGGTAGAGCAGAACCTTTTTTTCCAGAGAGCGCCAAGTTTGGGAGTCTTGGGGTTCGGCCCAAACGGTAGTACCGCGCCGACTTTGCGGAATTGCCGTAGAGCGGTAGTACCGGATTTTACAACGGCGGTAGTACCACGCCGACTTTCCAACGGTCACTACAGAGCCTCTGACATATCGCCCTGAATTTTCTAGAATTTGTTCCAAACGGCTAGTTTTGGTTGGTGAGGGGTATAAATACCCGTACCACTTCTCAAGGACAGTAAGAAGAGACTCATTTGAATATTTCTTGAGCATAGAGCATTCACTCCACACCTCCATTTCACTTTGAGCATTAAATTTGATGTGGTTGAGCAAATAGTGCATTGCATTCATTAATTGCTCATGGTGCTTACCAGCACCTGAACGATTGGGCGGAGGATTGATTGGTGATCTTTTCAAAGGAACTTGTGAGAAAACCCGGTATTCTTGTGAAGGTCGAAGCTCACCTACCCGAAGTGGGGAAGAACTATCTCTAGTGATCGAGCTGTTTTGGCTTATTTCGTGGAGCCGGTCCGATTTGTTCGGGATAACCTCAACGTGGATTAGGGGAAACCGGCAAGTTTCCGATCACCACGGTAAAAATATCGATTGCGTATATCTCTCACTTGTTTTCTTCTAGCTCTTATTTTGCTAGTATTATTGTGCTCATTTGCTTGATATAGAGCTAGTTTTGTTGCTTACTTGACTAGAATTGTATATGCTTAATTGCTTTACATTCTTGCTAGGTTAAGTTTGTAGAAAATTATTTAGGAGAAAAGAAAAATTTTAAAACCTCCTATTCACCCCGCTCTAGTCGGTATCCTTGATCCTACAAGTGGTATCAGATTTTGGTCTCTCATTATTAGACTTAACCGTCTAGATAAAAAGGATAGCTAGAGAGGTTTGCGATAGGCAAGACACCATTTTTTGATGGCTCAAACTATGCATACTGGAAAATTAGGATGTCAATTTATTTAAAGGCCATGAGTCCAAATATTTGAAAAAATTGTAAATGAGGACTACGTCATGCCTCTTGATCCATTGCACCTCACGGAACAAGACGGGTGTAACTCTCTTTTAGACGTCCAAGTCATGAATGCTTTATTGGGGCTTTAAACGCGGACGAGTTCAATAGGGTGAGCAATCTAGAAACGGCTCACGCTATTTGGACAACCCTTTTCGAAATTCATGAAGGGACGTCCATGGTTAAAGAAGCAAAATTGCATAGGCTTAGGATCAAATATGAGACATTCACAATGTTGCCCCATGAGGATATTAATGATATGTACACTCGGCTCAACAACATTGTGAATGAATTCAAAGGTCTTGGTACTAACCTTTCCGATCTTGATATTGTAAAAAAAATGCATAGGGCTTTGCCGGAAAAATACGAGATGTTGGTGACACTCTTCCTCAACTCACTGGAGTTGGCAAGGAGACACCAACGCAGCTCTTGAGCAACCTCATTACAAATGAGTTATACAAGAAGGACAAGGATGAGCTTTTGGAGCAATCCACCTCCAAAGGGAAGAAGATTACCGTCTTCAAAGCCAAGGCGGTGGTAAGTGAGGAATCCAAAGAGGATGAAGAGGATTCTGAAAAGGAGTTGGCCCTTCTAGTAAGAAGGATGAACAAATTCAGGAAGAGGCGCTCAAGCCGAAGTGCAATGTCAGACCTGGATTTTTCAATCCAGAATCTACTGTGTTTACTGCACCATTCCCTGGATCAGTAGATAGTGCACACAGGTACATTGCTGAATCATTTCATACATCGCATGAATATTAATAACAGTACTGAATTAAAGTACACCACATCGGGTGAGAGTTTTACAAAAGGGGCCATTCAGGCCAAATGTTTACATGACATCATAGCAGCGGAATTAAAAGCAAAAGTGAAACCACAACCACAGGCAAGCGACTGATGGGTAGTGTGTGCGTAATATATCATCGAGACTCCAACAATATACGAGCACACATTGCCTTTTATCGACTTGTCTTGGCTCAAGAAAAGCGAAGTCTACACCCTAGTACCCTTCATTGCTCCTCCCTTCAGTTGTTGGAATGTCTTCATGAGCATAATGATCCTGCATTTCTGTTTTGGGTATTGCGAGTGTGAGCACAAATCCACTGTGCTCAGCGAGCCAACACACAGAATGCATTAAATATCATGCTCAGCTTATCAAAGGAAGGCTCGGGCTTATTTTATTTTGCGTAGAGTGCTTTTGAATACAATTACTTAAAAATCCTTAAGACCTAGCAATTTTAAACTCAAGACTTATATTTGTAAAGTAAGTTGATCTTATAATTGGCACAGATTCCATCCACCATTACATGGCATCTGCACCATATAACATATTTCAGCGTTATAGCCGCTTAACTTACCACTGGGACGACACCCAGGACAATTCCAAACCAGGACCATCAGCAGTCTTTACACATTTCCATTATCACCCACCAAGATTTTCGAAATAGAACTATATCTAGTTAAGTTCCCATGTTTGCCCTTGACTGTGGGCACGGCTATTCGAATAGTTTTGACTCTGCAGAGTTTGTACACTTTCACCACAAGAGACATTCATCCCATTGCCTCACATGATTCCTTAGCCATATGATCGGGAAGACTGTCATAATGACTGTTTAGATTATCTAGCTTCTTTCACCATCTCACTCTATGGGCCGTTCCCACTTGCGGTGGGTCCCATATGTTGCACGGGATGTTCCCCACGGCTACTAGCGCTATTCGGGCTCCACTCCCCTCAACACTAGCACGACTGGGAAACTTCACCCTCCACTCGGTGTCCCTTTAGGCCTCCCCTTGCCCTTGCAATATCCACACCTATCCACTACCGATGAGATGGATCCGAAAGTTTCGATAAAACTACTTAGCCAAGTTGTACTTTACAGACTTGTGGTTGTACTGTTTTGCACAGGTTATCATGACAAGATTCGGTCCTTAGGGCTACCTGGATGGTTCTACCACATTTCGCATTTTGTGCATCCACTGCACCACATACCAGCCCCCAAACCATCCACCCAGGTATTTAAGAAATTTTGGGGTTTTTCGAAGATATAAAATATTGTGTCCACTTACTACAGTCATCCCATCCATGACTGTTCCAAAACATATCATACTTTGCAAGTGTTGTTTTTGGGGCAACTATGTACCCTCGCTTTATCTAGCAATACTAAGCAACACAATATTTATTTAGACTTACTGGTAAAAGCTACATTAATATAATTTTTGCTAAGGCGACAAGGTTCACATGTCCAAATATTTCAACGGAGTATTATTAACAAGCATTATATTAGGTGTATAACTACCATTTCCGAAGATGAACGTATTTTACCACATAAAATAGTAGCATGCATAGTACTAACTTAAAGAAAATTAATTTGCATAAATATAGGTTCAATATGATCAAAGTGTTAACTCGCCTTGGTCACAGTGATCTGGTGCTTCTAGTGCCGCTGCCTCGACCTCTTCCTCTTGAGCCTCGTATGCTATTTTAGCGTGCGCGAAAATTTGAATAAAAAGAAATTCAACAAGTCAAACCAAATAACACCAGAAATTCAAATGAACTCTAAAAATCATGATTTCAGTTCCATTGGATAGATCTTGAATTTAGATGAATTTAGAAATTTGTTTCACTCATTGGAGTTATAATGAATAAGTTATGCCCATTTAAAAATCTTAGTTCTGTTAATTCCAAAACTTACCAAATTTTTGACAGGTGGGTCCTATATGTCATATTTCACATTTTATCTTTTTTCCTTTATTATTTCTTATCCCCTGTGTCTCTGACCAGTAGGGCCCACATGCTAGCAGGTGGCACTGACAGGCGGGGCCCAGAGGTCAGCCGACCCACAGACCAGTAGCGGCTGACGGGTAGGGCCCAGCTGTCAGTGCGGAAATTAAAAGAAATGGCTCAACCTCAGCGTGCGGAGCCGGGGCTCGAACGCGCGCCGAGGGAGCCAGGGGGAGAAGAAAGTAACGCTGCTAGCCAGGAGGACCGTTCGGGTGTTGCTTACCCATATATGTCATTTATACCTCTTAAGTTAGCTGATGGGGAGGGCCGGGCAGAGGAGTTCCAAAGCCAGGAAAGGGCGGTGGCGTCGCCGGCGTTCGGTGGTCGGGGAGGGTCCGGTGTCGAGCAAAATGCGTTGCCGGTGCAGCTGTGATGCCGGAGGTGGTGGCGTCGGAGGCCGGAAGGTGTCGGAGATATGCCGGCGTCGTGCGGTGGTGGCGGTCCGGGAAAGTGCGTCGATGATGGTGAGCTACCGGCGGTGAGAAGCTCCGATGAGGGCGGGGTTGTCTTTGCGGTGGGCCGGAGGTGGTGTAGGGGCGGTGAATTGGGTTTTAATGGCTTGGACAGGTGGTTTAGAACTCGCCGGAGTTGGGAGAGGCGCTCGGCTCGCCGGCGATTGAGGGCGGTAGAAGTCAATTACTTTCGGTGGGATGAAGAGGGAGTTGTGGCGATGCAAATGGAGAGGGTCCCCGCGCTTTATAGAAGATGTGCACGGCCAATCGTGGCGGAGATCGTGCACACGTTCGGGACAGCGGCGCAGCCGGGTATGGCGATGGCAGGCGGCGCGTCAGCGGGCGGCGGGGATATGGTCGTGCGACTCGAGGAGCTCCCGCACGTCGGCCGTGTCTCGCGCCCGGTCTCGCGGCTTTTGACCGGCGCTACGCAGAGGAGATTGAGCCAGGCGCGCGCGGGGAAAAGACAAAGGGAGGAAGAAGACAGCGCTGGCCGCTCGGGTCCACCCGCCAGCGAGAGGAGGCAGGAGGTGGGGTGAGGGCCCGCGCGACAGAGGGTGAGTGCGGGGAAGAACGGGCTGGCGCACGCACGCGCGGGGCTGGGCCGCGAGTGGGAGAGGGAGTGAGAAGGAACGGGGGCCCGCTCGGCAGTGGGGGTGAGCGGAGGAGGCAGGCTGCGTGGCGCGCCCGGTTGGGCCGTGCGGGCGCACGCGCACAGGCGGGGAAAGAGGGGCTGGGCCGGGGTGATCGCCGGCCTGGCTCTACTGTTTTCTTTTCCTTTTATTTATTTCCTCACCTTTTCTTTTCTTTTTGATTTAGGCAATTATTTTCATATGCGTATATATATATTTCCAATTTATTTGCTCTTTTTTTCTTACTCCTCTAAATTTCTATGCTTTCTATTCAGCATAAATTTAATAGGTGCCATATTTTATTAGGTGCACATATACTTACACACACACACACACACACACACACACACACACATATATATATCCATATTTGTTGGCATTTTCAATTGGTTTGCTTTCTCCTTATTACACCATTATTCTCAGACATAAGATTTTATATTTTAGAACAAATCTCTCCCTTCCTTTTTATGGATCATCTTTTCAGATTCGCATTTTAAATTCAAATTTTCTAGTATTTTAATATGTTTGTTTTCTCCTTGACTATCTTAGCTTTTTGGAACTTCAACCAAATTCTCAGAAAATGTCATAAACTCCAAATTCAAATATAAACATGCTGTAAAACAATTCAAAATCTCCACATATTCAGATTTACATTTTTCAGGGTGTTACATGCAAGTCATGAAAAGGCAAAGAAGGGGCGCTCCCACTCCAACAAGCGATATAGCAACATCCGTTGCTATGAATTTGACGAGAAGGGGCATATTGCTTCTCAATGCCCTACCAAGAAAGATGACAAGGGGCATGTGTTGCATCTAGAGGTGGATTTCATATCCACTCGATCTCATACATTCGTTGCACGTGGTGAGAGTCAAGCAAGTGGCTTGACTTGTTACTCTTAAAGGTTGCCGACTCCTATACGGCATTGGAGGCGTCGTATGTGGTAATCTTTTCAAAAAAGGTTGTGAGAAGACTTAGCATGTTGTGAAAGTTGGAGCTCACCTACCGAGAATGGGAAAGAGCTACTACTAGCGGTTTGAGGTGTTGGGCTTAATTTGTGGAGCTTTCCAATTAGTTTGGGTTTACCTCAACGTAGACTAGGGGAGATCGGTAAGTCTCTGAACATGGTAAAAAGGAACCTGTCATTGTGGTTTGTTTTCTTGTGCTCAATTTACATTCAAGCAATTTACATTCATAGGATTAAATTGATTGCTTATCATCCTAGGATTGAAAACCTTGTCATAAACTTAGTGTGTTGGTGCACTTAAGTGAATTTAGTTGATTTAGTCTTTATTTGTGCTAAACCAAATTGATTTACGCTTCTGCATTACAAACTTGTTTTTATCAAGACTCTATTTTAGCTAAATCTTTTTCTTTATTTTTTGGTGATCAATGCCAAAAGGAGGAGAATTGTGTATAATAGCATTGTTAAAATGTTAAAATTGTCAAAAAGAAGGAGAATTTGCTTTATGAGCTATGATAATGTGTTAAGGGGAGAATAATTTGTCAAAGAGAAAATTAACTTTAACACATTTGGATAATCGTGTTTTCACTTTCTCTCATGCATTTGCTTTGTGACATGTATGAATAGTTTAATTTTCTATCACATGTTTATTTTATCCAAATGCTATTATTATCAATGGATTTATCATCAATTACCAAAAAAACAAGAGATTATAAGTTCAAAATCTATTAAGTTGGTTTTAGTGATAATAACAAATACAATAGTAAGACTAACTTGTTTATTAATTATGATATTGCCTAAATCTCATTTGGATGTGATTAATGACAAATGCAAATGTGAGACTAACTCGTTTATTGATTATGATATTGCTTAGTCTCATTTGGATAAAAAGGTGAAAATTATATGAGGTGTACATTTAACATCACATTTTTATATCTTATTGCATTCCTTAGATCCAAAATATAAATTGAACTCAATCAAAAGTCTAAGATGAATATATGCATATATTCTCAATTATACATTTTTGTATGCACGCATTTAAGGGAAGTTCACTATATATTTTGTGGTTTTATTAAATATTAATCCATATTTCCCATTCAACACATATTAGAGCCATGTTTCTTCCTCCATGGATTTGCCACCATCGCTGCCTTTTCCCTCTCTCTAGGCTCGTACATGCAAGTGACTAGCCGCATAATGGAGAGCGATGAACGGCGACAGTGCGTCATGAGGCCATGGTGATGACTTCCAAGCCCCAAGGTTGCCATCAACTAACTCCTCTTCTCTGCCTCTTCCTTCTTCAACGACCATGCTCACAGTGGCGGTGGTTGGAGAGTCACTAGGGTGCCTTACCCTGCTAGATCTATCCATCCCACTCAACACAAAGAAATTGGGATCGACCACCTCTACCTCCTGTTTTGAGCTCATATCATTGGCACCGGCCACACACATCCATTCTAAGTAGGTTGTTGTATGTGTTTTCTCAATTTATTGTCCCTTTTTCTTAATTGTTGCACAAAGTATTTAGTTTTGTTGTAGTGTGTTCTTTTAAAATATTGTAATAAGTTGTTTTATGATGCAATCGAAGTGATAATTTGTTGCACTTGAGCATTTTTTGTTGCAACAAGAATTACATTTTGTTGTAACGTGTTATTGTCATGGGCTGTTGCAATATATTATCTTGAAATGTTGCAGTAAATTATTTTTATTTTAGTTATGATTTGTTACACTTGAGCATATTTTTATTGCAACAGAAGTTACATTTTGTTGTAATGTGTTGTTGCCATTGGTTTTTGTTGCATGCAAGCACATGGAGTCGGCGTCACTTGAGACCACGACAACAGTGTCTAACATCCACAGCCACCATCAGGCAGCTCCTCTTGCTCCCCCCTCTCTTCCTTCTCTAGCGGCTGCAAGTAGAGAGGGCATCACGGTGGCGATACCCAGAAGGGGCACCGGGCTAGCCTTCCTCCTCAAATCACTCCCTTCCACTGATGTTGAGACCCTAGGATCGCCTGTCGTTGCTTTCTCCGTCAAGTTCGCATTGTCACCACTGGCCACGTCCAGATGCCCCATGAGCGAGCGCCGAGAAGAAACAGGGGGATGCGGTGTGTTTGTTGTGGGGAAATGGATGGCGGAAAGTATAACTAATATGTATAATTGAAGAAGACCTGCAAGTTCTTCGCATAAAAAAAGATGCGCAAGATTGTTAATTTTTCATTGACTGAAGGAGATTTTTAAAATTTTCCTATAAAATTGGATCTAATTTATTACAAGTATTTATAAGAAATATTACGAGCGTGCAATTGATCTATTATGCCGACACGCATAATAGGAAGTTTGCCATCTCCGTCGGGGGCGCTAGTAGTTTCCAAAGTTCTTTTCCTCGAAAGACAGCAATCAATTAGAGAGATTGCCGGAGAAATTTATCAAGTATATCAAAACATGATTAGAAGCACCTCCCAAACATCAAAGCACAATAGATATCCCTAAATCAGAAAGCACAACAGATATCCCTAAATCAGAAAGGGCTAGCTCCCATGCATGCATGCGTATATGTGCATGTCATGTGCTGCTATCTGACCTTGGATCCCGAGCTATGCTGTACAAAAGCACATTCTTGGTACGTACGTACTCGAGGATTTTTGACCACATGCAAAGAGATCGATGGTGAAAGAAAGCCGTCGAATTCCAAGATGCGATGGTTTAAAGCAGCTAACATAGCTATAGCTCCCATGCATGCATGTAAAGACGATCGATACAGTTCTTAATCTTAAATGGGGCCATGCATGCCCTTTGTTAGTACATGCAGCTGGGTAGTAACATGTTGCTTTAAGGTGTTGTTTGTATTGACTTTTGTTTAGAAAATTTAAAAGATAATATAAATACTCAATGTAGCGAAGTGGTTTCTTCGCTATTCTCACTACCGTCTTCTTCAGAGATAAGGCAAGATGTTACAGGTGTATCAAACACCTTACCCTTTTCGCTCTCGTTACACGTACGCATCTTTCTCTCACTTTTTTCGTCGCTCGCTTCTCCTTCTAAAAGATACTTCTTTCAGTTACTACTATTTTTTTAGTAAAAACCTATAAGGCACAGTTAAAAGTTAACAGTAAAAAACCAATACGAACGCCCCTAAGGTTTGATACGATGACCCTAGCCCTTATTGTATTTTTCAACCCACCAAATAACTGAGCAAACATTTCTTTCTATTTTTCTTAGTTTGAAAGGTAAAGAGAATTATTTACAGGAACGGGGCAAGGCCCGGCGAAAAAAACCAAAATGACATGAAACTTTCCTAGTACCAGAGAGCATGAGAAGAAATGTCGATGAAAAAAAAGAATTCGTGATATTAATAGTCGTTTAGATCATTTCATATTCACAGCCTTGTCAATGACCAAGCTAGGAAGACACTGTTTGCGAGAACTTAGGGCCTGTTCTTTTTCTCTAAAACTGACAGTTTTTAACTTTTTGTTACAGTACCTAACTTTCAAACGGAGTATTTTCTTAAGATGAGGTCTATAAGTTAAACGATGTACATATTAAAAACTTAACATCTGTATCAGCTAAAATCGTAAGTGAGTATCTTTCTACATAATATGTACCGTAAATAGCTAAAATTCAAAATTTTCAACCAAAAATCATAAGCCGCAGCCAAATAGGCCCTTAGAGAGGAAAAGTCTCAGTAAAGAAGGGCTTCGACTTCTCTGTATAGAGACTTGTTGAGCGCCATTGACGGGCTGAGAGGCTGCCGTATGCTTGAATTGAAGGTGCTTGGGATAAGCTAGCTTCATGCTGAAACTTGAAGCTAGGCAACGGTAAGCCGGAGAGAAGCTAAGAACTCATCCACTCATGAGAGCACCAGCAGCAGGTCAGAAGGGAGGTGCTGCTATGATGACTCTCCCCTTCCCCTTTTATCGAGCTCTGTGCCACCGTGCTATCTCATCATGTCACGCTGCCCTCCCATCCACTAAGACCTCGTTAGATTCTACGGCGTGCTGTGCTTCCCCTTGATTAAAAAGTCTGCTTGCTAAACATTCAACGATGGACTAAACTTTCGGCCCTGCTCCAGTTAGGGTTATAAGCTCTTGTTTCTCTCTTTTTTTTTGTATTATAGCGGTTAAAAATATACTATAATATAATGGTTGATAATTTTTCTAAGTAATTAAGTTTAAAATTTTTTAAAAAATATTATATCATCACAGATAATACAAAATGATGAGGAAAAGTAAAGAAAAAAAAGTCAAAAATCCAAAAAAAAGACAACAATAAGAAACTAAAAGTTAAAGCTATTTGGAGCGAGGACTGTAGGTTCCATTCCAATAGTTACTGGCTCCTAGTTTTTAGAAGTTAAAAGCCATTTGAGACATATTGGTATTTTAATGTGATTTTTCTCCTTTTTACTTTGTGGTTTTTTATTTCCTTTTTATTATTCTTTAATTGAATGAAATTTTATTTTCTTTTTTATTGTTCTTTAATTGAATGTATCAAAAAAACTAGTAGTTATTATAGTGTTATTTTAATCGAAAACCAAAAGAAAAAACGAATTGATCGGGACTTAAGCTATCAGATGAGCTAGCTGCCGTACGTGAATGAAACCATAGTTGAGCTGAATGAAAAAGCACTACACTGAAGGCGAATTGGACTGAAAAAATGTTACCAACTACTTTCAAATACTACCTACCAGAAGAGACAATACTGGGGCCTTAAACTTGAAAGCAAAGTAACCCTCAAAGAGCACGCAGTACATTGCTTCAGAAAAGACCACTTACAGGTGGTGATCGGTTCGGCTGAAAGCCTCATAGCTTATGGCTGAAAACACTGTAGCTGGCTGAAAAAAGCACTGTAGCTGACAGAGGCTTATTTACCATAATTAAATTTAAAAAAATTTAAAAATAGAAAAAACATATTAGCCCATCACGTATAATGTAAACAAATACGAGGAAAAAAAGAACCGGTAAAAAAACTCAAAAAAAACCAAAAGGTCAGAAAAAGATGAAATTTATGAATAGTGCAAAAATAAGCTGAAGCCAGAAGCTGAAGCCATATTGATCAGGCCACAGAGCATCTATCAGCAACAAAAACAGCTTAAGACTTTATTACCATTTTTTTTTGCTTTGTGCCCTTTTTTTCTCATCTTTCATCCATGAAAAAGGAAAAAACTCCACACAAAGCTTGGAATAACACCATGCGCAAACGTCCTTGAGTGCATCATAATGCCTTGGATATTCTTCATGATCAAGCGACAGACTTTCGCACGAACACAACACTTGCATTGCATTGTGTTGTAGGGGTGGCCCCCACTTAAGCCCAGTCGATCTGTTAGAAGACTGTAAGGCCTAGAATGGGACATGTATAATGACATAAGTGCCTCTGAGAGGAATACTCAAATGTAAGGGTACTGTTGTAAAAACGCTCCCCATGTGGATATATATATATATACACACACACACAGAGTACAGGCCATGGGAAACCCTAAGCACTTGCTCACCTAACTGTTCACTACTATTCTCTCTCTGTTTGATCTGTAACCACAACACATTGCATTACATATATACTCTCACCCACTCCTATAACCCCTATCAGCCAAGCAGAATTTGTGGAAAGGATGATCCATCGATGACGGGTTTGTGCATCTGACCGGCGATGGAGTATCGACCACAGTCCACAGTGCTGTGCTGCTGCCTTTTTCTCGTGGTGGACCAAAGCAGAGCTCTCTTCTCATCTCTGCTTAAAGTGAAAGGGCTCCCAAAGAAAAGCCAGTGCTGTCCATTACCTGTGCAGTGGACAAGCCAGCCAGCCCAACGAAACAAGCATCAAAATCAATTCTTCACCGACAGCCTTCCACCGGACTCCACTCTCTAGCCTCTGCTATAATACTGTTTGTTTGTATGTTTCATGGATTCACTACTAACTAGATTTGTATGGCCTGCTACTACCTGCTCGCTTCGATTTAATCCTCTCTTCTTCTTTTTTTTTTGTAGATTTCTATTTAGTGTTTCGGCATATTTCAGTCATGATTCCAGTGAAAGGAATTTTTGTGAAGGAGTTACATGTCTATTAGGCCTCTTTTGGAACCTAGGATTCCAAAGAATTTTTTTTTGAAACAAGGATTCTGAAAGGAATTTTTTAGAGCTGGAACCGTGCCGTGCAAAATTTCGACAAGATTTCGGTGAAAATCCTATCTAAACCGAGCATGATTGTGCATAACGATACGTTTCGTGAGATATAGCTAATCATGAAAAAGACCTTACACATAAGCAAGTATTACAAACATTGTATTTGCTACAACACATATGTTCGTTTGAAATGCAAAAGTTTCACAACAATTTATTAGTAGGAAGCAGAGCATTTCCTCTTAGGCCCTGTTTTGGACACCAAAATTGCATAGGAGTTTAGCAAGAATTTCAGAAAAAAATCATTTGTTATATAAATCAAGAAAATTCTATGCTCTAAACTAGCCCTAATATATCAACGTAGACGAAAAGTTTGCACCTAGCAAGAAGGACAATAAAAATGAAGTGCTCAAATAGGAATGGCATACTCCTCTACAAGAACGGCAAGACGAAGCAAACCCATAAGCATGGCCACAGAGGATCAGGTCTCCTTCGAAGAACCCACAAGCTGACAGTAGACCAGCCTTTGTCCCCTAGTCACCCAACTATTCCTCCAACAGTGCTGCTTTCTCAGTAATCCCCTAAACCAAGACAACCATCATCCAGTGCTTCCTCTTTCAGAGTTTTTTTAAAGATCTTAGCACATCTTTGTTACTTTGCACCCTGGCAGATGCATTATTGTGAACACCACCTTCTTGCAGGCTTGTGGTTATGTTAAGGCCCTGTTTAGAACGTCTAATTTCTGTGGGAGAATTGAGTTATTTTATGTGTGATTCCTGTGTGGGATAAGCTCTGGCTACTTTCACGATCCTACCAGCGTTATACTTTTAAACACCCACTAAGATTTTTTTTTGTTTTTGCGAGGGAAATGATGTTGGTACCATAGCCTTTTGAGATATTCTTGTCACTCTTTTTTCTACAGAGAAGCCACCTGTGTCTACGCAAAAGAAGAGAAGAGTAAGGAGGGGCATGGTGACAAATTGTGGGAGAGCTCAGGGTGGAAAACGAAAAGGAGGTGAAGAAATAATTTGGAGTGTCTGTTTTTTTTTCTGCCACTTATGACTAATGTCATGGTTTGTGGATTTTGATTTTAGCCTGAGTATTTGTATGAATAAATCAAATATTGATAAGAGTATGTATAATGATACAGACAACTACTATCTATTGTATTATTCTATGTCATCTGCAGGCAATACTAAATGTATCTTCTATAATAAATTATCTGTAAATTGTCTATAATAGATTGTTTTTAAAATAGAAGACAACATTGATACAATGGCTAAACTATCTATAGCAGGCTATTTTCTCGTGTTTTGAACGTTTATAGAATTACAGTTGACCTGCTTCGCTCTGTTCTTTCTCTTTTATTCAACTTAGCAAAATTTCTATATGGTACCTCTTATAGATAGTTTATATTATCTTATTATATATGTTCTCAACTATTTTTAAAATCTGCTCTAATAAATTATTTTAAACACAGAGACGGCGAAAATCGTTCTATATATTTATATCAGGGAAGTCATTTAGCCGGAAGAACTGGGTTGTATGCCACACGTCGACGATCAGACCAGCCGTTATTCTTTCCTCTCGTCCTCTACTACTCGCTACGTACTCCGTGTGAGCTGTGGCGTCTCCTCCATTGCTCATACTTCGAGCTTTTTTAGAGAAAAGGAGGAAGCAGACAGAGAGAGAGAGAGAGAGAGAGAGGGAGATAGGTAGGTAGGTAGCATTTAGCAAGAAGAAAGAGGTTGAGCAATGGGGCTGGCCAGCGACAATAACGCTGCGTTTCCTTTCTCCACCAATCTCCCCGCCACCTCCCCGCGCTTCTGCAACCCCATTAGCAGGAGGTAATGCCCATTTCTTCTTGCTGATTTTTTCTTGTCCTACTTACCTGAGCTCGTTTCAAGTCCTTGGGAATTTTTTGCCTCTCCATGGAGCATGCGCAAAAGGTCTCTCTTTTTTCCCTTTTCCCTGATTGAGTGTGTTCTTGGCGCTTTGGGCAACACAAGCTAGAGAGATGCAATGCAATTTTGGTCATCATCCTTGGCGGTTCAGATCAACTGCTAGTATTTTTTTTTTGTTGCGGCAGCACAAGTTTTGATTGCATTGCATTTCTTTTGGACTGTGAAGACCGACCCAGGCGAACCCAGCCCCTGGTCTTGTTTCTCCGGATGCGCCGCCCATTCGGGCTCGGCGGAACCACGGAGAAGAGGAGCGCGTCACTTGGTTGGTGTAGGGGAGTAGGAGGAGTTCGCCGAGGGGGTCGTTGGGAGCTTCGTGACGCCGGGGGAGGTGGGAGCGGGGGGTGGACTGCTGTCGGGGTTTGCTTCTCCGACCAGCCTGAAATAACCACTGTCGGAGGTTGCTTCTCCGACCGGCCTGAAATAACCACTGTCGGGGTTTGGTTCTCCGAGCAGGCGACCACCCTGAAATATTCTTGGCGGAATCACCCTGAAAAACAAGTGCAGGTGTTCCTTCCCCAGGGTTTCAGGCCCAAGTGAAAAATTAAATCTTGAAGCATCCCTTGGTATATATCCCCTGTCGAATTACAGGAATCGGTGTCAGGTTTTGGATCATGGATGTAAGCATCAAACTGCAACCCTGAAAATGCTCTTCTAGGACAAGATTATCATCAGATGGTCCTGGGCCTAATAAAATGTCTGCACCTTTTGGCCCGAACCATGATTTCTCTAGATTCAGGTCCCTAGGACAACATCCCCTTTCTTATATTCCAGCAGTTTCTGAAGAAGTTCATCTGCAAAATTTTGGTAAAGCAGACTTCAAGTATTAGCAGCATTAATGTTAGGCAATCAGATTCAAACAAGCAAAAACAGGAAGAAAAATACAGAGGAAGACAAAGATTTTACTGGGAAAAACCCTCAAGGGAGGGGGGGGGGGGGGGACCCCAGATGACAAGCAGCCGATGATCCACTATATGAGCAAAAAGAGTACAGGGAATCCTCTAGGGGCACAAAGGCTCAACGAGGATGATAGTTTCTCTCACAGCTCATTTTTACAATGGAGAAATTTCAGATGCAAACTCTGCTACGAAAATTATCTCTAAGGGGGTATTTCTAGGCCTAATATCTGAAACTTAGAGATAAAACAACCAAACTAGTTGTCGAGAATGAGGACTCCAAATGTTAGACTTGTAGAAGAGATAATGAATTAGAGTTTGAGTGACAGCCCCATAACAATTAACTTGGGTTTGTTTCCTTGTTCAGTCATTTGGCATTATATTTTCCTTTTGACTAAAGAACGTTTCATTGATTGGTGATTTGGAACCAGAACATAAATCATATATGTCTCAGTGAACTGAAAGAATCTGCACTGATTGTTTCTCATAATGGCGCCTTGTGCCACATTATTCATCAGAAAAAAAGGGATGCAATTTCAACCTAGTGTGAAAAAGCATTATGGTTGATTTTCACATGTTGCACATTCAAACGCAAAATCTTGCTGCCTAAGACTTTGAAACATCGCTTCTTCTTCTTCTTTCTTGAAAAAGGAGGCAAAACCTCCCTCCAGCTTCATTAAGGAAACCAGAATATTACAGAGTTCATTACAACAAAATAAAGCTACGTACTACTAGTTCCATGCGTTTACTACACCAGCACTAGGACTTAAGCTGTTCAGAAAGACTCCATCAGGAGTAACGAGCTAATTACATCACCAATGTATCTAGCAAAGGAGTAAACTGCAGCACCCACAAAATACTAGCTTTTTTCCTGCGTCCTAACTCCTAAGATCAGCTTTTTTCACTTTGAAACATTGTTTGTTGTGCAGGATATTTTCTGATGTTGCTGGGGATTTAACGATATCAGTGGACGGCCAGTCTTTTCTACTGCACAAGGTGCAGCTATCATTCTTATTAGCCCTCTTTATTGTGTGTTTCATTTTTTAGTAGAAAAACATTATTGTGTTTTTCATTTGCAAAATACTGTCTAAGTGATTCTTAGGCTATTGTTCAATTGGGCAGTTGGATTGCCTTTGCAGGAAGTTGAATACCAAACTATGTCATAGCAGAGTAGGTATACCATATTTAACCCCACATTGCAGGGGAATGCCACTTCTCAGTTAATAAATTTCTAATGTAAGAAACAACGCTGACTAGCATTTGAGGACAAAAAAAAATTCGGACTGGATATCCTTACAAATTAGTGGCTCATTTATCATAATTTCATAAATGTAATGACTTTCAAAAGTGTAATTATCCATTCTAATGTATATTAATTTTGTCATGGAAAATATTTCTGGTCATTCGGGATGGGTTTGATCATACCGTACCCCTGCACTTATTTTGCAGTTCCCTTTAGTCTCTCGGTGCGGAAGAATACGAAGAATGGTAGCCGACTCCAAGGATCCAGATCTCTCAAAGCTGGAGCTTGTAAATGTGCCAGGGGGAGCTTTAGCATTTGAACTTGCTGCCAAATTCTGTTATGGGAGTAACTTTGAAATAACCACGGTCAACATGGCTCATCTCCGGTGCATTGCGGAATACTTGGAAATGACAGAAGACTACCAAGAGGAGAACCTCATTGTTCGGACAGAGACGTACATGAACGAGATTGTGGTCAAGAACCTTGAAAAATCCTTAGAAGTCCTTTGTTCGTGTGATGGGTTGGATCCAACAGTGGAGGAAGTTGGACTTGTAGATAGGTGTGTTGATGCAATTGCAATAAATGCAAGCAAGGAACAGCTGGTTTCAGGCTTGGCTCACTTGGAATGCGACGCAGGGTCAGGAAAGTTGCGGATGCACTGCCAGGATTGGTGGGTTGAGGATCTTTCTGCACTAAGAATCGACTACTATCAGCGTGTTATCGCCGCAATGAGGAGAACTGGGGTGAGGCCGGAGAGCATTGGAACCTCTATTGTGCACTATGCTCAAACAGCTCTGAAGGGTATCGAAAGACGCCATGTATGGGACTCTGGTCCTCTTGTTGGAGATAACCAACGAGTGATCGTGGAAACGCTCATCGATCTGTTGGCAACCGAAAAGATCACAGCAGTTACTTTGTCATTCTTGTTTGGCATGCTGAGAATGGCAATAGAAGTTGATGCGGGCCTGGATTGTAGGATCGAAGTCGAGAAAAGGATCGGTCTCCAGCTTGAGATGGCATCACTTGATGATCTTCTGATCCCCTCAATGCAAACAAGCGACTCGATGTTTGACGTTGACACTGTTCATCGCATATTGGTGAACTTCTTGCAAAGGATTGAGGAAGATGGTTCAGGAGACTCATCACCTTGCGGATATGAGTCAGATGGACTTAAATCACCAAGCCACAGCTCGGTCCTGAAGGTTGGAAGATTAATGGACGGTTACCTCGCAGAAATAGCACCAGATCCATATCTGAAACTGCAGAAGTTCATGGCTCTTATCGAACTCTTGCCAGACTATGCACGTATTGTTGATGACGGACTCTACAGAGCAAGTGATATATACCTAAAGGTAAACTGCATGCATTATAACTGCTCTTTTTACCAGCAGCTTGGTACTCCATGATTACTGTCCAATGGTTAATTCAGTAATTTCCAGCGGGGACTACACTGTTCATTCTTGATGAAAATGTGACATGTATACAATCACATAGAATTTGCTCTTTGTCTGATTAAACCTTGGCTGGTCAACCTTTCTATCTGCTCATATATACCTTGCGTACGTCATCAGGCACATCCGTCTCTTACCGAATCGGAGTGCAAGAAGCTATGCAAGCTGATCGACTGCCAGAAGCTGTCCCAGGACGCATCCAGCCACGCTGCCCAGAACGACCGCCTCCCCGTCCAGATGGTGGTGCGCGTGCTCTACTTCGAGCAGCTCCGGTTGAAGTCCTCCTTCTCCGGCCACTCCGGCGACGCTGGTTCGTTCTCCCAGCGGATCATGTGCAGCAGCGGCGTGCCAAGCTCGTGCGTGTCGCCCCGAGACAACTACGCGTCGTTGAGGAGGGAGAACCGGGAGCTGAAGCTGGAGATATCGCGGATGCGGGTGCGGCTCACGGAGCTGGAGCGGGAGCAAGGGCTGATGAAGCAGGGGATACGGGACGGCCGTCCTGGGGAGCATGGCCGGGCGTTCTTCGCGTCGATATCGAGGGGGATAGGGCGGATAACCATGTTCGGGCCGGCAGAGAGGAAGAAGAAGAAGAGCTCGAGGAGTTCGCAGTGCTCGGAAGGGAAGAGCCGGAGGAGGCAGAAGACGTCGTTCATGGACACTTAGAAGAAGTCTCAAGGGAGCCTTGGACTGGGCACAGTGAGCGTGAGGCTGCTGAGCTGAAGGCTCAAGCTCATCCACACCATCCATATACACGAGGAATTAAGGAGCAACAGTGGAGAAGGGGAAGAGGAGAGAGGAAGAGCAGATATATATATAGGTTTGCGGCCTGTAAACTGGTCAGTTTTAACACCATGAATGTAGCAAGCTTGCTGAGACTGTGTGCTTGTGTGTTCTTGCTTCCCCTGCCCTGGGTCAACATTGTAGAAACACTAGTGTGCTGTTACAGATTTACAGGAGCGAGCTGGCCTTGTTAGAAAGGAGAAGGGAGAAAAAAGAGAGGCGTTCGATATTTCAGGAGCTATCCTGGTTGGAATAGAAACCGATGCTGCGATTTGGTGGTGGTTTAAGAACCCTGTTCTTTACGGCCTTTAAAAGCGACCTTGAACTTTTGTTACAGTATTTAACTTTCAAACAGAGTATTTTCGTAAGAGAGGGTTTACAAGTTAATTGTAGTAAACGTTAAAAGCTCAACATCTGTATCAACCAAAATCGTAAGCGAGTATATATCTCCGTAATCTCTATCATAAACAGCTAAAATTCAAAAATTTTAGTCAAAAGTTATAAGCTACAGCTATATGAACAGACGCAAGTGCCTGGCCGGCGGTGCGGCATTCGGTGGCTGATTGGAGGTTCGGAGGTGCGCGGCTTCTCTTCTCATGCGGTCGATCGGCTTGTGTCACCCACACACATAAAAGGTACTCCCGAATCCGTCGCTACACATACGGCTATACGTTTTGTAGATTGCAAGGTAGCCTGATCATCGTCATTTTAACTCCTCGATGGCGAGCAATCTAGTACAAGTACAATTAATATACTACTCTCCTGTATTCGGTACGCAGTTCAAAAGGTTGATCTATTTGCAAATCTTCGAATCTATGTTTATTTGAGTACATGGACAAAACAGAAAGATTACCACTTGTACCTTCCCTTGTTTACACGCCCAAACCCCAACACACTCTAACACCACGACCGTAATAGCGTATGACAATGCAGCCGGTACTATAGTATCAAACAATAGTACTCCCTTAGTCTCGGAATATAGCTAGCAAGCATATTGTTTAAATAATATATAATGAAATTAGATCATAGTTACTCTTATTAGATATGCATAATACTACTATTTCTATTAGAGATAAATATAACCTAATTTTTATCAAATATTATTTAAATAATATACTTCTAGGTATGTGTGTCAAATTTAAATCGCGGGAGGGAGTAGCAAGTAGGGGTGTTCTTTTAGGTTACGGCTAATGGTTTTTATCTATACTCGATACGGCAGTGGATAGCGGAGACGTCAATACAGATAACACATATGATTTTAGGTTCGGAAAGTCGTTTGAAGAATTCGCTGCAAGAGGCTATCTAATTTCGATGTTTAGCTTTTGGACTTTCGAAGAAGCCAAAAGCAAAAGCCCAGAGCTAAAAAAAATAGGGCTATATACGCATGGTTTTCCAATTGAAACCACTATAACAAGCAGAAAAGAGCTACGCTTCCCTCCTCACATCCTATCGTTGAAACTGGCGGTAGCTTTAGTACAAGAGCACATAAGAAACATGTAACGCTCCCGTTTTTGGGAACAGGGTTGTCGTACATCCCGCAACAGCCCAGGAGTTCAATTGCGGACAAAAAGAGTATCATGTCTGCTCAGAAACATTTAAAAAGGGTTAATTTCACTAAAACAAGACCTAACTGTCAACTTTAGAAATTTCAATGGGCGTTTAAGTCCAAAACTTAACTTACATCCAAAAGAACCAAAGAAAACTCCCACAAGAACGTTTGAGTGCGGCCGTAACCCTAACACGAATACTCGTAATATTTTTTGTTCTCTTGATCTCTGTGTTGGAGAAGGTAAAGCAAGACTTAATATAACCAATCATACTCAATAAGTCACATGGGAAAATATTATATAACTACTTGTCAAGATGTCCAAAGGATGGGGATATATGGGTTTGATTAAGTAATTGTGGATGCAGTTTTATTTGTAAATATTTTTAAATATAAAAGAACAATAACTTCTTAAAGAATTAGGGTTTCAAAACTTGATCACCAGACTTCAACATTCCCAAACCATTTCCAAATTTATTTATGCTTCGCTGTTGGATTCACCCATTAAACACAGCTTCAATTACCGTAAGCACGGCGTATTCGAATACCATTAATAAATGACTCTGCAGAGCTGCCCAGTTTTATCCACAAGATCTCTTAACTCCCACGTTCGGGTTCAAGAAAACAAGACTTTTCACTGCTCAATTCTTTATAGGGAGTGTATAGGTATCACCCGGATGTTTTCTTCCTAATTATCATCCAAATTTATAACCTTTGGATTAGAGATCAAAGGGCCCTTGTTTTCAAAGGGGGAGATTTTTTTCGAGGGAATAGAATTCAAGAGGAGGGGGGAGAATTTATGGCCATTGGATCTTTAATACAATGGTTTTAAATCTGGATGATAGTTAGAAAAAACATCCGGATGACGTTTAACAAAATCCTTCTTTATATAGCCTCCACCTAGTAGGTTTTTGATCTCAACAAGCTCGGGTGACCCACAGGCCTCGCTCGACTTGTCGCAGCTCTACCGTTGTGTTGTTAACCACCTCTCATACGGACTCACCCTCGGTCTCCCTCCACTAGTTGTAGAGGTTCAATCGAACTGGAGCAGTTACTAGACCAGGTTTGACAAATCAACGCTTATGGTTGGACGATCTTTACTTAGCATAAGGGTCTAGTCCTTATATTTTCACTAAGACAACTCTCTCCCACAAACCCATATTTCAGTGCCAACTACACTGTCACCATTCCATTCCAAACCTCCACCCTAGAATAAGGTTATGGGATCCAGCCATCTCATGGTCTCCCGCGATCATCCTCGGCAAGGCGTGGCTGCATCGAGCGGGAGCTCAGGGGGAGTTCAACTCAGGCCCAGGGGCCCACCTGATGTAATGGACGAGACTACCCATAGGAATGAACTAGGCCTCGGGGCGGACTTGTGACTTCACTCGCTTATCTCTCCCGTCCTATATAGGACCTCTTGTGAATGAAGAGAGGGGATCACTTGTAACACTCTTACCCATATGCAATACACTAGGAGGTTGCTTGCGTGTGATTTTTATTGAGTCCCTTGCATCTTCGGCAGTCCACAAATTCGATCGGAGGCGTTTATAAGTTTACTGTTTGATCTCGTATTGACGACAGTAATTGTCTTGCATGGGGATGCTGTTGATCCACTTCCCAATTAGGTAGCCAAATGGCGAAGCACTTTTTTGGAAGATAAAGAGTTGGCTTTGCAGGAAGCTACGCGACTCTGCTGTGTTGGTATGCTGAGGTTAGTGAATAGGTGAGCAGAAGTAAAGAAAAATAGCTTAGCTTGTATGCAGAATGCAATGTGTATGCTTCATACGTAGGCTTCAAGTGTTAGCCGAGGTGAGCATAGTGTAGGAGCTGCAGTGAACGGTGTAAATGTATAGCAGCGGCGAAATTGGCAGAGGTTCCAATTGAAGGCCACCGTGGTGCTGTATGCATGTATGTAATTCAAGAATTTGTATGTTTCGGCATATAGTTTCAGTTGCCCCAGTGTTTGGCTTGCATATTTGGTTATTTTTATCCCTGCGTAGCTGTGGATTTTATGCATCGTAGATCCAGTTACATTTGAATTTAACTGCTGCATGCTTGTTACCGGCGTTGCTGCTCGCCTGCCGGCGTTTTCCGGTGGCCGTCCGCCACGGCCTGCCTTGCCGCCTGACTGTGGCGCCAACTGCCAGCATGAAGGCACTGAAACGAGCTTCGTGTTGGGATCTCACAGGCTACACAGCAATGCACACTCGTTGATCTCAGTTTTATTGGCCCATCGAACCCGATGCTAGCCGACTCTGACCCGAAAATGCCACGCCGCTAGTGCCTGGAGTGAGTTGTCGCCGGCGTCGTTCTCATCTCATCCCGTCCTGTTTGTATCCACTGGAGTCCTGGATGGATCAAGCGCAGCGTTGATGATGAGGAAACTTTGCAAACTGCTGGTGAAACAACCAACCTGGCAGCTCGATCTGACCAAGTGACCGTCTTGTGGTCTCCTCGACCCCTCCGCCTCCCAACCAACCACCACGTACGCGGCCACCCGCACCGATGGCCGTCATGGAGGAAGACGCGGCGCCGCCAGCCGCTTCTGATCCTACCTCTGGTGGGCTCGCCTTTTCGCTCGCCGACCCTCTCAACACCATCCCTCGCCCTGCGCGGGTGGCGATTAGCGAAGCCTTTTGTCCTTTCGCTGTTACTGCTGGCTCTGAGAGCCTCCGGTTCAGCTGGAGCCTGGAGCTCCTGTTTCGAGGAGTTGCAGTATGCACCTAGATTGTAGGTTTCGTTCTAGTTTACACTGGATTCGATTTTTCTTAAGGACACTGGATTCGATCTCTCAAGGACACGAAATTAGAATCATTTTGCATCTTGCTAAAAGAATCTCTGAATGTGGAAAACAAGTTCAGATAGAGCAGCTGTTTTCTCAACTGATTGCAAGGCTCTATGCTAAGGCAGTGCGATCTGTTTCAGTAGGGGTTTGTGGCACAACTCAATGCTAAGCTTGTATTGCTATTAATGGAAGTCTCAAATTCATGCTTCAACACTTTACAGGATTGGGTTATGTTACTTGAGATGTCACAATTGACTATCAGAGAGCTGCTGACAATGTAACACTGTATACCCATGTACGCACTTCTAGAGAACAGCACAAGTTGAATAATAGACTATATTACTTCCACCCTCCATTATGACATGACTGCGTACCATCGAAGTGGAAATTTGTGTCAAGATGCAGAGTCGCTTCTAAAACCTCGCCTCCTTTTCCCCTTGACGCTTGACTTCAGTTCTGGTTTTTTTAGGTTCTAGTGATAATGAGATACCTGAACCTCAGGGCGGATCTAGCGGTGGGGCGGGGGGCTCGAGCCCCCCCTACCGCTACCGGACCCTTGGAGCCCTCCTAAATTTTTAGCTATAGATGTATAATGTAGAAGAGGCTGAGGTCGAGCTGAAGGTACTTCAGCCCCTCCAAAAAATTTTCCTAGATCCGCCACTGCTGAACCTTACCACGATGGCAGTGCCCCATCTGTGGCTACCACTGATATTGAAGTTCTCCATGATAAAGTTAAGAAGCAAGTCATTAAAGAAGGCCATGGAAAGACACCCTCAAAATTTGAGGCATGCTTTGGTAAGTAATGTATGCATGATTGGAGACATGTTTAGATGCCCATATGCACATAGTGGGGAGAACATTTCTAACCTTAGCTGTTCATCAATCTATGTTGTGTGAAAGACACTTTCAACAAAGGTACAGATTATGAGGGTGTATATAAAAGAATTCTCTTTAATGTTGCACTGTATGTGTGGTGCTGGGTTCCCCTGCTCCTCTGCCTTCAACTTGCATTTGATATTGGAATTGATTGCATATCTACTTACTTTGTTGTTGTAATGTTTATGTCAATCTTTAGCTTTGATCATTTGGTCTCCATAGGGGTAAGCCGCCATCCTCCACTCGCCATCATCGAGAATCGCCGGTCGGCGGCCGCTCCTCACCAATCGTCGAGGAGCTCTAGGGTTTCTTCGCTGGGGACGAGGAAGATAATCTCGCGAGGTCAGCTCATGCCGCGCCGACGCCGCCGCAAATATCGGCAGAGATAATGGGCCGGCTGGTTTCATGGGCTTCGTTTCCAACAGTATTGGGCCAGAACGTATCGACAGCTACAGGGACGTATCAGAAATGTATCGTGATTAACTATATTTTTTTCCATATGTAAACTACGCCGATACTTGTCAAGTACGTGTCATGTACGTGTAAAATTTGTCCTGCGGCACTCCGACCTTGGCAACTTCGTGAGCAGCGCAATTACAAAGTCGACAGAAACAGGGTTGAGGCCATGTTCTAAACAGATTTTGTCTTTTAGTTTTCAAAAGTTAGAAATTGTTGGAGGTGATTTGTCAAGATAATTTAAGTCGTTTGTTGAGTCATAGCTGTTTTTAACAAAATGTGGTTTGTCAAGATGATTTAAGTCGCTTGTAGAGTCATAGCTGTTTTAAACAGAATGACTTTTCAACATGAGTATCCATTACTTTTTCAATCTCTATTATAAACAGTTAAAAACATAACACTTATAAACACCTGAATCTCATCAAATTCCTGGAGAAGGGCAGCGTTGAAGCTGATACAAATCTTCTAGAGTTTCCCTTAACTCCACCAGGTGAATTTCACCGCATCAAGACCGTTGTTAATTTTTCACGGACTAGTGGCGGGTTCGTGAGGTCTGCGCTTTGGCTTTTTCCCACCCTTTAGCTACAGTAGCTTACTTTGTATTTTTAAGATGGGATTTACAGATATATTATAATATAAATTGTATCGAGTTTAGCTATAGAGATAAAAATTATATGTGACTGTTTTTCTCTGCATACTATCTTTTACAAATAGTCTAGAGCTCAAAATTTTTAATTAAAAATTATAAGATACAGCTTAAATGAAACCACCTAAATCGAGCCATGTCCGTGCTCCTTATTCCCCTGTCGGCGCAACGTGTTGTTCTTCCCTGCGCGTGGCTGCTATGCTCTGGTCCAGGTTCCAGGAATCCAACCAGATCCAAATCCATCCATCGTCTGCAATTTAATTGGGAAGGAATGCAAGGAGTGGCTGCGTCCAAGGTGGAATCTTTATGAAAAGCGAGAATCGGTTTGGTTCAGTAGTCCAGCATGAGGTGGGGGTTCTTGCGCTCCTCGCCGGACATGGTGGCGGTGCGTTCCGGGGCCTGGAGGCTGGAGGCGGAGGCAGATGGCTTAGACACTGAGCAGCCCGTTGTCGAGTCCGATGCTGACGGTGGGGAGCAGAGACTTCCCGCGGCCCCCACATCGGCGGCAGCGGCTACATTGTTCTCGAGCGCTGCTCCTGATCTGAACGGGAGAGACGGAGAATTCTACTGCAATGGGAAAAAGAAGATACAAGAAAAATAACCATGTGGAGTTAGAGCTCCAGAGGACTGCAGTTCTGTAGGCCATTGAAGCCACCATCCAACTCGTCCGACGCAGGGGCTTCGCTTAGGTGCAGGGCGTCCGTTTTCCGAGGCAACTCTCGCAGTGCTCGTAACACGAAGGAAAATCATCCCGTGGCTCTCTCTGAGCAGTGCTCCCCGGTCTCCACCACCAGTCTCGGTGAGAGGAGCCATCGATGTTAAGAGTTCCACGTATTCCCCGTCCGGTGGTCTCCATCTTACTCTCGCATTCTCACTGTGAACAGAATTTTGATCGCAAAGAGACTCCTTGAAGTCATTGCAATTACTGACGAGAGAATATGGGACTTCTTCAGTTCTTCCACATTGGGTGACTTCTCACCTGTGTGTGGGCTGTTGCTACATTGTTCCGAGGAGATTGCCAGACCACATGCGTGAACCATACCGTACGCAAACCAGGAAGACAGCCAAGTTTAGTTTACCGTCCGTCTCCTCCTGTATGTAACAGGTACTTTCTTTTTATAAGGAATATGATTTTCTTCATCTTACTCCATGATACAAAGAAAAACTATCAACGATATACCTTTCTTACAGTGTACTACCTCCTCTCTCATGCCGCCGCTCGCTCCCTCTCGTACTCTCTCTCACTCCCGTCCACCACTTCCTCCCTCCTCGTTATCGTCATCCCCTCTCTCTCCTCCTTCGCCAGATCTGACTCCTCTGCTACGGGTTCACTCTTCCCCCTGAACATCAAAGAAGGTCGAGAGAGATGGCGGCAGGGCGATGGGCAATGTAGGTGGGCGGTGGGCGGAGCCGGAGGGCAGTGAAAGCCACGGCTGTGACAGTTAGGTTGGACGAAACGGCAGGGAGGGGTCGGGGGCTACACGGCAAGGTAGCGACGGCGTCGCCAGCCGCGGGTGGTGGTGAGGGGGGTGGGAAGGCAAATAAGGAGCGCAGAGCTTGCTGGCGCCGAAGGAGAATGCGAGAAGGGTGACGCTAAGAAGAGAGAGAAAGAGGAGGAAAACGGTAGAGAAGAAGATAAAAGAGAAGCGACACTAGTTAAATGTTACACTATTCGAATCGATCCAAACCGTATAGCGTGGTGTACTAGTGCTCTACAATATAACGTGGATCCATTGATGTTTCGTCCTCTCATTCATGGTATCCTAGGCACGTACTACTAGACAGCGGAAAGAGAGCTGGCGCGTGGCGGAGATCCGGGGCGGGGGTAGCAAGGATCGGAGTCTTGCGACTGGCCATCGTACTACCTAGCAGCTAGGCGTATAACTATCGGATGTCGCACCAACATCCACAGTGACACGCTTTAATCCTTTGTGCTCAGATTGCATGCAAGTTTTGATTAGCCAGAAAATGCATCTTGATTGCCTGTCAAAAAATTTAAACGACACTTTATTTTCGCGTGCTTACCGTACTCATATCTTTTTTCCCGCCAGGTCAAGGTATGCAAGCTCAACATGCATTTGTTACGGTGCACAGATGACAAAACCTCACCGGGCAGCAAGCTTACTAAAAAAATCTAACGTGTTGGCTGCTACGGTACACAGATGACAAAACCTCACCGAGCAAGCTTACTAAACAAATTTAACGTGCATGCCAACGTGTGAAGCTAAGGAGCACGTGAATCCAAACGTATTCAAATCCAATATCAGGGTAGCATTTTTTTCGCATTTCTTTCTAAGATGGAAGCCAAATTCAATTTAGGTACACACTCTAATATATGTGCATGTGTATATGTATATGTATGTATGTATATGTGTATATCTTTACTATTATATTATAAAAGAACGAGTTGGTGGTTGTATTGCCATTCTCCTCCAACCGCTCTATTCACTTAACTTCTCTCTACTTTTCAACCGATCAGTACAACTCTTTTCTATAGCACGATTCTCTATATATTCAATGAGTTTCGTTGCAACGCATGGGTACATAACTAGTATTATATTATGTATATGTATGTATAGAATTACTATTCTGCGCGTAGGTATAGAATGCGCGCTGAAAAGTTATTGTCGTGTGTGAATGAAGTTACTATCAAACACATTTAGAGTTACTGTCAGTTATAATACTACACAACTAACAGTAACTCTACATATATTTGACAATAACTTCATTCATACAGGATAGTAATTCTCCAACGCGCACAGTGTATGCAGGCGCAGAATAGTCCAGTCGTATATATGTATGTATATGTAGCAATTTTTTAATATTTCTGTCTAAGATGGAAGCCAAATTCAATTAGGTACACAACTATATATATATATATATATATATATATATATATATATATATATATATATATATATATATATATATATATATATATATATATATAGTATTTAAATATACCGAGAGTGATAAGAATTTTCCGTACTTCTGAGAGTACACATTCCCACTTCCAATATACTAGTTAAACGAACATGTTATACTTATTTATCACTTTTGGTATACTTAAATACCAATTCTATGACACTCCAATGCAATTTGGTTGAAAAAAATTCATCGTAGTCCTTTACCTTGCTATATACTATTTTTCATATATAAAAGAAGTGTATATATAAATTATGCTATAAAAAATGAATTTTGATGTAATTTTTTATAGAACTCATTTTAGAGTATCTTATAATCACTATTAGAGTATATTTAAAAGGATAAAGTGGTATAACAATATTATTTAAGCTGTATATAACAAATGGGAGTGCGTACTCCCAGGAGCATATAATAATTTTTCTATGTGTGTGTGTGTATATGTATGTATGTATGTATGTATGTGTGTGTGTGTGTGTGTGTGTATGTAAATTATATGAGACACCTGGGTGCCTAGGCACCCACATTAAAAACTGTATGATATACGTGTATGATTAATAAAAATTTTAGAGTTTAGACATGAAAATGTTTTATACCCTCAATATATTTATGAAATTTTTAGGTATGAAAATCGCGTAAGAGTATCTTAGAATTAATATTTAAGTATAGCAAAAATGATAAATAAGCTTAACATATTTGATGTGCTCCTTGCTTCATACGTTGGCATGCACGTTGGATTTTTTTAGTCACGGTGAGGTCTTGTTGTTTCATTGTTTGTATACCGTAACAAACGCCTGTTGAGCTTGCATACCTCGACCTGACGGTGGAAAACGAAATCCTAAAGTTAAGTAAGGTAAGCACGTGAAATTAAGGTGTTGTCTAATTTTGTTGACTGGCAATCTAGATGCATTTTCTGGCTAATCAAAACATGCATGCGATCTGAGGACAAATTATTAAAGCGTGTCACTGTGGATGTTGGTGTGATACGATGGAATAATGGCACTGTGACCTTAACCGAGCCACCTATTGCGTAGGACCGATCGAGCCAGCTAGCTACGGTAGCTCGAGCTAGCCGATAGCCCGATAGGTCAGAATTATAAAAACGGATGTTCACAACTAAATTTTAAAAATTAAACTATAATGTTAAATATGTAAATAGTTCTAGATAGGTTCGGGATCAACTTAACAGTGGCATTTACTTCCGACTGGCAATCATACTACCTAGCACCTAGGCGTATAACTACAGGAGTTCGGAGAGAGCTGTTTCTGCGTGAGAAAGAGAGTTGTCTTTGCGTGAGAGTATACGACGGTACAATGTCAACTGTCCGTAAGTATTGAGAAAGAGAGTTGTTTCTGAGTGCGAGTATACGATAGTGCGATGTTAATTGTCTATAAATATTATCACATAGAATATGAGATGATGTAATTGAGAGAGTGTATAGAGAATTAGATCGTCTCTTATACACAGTCGACTGTAACATGAAAAACAAGACATATTATGTTATAGAGGAGCTATCTATAAAGAATATATATATATATATAATTTATTATAGTGATCATCTTTAATACTGTTTATAAATAATATAAAAATATTATAGACAGTAGTTAGGTTCCCTGGGCAAAATACTCAATCCTAGCAGACATGGACCCACCGCAAAAGTTGATCTGAGGTCTCAGCCAATGAAAACCGTGAACGCCTAGCGAATCGGCACATACGGAGGGCAACGTAAAGCGCACTGCGCATCCGAGTAATAAGTGGAACTAACTAGGGGGTACGCATGGGCCAACTACTTGGAGCTCAGCAACATTAACACCGGCCGGCAGCGCTGCAGCCTGCTCGCACGAAAACGTACAACCTCGTAAAAGCACTCCCAACGAACCTTTTTTTGCTTGTACAAAAATCGTACCACGTCGTTTATTAGGTGGAAGAAAGCTTGCCTAAGTAATAAGCAATAATTACTCCCCCTTCGAAAAATATATGAGGTATTTTTTCAATGGTTTTGAACATAAATGTAGTCCATATTGCATATTCCAATATAAATTAAGTGTGGTATTTTCTCTATATTCCTAATAAATATTTAACTTTATTTTGTATTCTTTATATATATATATATATTGAATATAGTAATTCGAGATAATGGCACCGATCAACTCGGCTGCGGGCTGCGACTGCGGGCTTTTTGGAGCAGCCACAGTGCTTGGAGCCGAAGCCACAGCTTGCAGGCGAAGCCGACCGCTCCATGCGAAGCCACCGACGGAAGCTGCGAGTGTATGAAGCAGCTGGGCAAGGCATCGAGCGACGCTCCCCCAAATCCCTTTCGGCTCGAATGTGCCTGCCCGGTCGCCGCCACCCGCGAGTGCCGCCGATCCGCGGCCCGCCGACCGGTGTGGCGACCGAATCGCCGGTGCCCAGGTCGCCCCTCCCCCCAGCCGTCCCACCTCCGTGGCCGTGCCCCTCCGCTGCGGCCTCCCGAGGCGGCGAACGCAGATCCGCGAGGACCTAGTCCCAGTGCCCAGGTCGGCCCTCCCCCCCAGCCGTCCCCCTCCGTGGCCGTGCCCCTCCGCTGCGGCCTCCCGAGGCGGCGAACGCAGATCCGCAGGGACCTAGTCCCGCGCGGGATCGCCAAGGGCGCCCGGCCGTCCCCGTGGCAGGGCCCCGTCGTCGTCCCCGTGCAAGGTCGTCGTCGCCGTCCCCGTGCAAGGTCCCCGTGCAAGGCCGCCGTCGCCCTCCCCGAGCAACCTCCGAGTAAGGGCCGCCTTCGCCGCCTCCTCCGACGACGGGAGTTCCCAAGCGCAGCCCGGCGTCTGTCCAGTCGCGTACAAGCGGCCCCACTTGAAGCTCCGCCCCAACTCCCGCCCGGATCTCCGCAGCAACGAACGGCGGCTTCCGCCCCGTGACCGGCGCAGGCAAATCGAGGTATGGCCTGGTGTGCTGCTCAACTAGCGCCTACTGTCTTGCTGAACACTGCTCTTATGCACAACACATTGTATTGTCCATCCAGATTTGAAAAGGAATTGTGTTCTTGTTGATCCGTTGGTACATGAGTAAATCCATGATATTGCAGAGTTGGTTTGATACTGAGTTGATGATTGGTGAGTTTGATGAACTGTATTGTTGGTATGCAAGTTGATAGTATGAACAATGAGCATATTAACGGGAGTTTGGGTCTAATTGTGTTATCTAAGTCAATTATACGTTGCATTGCCAGATTGCATTGAACTAAACTTTTGTTGCACTTGGGGCTGCCTAGATATGGCAGTTCCATTCACATATTGACCACTTGACCTAATTGGCTATAGACAAGCAACTAGTGGTTGTAGAAGTTTGCATTGTTCTTGCTATATATGCTTCATGACATATGATTGTGACTCCTGCTTTTGTGCTTCTGATTGTAATACGAATGTACGATGTGATTAGTTTTGGGGAACATTTCACTGTATGTTTGCCTTCCCCCCTCCAGAGCCATGGCGGCAGTGCGTCGGGGCGTTCTTCCGGGAGCAAGAGGCCATGCCCTGCACCATTGCACCCGAGCAGCGGTCGCGCAAGTAAGCGCACTGAACGTGAGCGTTATTTACAGCGCATGGTTGAGCTTTATGAAGCAGAGCTGAGCCTCCGGTCCGGAAGCCATGGCTCTGGGACGAGTGTGACATCGCCTACGCTAAACCCCGAAAGGGAAGACGTGCTGCGATTGATGAGACTGGTAGTAGAAGCAGGTGCGCACGAAGGAAGCGAGGAGCACTACTACGCTACGCAGCTTTTCATGCGTCCGGAGTGCCGCAACAGCTTCGCCTGCTTGGAAACGAATGAGGGTCGGCTCAGCTGGATCAGGCGTACTTGGGAACGACTTCGAGATAAGCTGTGAGGAGATACGATGTGCGGAGTACGTACTTGCTTGAGTGGTTATTGTTGCGCGTTGTTGGTTGAGTGTTTAGGCATATCGTTCAGCGTTGTTGGTTGAGTGTTTAGGCATATTGTTGCGCGTTGTTGGTTGAGTGTTTAGGCATATTGTTGAGCGCTGTTGGTTGAGTACGTACTTGGTTGAGTGTGTACGCATATTGTTGAACTTTTTATTATGCTACCGTTTGGATGTTGCTGTATTGAACCTTATGTGATATTGATGTCGGTTGGACTTTTTATTATGCTACCGTTTGGATGCTGCTACCGTGATTGCTACTGCTGCTATTACTATGTGTTGTTGTCATGTGTGCTATTACCGATTCATGCTGCTGCCGTGACTGCCGTGATTACAAATACTACCTGGTCGACTCCGGTTATCCTAACCGGTTGGGTTACCTAGCGCCATACTGCAACACACGGTACCATTTACCTGCCTTCAACAATGGTATAGGTGCGCGGGGGATGCAAGAGGTTTTCAACCACCGGCACTCGCAGTTGCGCAACGCCGTCGAGCGTGCGTTTGTATGTGCAAGGGCAAATGGCACATTCTACAGAAGATTCCGATGCATGCGGATCGCGGGCAATGCAAAATCATCACAGCTTGTATGGCGTTGCACAACTTTATCATTGACGCCGAGTCTGGCGCGGGGCCTCCCGCCAACATGGCAGCGCCCACATACCACCCATCCGGGCTGCCTGATGCCGCGAGCGCAGACCTCATGACCATTACACGTCACTTCATAGCATCGTCCCTCGTGGTATAGAGCTCATAGAAGTCCCTTGTATGTTCCATGCAGTTGTTCGTTCTTGTGCCGTGTCATATGAAATTGTTGCGTAAGGCGTTTCGCTCAAACGAATGTCGTCATTTTTGTGGTCAACGTCACTAGTACATGCAAAAATGTTGCGTCCTCTAGTCTCAGCTTATTTCAGGATTACTTACATCACTTCAGGTAATACAGTACTATCCTTCAGCTGCTACAGTACGTTCATCAGCCGCTACAGTGATTTTTTCAGCCGCTACAGTGTTTTCAGCCATAAGCCTTCAGCTTTCAGCTGAACCGATCAGGGCCAATAATTAGCATAATCTAGTTATCTTTAATGTTTTCTTGGTCTATGTATAAAATATATATTTTTGGATGTAGGGAGTAATTCAATGTGTAACCCTTTTGAAACAAGCTCTAGTAAAAAGCTATTAGAGTGTTTGTATCTGATACCATCCCTGTAGGAGCCCAGATTTTATAATCCGGATTCTACTGTGTTTAGCTGCACTATTCCCTGGATCCGTAGATAGTGCACACAGTTACAGTTATGGACATCAAAATACATATCATGCGGAAGCGTAAATATAATAGTAAACTTACTCATGGGCCGATGAGGCCGAAATCATTAAATTGCAGCAGCGGAAGAACGAAGCACACATGTGGGACCTTCAGGACGTGCCCACAGGCAGCCAACTGGAGGTTCGCGACCTAGCCATTGACATCTTCATCTTCTCTGCCAGCTTATCCCATCTTGTTGCTGAGGCGCAGTGATTTGATTTCCTAAATATGAATTTTGTCGCAAAAGCGAGTGTGAGCACTCCAACCCCGTGCTCCGCGAGCCAATACACAGAATGCAAATAAATAGTATGCATGGCTTAACAAAGGAGAGGCTCGGGTTATTTTATTTGCCAAAAATCACGTTTAGCAGCATTGTTATTATTTGATCGTAGTGTTATTGTTACTGCCTAAACTTCACACGGTAATTGCCATAATTGACTTAATCCACCAAGGACACACTTACCTTACTGATTGCTGTCTAAAACTCCAAACAACGAGTGTCATCATTAATCATTTTGAATCCACCAAATTCTTTTGTATTCTAAATTTCTAATAATCCAATATTGAAATTTCTATTCATCAACCCTTCATCTCTAAATTCCACTGATTAACTAACATCATTGATTCTTAAATCCACCAAAATCATTCATATTCAACCCTTTCTGTTATTGATCCAAAACCATAATTCATTTTTCTAATAATCAATCTCATTTTCCATAATCTATCACTAAATAATTCACTAGTATACCTCCACCAAATACATTAATGATCAAATCTACGACTCACTACTAGTATACATCCACCAAGAGTATCATTGATCAGATCTAGGATTCTCTATTAAATATCCACCAAGAATATCATTTATCAGGTCTATGATTCACTAATATATATATCCACCAAGAATATCATTAATCAAGTTTAATCTCCTATAGTTATTTTCATACCTCCAAATTTCCAGAAAATCAATTCATCCATCTAGTGTATAATCCAATCCGATTAATTCCATTATCGCCAATATCTCCCAAGAATTTTAAATTATTAGTGTCATAATCCAGCAAATACCTTTATACTTCCTAATTCTCCAAAAATCATTTAATTCGTCTATCTAGCCTATATATTCATTTCTGCTCCACCAATTTATTTCTCCTAGACTCCACACTATCTTTATCCCTCTTGTGATCAATCATGAATCCACCAACTTCTTTATGTGATTACCATAAGCAGCCATCTTCCCTTTCCTACGACTCTATTTATTCTTCCTGACATTTTATTTGTGAGCAATGCTACCATTATTTAAAAATATAATACATAGAAATTTCCTGAGACCTAGCAGTTTTGAACAAAAGCATAATGTTCAAGAACATGCAATAATAATAGCGATCCAGATTCCATCCACCGTTACATGGCATCCGCACCATATACTATCCTTTCAGCGTTATAACCACTTACATTACCACTGGGACGACGTCCATGACAACTCAAATCAGGGCTTTCCACTGCCCTTCCACTTTTCCAATCCCACCCACAAAGTTTTTGCAATAGAACTATATCTAGTTAAGTTCCCATGTCCGCCCATGACCGTGGGCACGGCTATTCGAATAGTTTTGACTCTGCAGAGTTTGTACACTTTCACCACAAGAGACAATCAACTCGTTGCCCCACACAATTCCTTAGTCATGTGGTTGAGCAGACCATCACAGTGACTTTTCAAAGTATCTAGTCCCTTTTCTCATTCACCTTATGGGAAACTGCCCACTTGCGGTGGGTCCCATCTATGCGCGGGATGTTTCCCACAACCACTACGCAGCTCGGGCTTCTACTTCCCGCAACGTAGGACAGCTGGGAAACTTCACCCTACACCGGTGTCCCTTCAGGCCCCCTTGCCATAGCGTAGCCCCATCAATCCCCTACCAGTGAGATGAGTCCAGGGATTTCGATAAATTTACTAAGCCAAGTTGTATTTTACAGACTTGTGGTTGTACTGTTTTACACAGGAGGTCATGACAAGATTCAGTCCTTATTGGTATCTGGGCGGTCTACCACTAACCCACTTTGTGCATCCACTGCACCACACATACACACCCTCGAACCATCCGCCCAGATAATTAAGCAAGTTGGGGTTTTTGAGAGTATAAAATAATCGTACCAACATATATCAGTCATTACCACCATGACTGCCCAAACCAGTTTCACATGATTGAAAATGACAATGAGGTTTGGGGCATTTCAGCGCCCCAGGTATCTATGCAGTATTAAGCATGGCATATATTTACGGACTTATTTTTGAAAGGTTAACATTATAATTTTGCTAAGGCGACAAGGTTCACATATTCAAGTATTTCAAAGGAGGTGTAATATTATTCAAGGCAAACAATGGGCATATATCTAGAATCTTAAATTAACATGTATTTGCATATAAAGTAACATCATGCAATTTGATAATTTAAACAAAAATAGTTTGCAGAAAATGTAGGTTCAACATGATCAAAGTATTGACTCGCCTGGCGCGGTTTACCGCGGTCTTGAGCTCACACAAAGTTGCCTCATGCGATGATCTTTAATTTCTGATCTTCATTGATCTCGCTCCCGCTCGACCCGTAGAATCTTTAGGCTCCAATTTCTAATTACGCGATACACGACTGAATCCAAGTAAAAGCAAATTACTCAGAAGATCCAAATAAATCCGAATAAACTCAACTTTTGTATTATTATGAGTTAATGGGTGATCTGAGTGGCTTAAGGCAAAGCCGATGGTAGAATACGATAACTTGATCTTTTTATTAATACTCTTTTATTATTTTTGCATTTATCAAAGAATTTCCATAAATTAGGTTAGGCCTATGGTTCGGTGTACGAGTTTAGTTGAGCATTGTTTCTGTTGAGCGTTAATCTTCAGGGCATATGTTATATTTGCGATGTATAATAAATTTTTTTAGCTTACCGAATTAATCTTGAGTCCAGTTTTATAGCATTTTATGGTACACCATTTTATGTATCTTTAGCTATTACTTGGCATAGTGTTAGTTGAATTAGGATCCATTTACACTGGTCCTAACTTGCTATATTCAATTATGTCCCACATTATTACTTACTAAATCTAACATTAAGATTTTAATTAATGGTACCATTATTGTTTTGCCTATACTTTAGTTATTATTAGGCTTAGTTTTATTTTTAGTTTGAATTTATTTATCTCACAAGGCTTATTATACGAGTTCATATATTAATATAGCTTCTTAATTAAATCTACCAAGGAGATTGGTTTGTTAAATGTTAGTGCATATAATATGATTAAGGGTAATCTTTTTGAGTATTTAACCAAAGCCATATTTATTTATTATTGCTTTGCATTAATAATTAGCCTTTTAGAGGATTGCTCAAACCATATTAATCATGCATACATGAACTAGTCTAAATATTAGTGGCTTAATATCCATATCATCTAATAGTTAAAAAGGGTTCTTCTAATTGCTTGGGACATAGAGATGATGGTTATGTTTTAAACCATGCCATGGTTAATTCTATAACATTTACTAGTATGCCACAGTTTAGGATTTATTTCTTTAGACCATCCTCATTTGTTAAGTCGTCATTTCATGTGAGCATAACCTAAACAAGATTATGGCTAAACTCCTCACTATGCCTCTAATTGATAATTGAGTCTCATTAAATATTCAAGCTATGGTTATTGCTCATAAAATAAATAACCAGATATTACATCTTATTTTTATTCTGATTTTACATCCAATAAGCTTTATTAGTGTTCCAAGATTATTCCCCAAATTTTCCTGATTTTTATTAGTTACCATGAGCTACAGAAAATGAAATAAAAAGGAAAAGGGAGCAGGCTCACGGGTCGAACCGGGGACCTGAGGGCGCTCTGTGCTCAGCGCTGGCCCGGCTAGCCAGTTGGGCTGTGGGTGTTTTCCTGATGGAGACGGATGACCGGAGGAGATAAGTAGCCAGGGGGGCAGAACAGAGGAGGTCGGGGCGGCTTGCGGGCGGCGGTGCCGGCGGCGAGGGGTGGCCGGAGAGGTACAGGGAAGTGCTGAAATGGAACGCCGGAGTTGAGGGGGTGCCGAAGGTAGTGGCGTCGGAGACCGGAAAGAACCGAGGCGGACCGGCGGCGAGCGGTGGCGGCGACGTGGGAAGGAGCTTCGGCGCCGGCGAGGTACGGTCAATGGGAGCTCGGCCAAGGGCAGGGGTGGGTTCATGGTGGTCTGGGGGTGGCTTGGGTGCGAAGAATCGAGCTCTAGCGGCGTCGATTGACGGGGAGGGTGGCCGCCGGAGCTGAGAAAGATGAGCGGCGCCGGCGGTGGAGAAGGCGTTAAAATTCAATTGCTTAGAGGGGGAGGAAGTTTGGAGCGTGGGGAAGACGAGAACGTGTTCGGTGGCTTTTATAGACGCGCGAGCAAGACCGGCATCGGGAGGCTTGCCCGTGCAGTCCCATCGGCAAGCGGCAGAGCAGGCGGCAGGCCAGAGCAAAAGATCCCGCTGTGAATTTGTCATGATGGCGCTGTGCCGCGCGTGCTGGGCAAAGGGAAGATGGCCTGCGCACACGATGAGACCGGGCGGAGCAGTGCGGGGAAAAAGAGGGGGCGGCAGCAGGGGGTAGGTTGGCGTAGCTGATCCCTCGGTAGGAGGCGGCGGTGCCCAATGGTCCGGACGCGGCGCCCGCCGGTCCGAGCGCGAGGCGGTGCGGGCTGGGCTGCAGAGGCGGAGCGCGAGGGAACGGAGCCGCTGCGACCTGGGAAGGAAATGGAAGGAGAGGCGAAGGGGAGAAGAAAAACAGTAGCAGGGAGGGGCTGCTCGGGCAGAGGAGAGGTGGGCCGGCCGGTCGGGAAAGGCGTGCGGGATAGTGGGGGTTGGGCTGGGCCGACTGGCCTGGTCTGACCCCCTTTGTTTTTTTATTTACTTATTTATTTTCATATGTACCTTTCCTTTTTAGCCAATATTGTGCATGTATGTGTGTGTCTATATATATATATATTACTGCCCCTTGTAGTTCTTGTCTTTATAAAATTTTTGTATTTTAATTCAAAGTTCCTCCTCATTCCATGAATCGTCTTTTAAAATTTATTTCCCTATTAGTTGAATATGTTTGTTCCTTTCTTGCGTTTCTTTATTTTTATTTTTGGAACCTTAACCAAATTTTCAAATGTAGACCACAAACTCCAAATTCAAATAAAACGCACTGCACACTAACTCAAAAACTTCATATTTCCAAATTTAAATTTTCAGGATGTTACAGTTACGAACCAAAAGGATGGTAGAGGGAAAAGAACATGATGTCCCTAGTACGTGTTAATGTCTTGAGAATAAGAGAGAATAATGTGTATGGATATTTACTCATAAAAGATAAATGAGGATAAAAAGAGAAAAAATATCATTGAGATTACATGCACGCCTTATGTTTAAATACAAAACTAAAAAACTATATTCCTTGTATTTTTGAAACGAAGGGAGTATTGAAGAAACATCCTTGATCCAATCAATTTTTAATCGTTGGCATATTCTACTAGTACATGTTATAACCTTTTCTATTATTTAATATTTTTAGCATAATTTTTAAAAATAAATTCAGTGATAATTTATTTCAAAATGTACCATGTCTCCCATCTCAATCCAGCTTCACCGCCCCTCACTCCATATCATTTCCTTTACCGCGACGACGGCCTCCGAGGGTAGAGGTCTCATCGCAACCCCCTTCAATACCAAGTACATATCTACCCATTGCTCCTTCCATTGCTTACGCTTCGAACCCTCATTCGGGGCTACAGGGTGGGTTTGGTCTCGGGGGATGGACCTCGTGATGTTGGCCTCATGCCACATCATATCCTCCTCTGCTCTCGCGTACTTCTCTAATTTATCGAAGAGCTTGACCACCATTTTTATGGCTTCCGGGTATTGTACTCTACAAACGGCCCCTTCCAAAGGCTGCGTATGGCGGCATTGATGATGGTCGTCTTGTTGGCATCTTTCACCTAACAGCGAACCTTTGCGATGCACCTGAAGTATTTCCGTAGCTTCTCCCCAGAGCTTGCCTTATTGCGAAGAGCTGGTCAGCGTCGATCCACTCCACGTAGTTGCCTTAGAAGTTGTTGTGCATAAGGTCCTAGACCTACTCCCACACGTAAATGGAGTCAGGCACAATTATAAAGAACCAGTACAGCGTGACCCCTTACAGAACAAAGCGGTAGTCCCTTTGCCTTCATTGAGTCATCTCCCCCTGTGCTTCGATGAACGTCTCGTAGACACGTATGAATTCATGGGGTCCATATCGCCCTTCTAAGACTCTACCATGGGAATTTTGAAGTCCTTTGGCCAAGCACTCTGCTACAAACCCGCACTTAGGAGGACTCGGAGTCCACCCGCCAGGGGTGCTGCGGGCACCGACGGTGGTCTCTCGACTCTCTGCCCTTTATGTGGCCACCTCTGTTATCGCCGCTACAAGGGTCTGCTGACTCCGGACCTCCTGCATCTCGTGCATGGACCTTTGCAGATCCGCTAGCTCCCACTATAGCATTCCACAAATCACCTCTAGAGCGCCTCTGCTCAGGCTCGACGTAGGGACCATGCCGCCCTCCGTTCGCTGCGTGATGACGGCGAGGGTGTTAGGGTCGGTGGACGGTGGAGGCCATGCCGTGAGCGGTGGGAACGCTGACATTGCCAGGGCCCCTTGAGGCCAAGTCCTCCCTTACGGGCTACCCGAAGCCTAAGACACAGTAGGGAGAAGTGCAGAGTGTGTACCATGTCTTGGTTATTACTAAAACCTGTTCTTACACAAGTGTCATCCCCTCCATGGTACCCTAGAGGCCATATTTATAGCTATGATGGAGATTATTTACACAAAATACCCCCCTTAGAGTTTGTAATAGTAAAGATAAATATGTTATTTCCTTGGCATAACCATATTAGGCTTGTCACGTAATCACACATGTAATGGACCTTTGGCCTATACTTACTGGGTTGATTGGGTCAAGGTAGGAACACTACCTCAACAGGGACAATATTGGAAATAATGGAAGTAGTTTATATCTAGTACGTACTAGCACAACTCAGGAACACATGAATAATGTGGCTAAAAAAAGAACACAAGAACAATGCAAACTTTTTTGGAGGTATCTAAGGAGTACTTGAATGTTTTGTTACTAAATAGTGTTTAAATTTTGATTCTCTGGATCTAGATTCAATGGATAAAATCACTTTGTTACCTTTTATCTTATTCGAATACTATTTTGTCAAGGAGCGCCTTCTTCCACTAGTTTGATTATTAGTCATGAGCATGTGATGTGATATATTAAGGAACGCTCTAATGTAGATTATTCTTTTCTGCATGGCTTTTTACATCAATTATATGCTAGTTTTACACAAATCAAGTTATATAAAATAATAATAATGTGACAGTTTGTAAAAAAGAGGAACAAAACAAACTTAAGGAACACAATAAAAACCGTGCTTGTCCGTTCATGTTATGGCTTCCGCACTAAACAAATTGATTACTTCATTATCACATTGTTTACCCCGAAAAAAACACAAAGTCAACATCATAAAGCATAACATGGATCATAAAGTAACATCTAATGGATAAAAAAAATAAATGCTAACAAGCAAAAAAACAACACTCAAATACCATTTAGCAAATTCCTAGCTTTTTCTCCTCTCACGGCCACCTGGAACACGAACGAGACGAAGTGAACGAAAACTGCTAGCGGCTTCGGGACGGCCGGGTGATGCCGGCGTGGGTAGCCAACGCCCACAGCAGCGTGATAAACTCGCCGCCCTGCGCCCACGCCTCCGCATGACCCTCAATGTTGTCGGAGGGCGCGACGTAGACGACTAGCTCGGTCCATAGTTCGGCCAGCAACGCCCACCCCTGAGCAGCGTCGACACCGCATTCCTCCACCAGCTGCCTGCACAGCCCTTTGCCCCAGTTCGCCACCGTCCCGGGCCTCCCTATCCTCGTGACACGCTCCAGCCTGCTCTCCGACTTGCTCCACCACCTCCTCTTGCTCAGCGCGCTCCGGAGGTCGCGCTTGACGGCCTTGTACACGCGATTCGATCCCTCCCTGTCCTCAGGAAGGAGCTCCGGCGCGCACGCCACCAGGTACGCACAGTACTTGGACAGCGTCGTCGCCACTGTCTCCTCCGCGCTCCTCGCCGCCGCTGAGTTCTTCATCTCGAAGAGGCAGGTCGCAATGTGCCACACGAGGATGACCTCCGTGATGCTCTTTCTCTCGCATGCCCGCAAGAGCTGCGGGTAGCCACGGCGGTGCAGCACGGCAGCCCCGTTGCTAAGCGGCTCGCCATTTTTGGACTTGATGGACGTGAAAATGGCGTGCTTTACCTCCCTCGGCACGGGCACGGACGGCATGCCAAGGAACCGGTGCTGCAGCACCTTGGAGATCATCAACCACGGCGTGTGGTAGCGGAGGTCGAGGACACACACCTGGTTGAACCGAATGCCGGAGCGCCGCCGGCCGACTCGCTTGACCCGCATCAGCGCGCTGAAGGCTCTCCGCACGCACCGCGACGACTGCCACTTGGGCCTGCGCGCGTACTCGCACAGCAAGGACACCAAGAACCAGTCGGAGAGCACGTAGACGACGAACTCCCACGCCTCCATCAGCAGGAAGGTGAGGACGAGCATGTTGTAAATAATCTTGTTTTAGAGTCATGTGAAAAAAATTTGGGTGTAATCGGAGTCGAATTGCAGCCGCAATTCAAAGTCGTAGTTGGAAACCGAGTCGAAGTCGTATAAGACTCGGAGTCGGAGTAGGTTTGAGAACCCGTGTTGAAGTAGGACAGCCGGGTATAAAAAGAGGCCTAGAGCCATGTATTCGATGTACGCCATGTATTCGATGTACCAAGCAATTGAGAAAAGACCAAAAAGAGGGAACTACGCAAAGAGTTGTCTTGGTCGTGTGATTGTGTAAGACGTGGTCGGAAGGACTCACGATCACTGCAAGCGTGATCGGTAGAAGTTACGACCACGGCAAAGTCTCAGCAGGCGTGATCGAACAGTAAGGGGATCGACCACGCAGAGAAGGCGACGACCAAGGTATACATGGTCGTAAGGAGCTGCGACTACGCCAAGAAGATCAGAACGTGGTCGGAAGCAACTCCGACCACGTTGAAGGAAGTGAACGTAGTCGAAAGGGTGTTCGACTACGGTGAACAGTGATTGTCAGCATCACTGCGTGATCGTAGAAGGCTTCGATCACGGTATCTCGAGCGGCTGAAGGAAGGCAGCGGCAGCGATATCACGGAGCGGTCGTAAATTGCTACAGTAATTTTACGACTACGTTGAAAAAGCAATCGGAGGAGATTGAGGCGATTGGAACTGGTCGTAAGCATCCAGGACCGGTCGTACTCAATTCTATCTGGTCGTAAACGACCCTAACCGGTCGTGAAAGGTCCTGGGAGGTCGTAAGACCTTACAACAGTTGGTATCAGAGCCTGGTGAACCATGGCGGAGGCTTCAAAGGTGAAGGAAAGCGTGTCGCTGCAGTACCCGATCCTCAGTTCAGACAATTACCCGATCTGGGCGATGAAGATGAAGGTCAACATGATCGCACAGGGAGTCTGGGGTCCAGTTGAACCAAAGGAGAAAGACAAAGTCGTTGATGAACGACTCGACAAGATGGCGATGGCGGCGATCTATCAGGCCGTGCCCGACTCGATGATGCGGCAGCTGATCGGTAAGGAGACGGCGAGAGACGTCTGGACTACTCTGCAGATAATGCACCAAGGAGTAGATCGAGTGAAGGAAGTTCGACTTCAAACTTTACGCAGTGAGTTTGAATCTTTGAAGATGGGAAGAGACCAGACTGTGGAAGAATTCTCTGGGAAGTTTAATGAAGTCGTAAACGAGATCAAATCTCTCGGCGACGACTTGAAAGATGAGGTGGCGGTAAAGAAGTATCTACGAGTACTGCCGGAGAAGTTTCTCCCGGTCGTAACTACGATCACGTACTCACAAGACCTCTCGAAGATGAAGGTCGAGGAGGTAACTGGGGTGCTCAGAGCACACGAGCAGCTTCTGAAGAGTTACCAAACCGACAATGAAGGAAAAGGGCCTTACAACCAACAAGCGTTGTTTGTAAAGGATGACACGAGGAACCGAGGAGAATCGTCATCAAGGGGCGGTCGTGGACGTGGTCGTGGCCGCGGCACGTCTCATGGGCGAGGACAAGGACGAGGCTATGGCCAGAGTGGCCGTGGAAGAGGTGATCGAGGAGGTCGTGGTGGTCGTGGAGATGGAAATCATCAGACGGACAAATCTGACATCCAGTGCTACACATGCGAGAAATTCGGACATTACGCTGCCGAATGTCGGAGCCACATCCAGTGCCATAACTGCAAGAAGTATGGTCACTATGCTGCGAATTGCCGGAGTAAGAAGAAAGTAGAGGAAGCAAACCTGGCTCAAACGGATGAGCACAAAGAGCCGACATTGCTGTTGTCGCTCTGCACTGCAGACGAACCGACAATGGTTCTATTAAACGAGGAGAAAGTGTTTCCGAGTCTGTTGGAGAAAGCAGAGCAGACTCAAGAGTGGACGGCAGACTGGTATCTCGACAACGGAGCCAGCAACCACATGACGGGTACGTACTCGATGTTTTACGAATTAAATAAGAATGTGCTTGGAAGAGTACAGTTCGGAGACGGCTCGACCATTCAGATAAAAGGGAGAGGCACGATCCTGATGCAGTGCAAGGATGGAAGCCAGAGGAGATTGTCGAATGTATACTACATTCCAAGTCTACGAAGCAACATTATAAGCCTTGGACAATTGACTGAAGAAGGTTGTCGGATTGAACTCAAAGACACCTATCTGAAGATGTACGACCACACTGAGCGACTGCTGATGAAAGTACAGAGAACGGTAAACCGTCTGTACAAAATTCAAATTGAACCTTGCAAGCCGAAGTGTATGAAGACTACAACCGATGACGCGGCCTGGCTATGGCACGCAAGATTCGGACATCTGAATTTCCAGAGTCTCAACACGATGGCTGGAAAAGAGATGGTGGTCGGATTACCGACAATCGACCACCCGGAGCAAGTCTGCGAAGGCTGTCTGGTGGCAAAACAAACTCGTAGCGGTTTTCCACAGCAGACGAGTTTCAGAGCTTCGCAACCACTCGAATTGGTTCACGTAGATCTGTGCGGACCAATCACACCTCGCACAGATGCCGGAAATCAATACTTCATGTTGATCGTAGACGACTACTCCAGAGCCATGTGGGTGTACATGCAGAAGAGCAAGGACGAGGCAAAGTCGAACTTTCAGAAGTTCATAACTCTTGTCGAAAACGAAGTCGATAAGAAGGTGAAGTCGGTCAGATCAGACCAAGGAGGAGAATTCCTCGCAAAAGAGTTCGACTCGATTTGTGAAGAGAAGGGTATTGCAAGATTCTTCACGGCTCCGTATTCACCTCAACAAAACGGAGTCGTAGAAAGAAGAAACCGGACCGTGGTCGAAACGGCTAGAAGTCTGTTGAAGAGCCGATTCCTGCCCGGGAGGCTTTGGGCAGAAGCAGTACGACATGCTGTCTATCTGCTAAATCGTGCGACCACGCGATCATTGGATGGAGTTACTCCATACGAGTTGTGGTCGGGAAGAAAACCGAACGTCGATCACTTGAAAGTCTTCGGCTGTTTGGCACATGTGAGATCATCGACTTACCTGAGGAAGCTGGAAGATCGAAGCAAAAGGATGATCTACCTCGGCTCGGAACCAGGCACCAAGGCGTACAGGTGCTATGATCCGGTCGAAAAGAAGATTCATGTGAGCAGAGACGTGGTCTTCGAAGAGAACAAACATTGGGAGTGGGAAGAACACGAGGACATTGAGAAAGACATTTCGAAGTGGGTAACCTTCGAAGTCGAAGAAGTCGATGCTGACAATACGGAAGAAGCTACGACCACATCTCAAAGCCAAAATTCGACCGGTGCTGATGATCAGGAAGTCTCACAAAATGAAGAAGAGTCTGATGAAGAAGATTCGAGCGATAGAATACCGAAGATGAGAAGCATAAGTGAGATTTATGCACAAACTGAACCAGTGCAGTCTGAAGAGCTACTGCTTTACACGACTGCAGAAGAACCTGGAAGCTATGAAGAAGCAAAGGGAGATGCATACTGGAGAGCAGCTATGCAGGAAGAGCTGAAGTCGATTGAAGAGAATGACACATGGGAACTCACCGATTTGCCAAAGGGTCATCGAGCAATCGGTTTAAAGTGGATCTTCAAGGTAAAGAAGGATTCCAAGGGAGAAGTCGTAAAACACAAAGCACGACTTGTGGCGAAAGGGTATGTTCAAAAACAAGGCATTGACTACGAAGAAGTCTTTGCCCCAGTAGCTCGTATGGAGACTATACGACTACTTCTTGCATTGGCAGCAAACGGTGGATGGGAGATTCACCACATGGATGTGAAAACGGCGTTTTTGAACGGAGACATTAAGGAGGAAGTTTATGTCTCTCAACCGCCGGGTTTTCAATCCAAGGAGCAAGCCGAGAAAGTCTTGAAGCTGAACAAAGCTCTCTACGGACTTAAGCAAGCACCACGAGCATGGAATTTGAAGCTTGACAAAAGTCTAACGGCACTCGGGTTCAGAAGAAGCAACTCTGAACATGCTGTGTACACGAGGGGAGATGCGAAGAACAAACTGATCGTGGGCGTTTACGTGGACGACTTGATCATTACGGGATCGAGTTCGAAGGAGATTATGAGGTTTAAAGAAGAGATGAAGAGGCTGTTTAAAATGACCGATTTGGGACTTCTGTGCTACTACCTCAGCATTGAAGTAAATCAAACCGACAACGGCATAACACTTTGTCAGTCGGGATATGCTCGAAAGATTCTGAAGAAGTCGGGTATGGAAGAGTGCAATCCATGTCAAACCCCAATGGAGAATCATCTGAAGTTGAGCAAGACAGGCCCAGGATCACCAGTTAATGCCACGACTTATAGGAGCATTGTCGGAAGTCTACGGTATCTGGTGCACACCCGACCAGACATCTCGTTTGCGGTCGGATACGTAAGTCGTTTCATGGAGAAACCGACTCAGGAGCATATGAATGCCGTGAAGCACATCCTGAGATACATCAAAGGTACTTTGAATCTCGGGATTCAGTACAAGAGAGGAGGTGGAAAGTCGTTGCAGCTGACGGGCTACAGTGATAGCGACATGGCGGGAGATGTCGACGATCGAAAGAGCACGACAGGCATAATGTTTGTGCTTGGGGAGAGTCCGATCAGCTGGCAATCTCAGAAGCAAAAGGTGGTTGCATTATCTTCATGTGAAGCCGAGTACATCGCAGCAAGCGCAGCATCTTGCCAGGGAGTTTGGCTCGCTCGACTGTTGAGTGAATTGTCAGATGAAGAAATTCAGAAGGTGACGCTCAGGGTTGATAACAAATCTGCAATATCGCTGAGCAAGAATCCGGTTCTACATAATAGAAGCAAACACATAGACACAAGATATCATTATATCAGAGATTGTGTCGAAGAAGGGAAGATTGAAATCGACTACATCAGAACCGAAGAACAGAAAGCAGACATATTGACAAAGTCGCTGGGACGGATAAAGTTTTCAGAGATGAGGAAGAAAATTGGCATGATCGAAGTCGAAAAACAAGATTAGGGAGAGAATGTTGTAAATAATCTTGTTTTAGAGTCATGTGAAAAAAATTTGGGTGTAATCGGAGTCGAATTGCAGCCGCAATTCAAAGTCGTAGTTGGAAACCGAGTCGAAGTCGTATAAGACTCGGAGTCGGAGTAGGTTTGAGAACCCGTGTTGAAGTAGGACAGCCGGGTATAAAAAGAGGCCTAGAGCCATGTATTCGATGTACCAAGCAATTGAGAAAAGACCAAAAAGAGGGAACTACACAAAGAGTTGTCTTGGTCGTGTGATTGTGTAAGACGTGGTCGGAAGGACTCACGATCACTGCAAGCGTGATCGGTAGAAGTTACGACCACGGCAAAGTCTCAGCAGGCGTGATCGAACAGTAAGGGGATCGACCACGCAGAGAAGGCGACGACCAAGGTATACGTGGTCGTAAGGAGCTGCGACTACGCCAAGAAGATCAGAACGTGGTCGGAAGCAACTCCGACCACGTTGAAGGAAGTGAACGTAGTCGAAAGGGTGTTCGACTACGGTGAACAGTGATCGTCAGCATCACTGCGTGATCGTAGAAGGCTTTGATCACGGTATCTCGAGCGGCTGAAGGAAGGCAGCGGCAGCGATATCACGGAGCGGTCGTAAATTGCTACAGTAATTTTACGACTACGTTGAAAAAGCAATCGGAGGAGATTGAGGCGATTGGAACTGGTCGTAAGCATCCAGGACCGGTCGTACTCAATTCTATCTGGTCGTAAACGACCCTAACCGGTCGTGAAAGGTCCTGGGAGGTCGTAAGACCTTACAACAGAGCAGGAGGCAGATGATGATGTTGAAAGACGAGAACATGATGATGATGGTCTTGAGCAGCTTGTGGCCGAGGCACTTGAAGAGGTCGATCGCCCTGCGCGATAGCTTGGCGACATCACGGGCGAGGCAGCCGATGATTGGCAACACATGGGAGTTGCCGGTGATGAAGAGCACCATGATGGCTTGGTTCACCATGATGAGGAGCACGAAAATGTAAT
>CM029646.1:22261161-22321161 GCA_017311315.1 Dendrocalamus latiflorus | reverse complement strand
AAGGCAGCTCAATACAATTATCAGTAATAATATACTGACATTGTGCAGTTGAGCAAAGTGTGGCATTCAAACACTGATGCGTCACACATATGAATTTTTCAGAATACAAACAAAGATCTAAACACTGTATAAGAAAATGCAGCAAACAGAAAGTGACATGCACCCACAATCGCATGATGTGGAACTTTGTTTGTGTGACAGCTGAATCAGTTGTCACACTTCCTTTCGTCACATCAAGGCCCAGGTCCTTCAGTGCCTTCATCTGCAAACAGTGAATACCAGGACAAAATAATTTACAGATACAACAAAATTTATAGATCACCAAAAATAAATATATCTTAAGCAGGACCAGACCAAACAGAAAGCATTCCCAGCATACGAAAATATATACCGTGTCAAGTAGTGCCCCCAAACGATCTCCAAAACTCAGCTGCACAATGGTTGCATCACGGTCTGAGTCTTGATCTATCAGGACAACAGGTTGTGGAACTGCATCATCAGATGTCTGCAATAATTTTTTTTGGGCAAACATACACAACAGAAAGTATCATTCAGCAGTCCATGAATATGTTTTCAAATATTAGAATAACAACATGTAAAAGAAACAGAAAATATGAGACATAGAAAATGCACTTTGTTTGAGTATATCAAAATATTAGCAGCCCCAATGCAGACATTGAAATGTGAAGCAACTCTTGACACAAGCAGTTTTTACACCTGAGGACTATTTTGCTTCACAGCAGCTCTCAGATGAATCAATTGCACAAAGAGACCTAATTGGTAGACTGGGTTGTGGATCCAGATTTCAGTGCTCCGGAAGACGATTCTAGGCACATGATTTTTTTTAAAGCTAAATTGCAAGCTGAAGGCCATGCTGTAGTGCAATGTACAGTACCTATGTTCCATAGAATTGTGGTGATATGAGTGAAATGGTCTTGTGAGTTGTGACATACCATTGAAGATGCTCCCAACACGCTAGCTGAGTTGATAGATTGGCAACAAATCCTATAAAGATGGCAGCAGGGAAAAATGATTAGCGCACAGAAATAGTTTAGGGAAGAGCACTGCATACTGCACAGGACACTGGCAGCATATCCATATGAACGAGATGTGCTCTATGCTTTTCTTAACAGTAATTTGTATAATTTTTGGAGCATGATGAGTGATGGATAGATGTTACTTACCTCTTCACGTGCTTTGAGATTAGTGCTACTCTTGTTAGAGAAAAAAGTATAAAAGTAACAGTATTAATCATGATATATCTGAAAGTTGGCACTTAGTTTACTGGGTGATAAAAAAACACGCCAATACTCTATTTTGGAGTGACATAAAATGGAGAAAAGGTGAAATGAAACAAAAAAGACTGCATAGTAGACTACAGAGTCCTTGTCCCCTTTACTTATGCATCAACACCAAATATATACATGTTTCCTGATTATAAAGCACACAAATTCCCTTAAAATATAATATTTCATTTACGATTACGTAAGGTTCACATGTCAACGCATCAAACAGAAAATACAATTTGCGAAGGTTGTATGCCACACTTCAGTGTTGAAGCCATAGAATCTTAAAAATGAAGAGATAGGCCTTTATAGAGAGAAAAAGAGCAAACAAAGCGTATTGTGCACCAAATTGGTCTTCTGCTGTTGTTTAATTGTTTATGACTTATGGGAATAAAGATTTAAGTGCAGCTTACATTATGCTAACATTATTTTGAATCAAAGCAGTAAACTATGGATTAAGTTCTCTATGTAGTGTTTCGCTCCTTTCTATTCAACTAAGGATGGGAAGTGTGAAAGTGAAATTTTCTTGTTCACCTCATTCATTCTCCAGATACTATCAGTAATTCAGTATCCTACCAAACAAACGATCAGCCCTTTCTCCAACTTGTAATTTCACCTCTCATATCTCTCCATCCAAACATGGAATTTAGTGAAACCGAATGTGATGGACTTAATCAGCATGGAAGCACATGGATCTTTGAACATGAAGAGTGAAACTACACTTAAGTAACTTAATAGTAACAATAATAATAATAAGTATATCACAATTATATCTACTCTAATTCAACAGCACAGCACCTCAAAGTTTAAGGATAATCAGGGACTCCGGCTAACATGTATATTCATCTAGGAGAACCACAGAAAGTACATGTGCACAACCGCAGGAGTGGACCGATCCTAATGCCGACGACAATATCTGTCACTCCCCCTAATTTCTCCAAGCTAATATAAAGAGCCAGTAACCAAATCGTTTCGAATTTGCCCATCGCGAAACCGTTCAAATCCAAGTTGGATCAGTCAACTGTAGCAACCTCTATCCCGATATCCACACGAAGCGAAACTGTAGCGACGAGAGGAAATCCATTCAGCCCGTTCCAATTCTCGAAAGGTACGCAGCACTCAGCCGTCCGGGTGCACGACAATGTATTTTGCAAGCTGCGTCCGGCCGCAATCCCCCTCGTCGCCGACCCGAACGAATCGGATAGCTAGATAAGGGGCTAGCTAGGACGAAGGAAGAGGAATAGGATCGCGTTCTGGAACCAGCAGAGGGTCCGATCGCTCACCTCGGGGCGGTGGCCAGGAGAGATCCGGAGGCGCTGAAGCGGAGGGACCCCAGCGAGAGGCGAGAGGCCGCGGCGGCGCCGGCGTCGGCGGAGGAGGCAAAGCGGGGGAGGTGGTGGTGGGAGGTGGGGGCGAGAGCCATGGGTGGAGCCGGAGCCTCCCTGGAGGGACTCACTCGCAGTGCAAGTGCTTGCTCTGCTCCGCTTGGGGCAGTTGGGTCGTGGGTGTAGGGGATGACGGGTGGGACGTGGGATTCTTCCTTTTTCTATGTGCCACTTGGACTGCATTATTGGAGCTGGAGGAAATGGGCCGTTTCTTATTCTCCTTCTTTTGTTCGCTGCTGTTGCGCTGTACGTCATCGAGGCCTTTCTCCTCACCAACTCTTGGTACTTTTCTCCGGGTCACCCAAACCAGTCCTTTTGAAATTTCATGCGGATAAACTTTGCCTATTCGATATTATTTTGAATATTTAGATTAGAGGCATAAAAATCAGATGATTGGTAGATTCGTCTTAAAATATAACTCCGTAATATTATAATTTTGTTGAGTTTTATAAAGATATCACAATATTAATTAGTTGTTAAAGTTGTATTTTAGGAACCGGCTGGATATCTAAAATAACTTATTTTTATGAACACAAGGAGGGGGGTATTTGTTTATTTATTTATTTTATGTTATGCTCACATGTTTGTTTTGTTTCTTCTTTCTCTGATATGAGATCATGAAATGATTTTTTTTTTTGAGCGATGAGAGATGATGACCTGTGTTTTTCCGGGTGATGCCAAGGGAGTGGATGATGATTCCGGAGAAGTCCACGGGACAATGATACTTGGCACATGTTGCTGCCGCCGCCCTAACATAGGATACTGTGGTGTAAATGGGTCGTCCTGACCCAAGTCTGGAGTTGCCCACTAGCCTCTGCGTTGAGCCAGCCTGTACCATAAACGATACGGGCCCGATGCGCCTTTTGTCATGTCCAAGTACGACTACGAACGACTTCTCGGCCGCTTGGGTGTGTGCACGGGACGGCCCAGCCTGCATCTCCTCCGAGCAACAGAGTCACACGTTTTCTTTTCTCCACCGCTTACAGCCGGGGCCGTTCATGTAATTCTGGAGGCGCTGGAACGTGACAAAAGTTAAGACCATTTGTTCAAATATAAATGTGTAACAATATATTTTATTTTAATTGCAAAAACTAAAGTTTAACATAGTAATTATTAGACTTAGTATATCATAAAATACATAGTACTTATTGACGATATTAGACTTAATACATCACAAAATACAAAGTACTCATTGGCAACAATTCATGGGCATGTTAATATTATGAATAAGTCTTACAAAAATATAATATAATACTAAGGATAAAATAATTTAGGAGAAGACTACATTAGCCAAAGCACGCTAAAGGAGGCTATGAGCCATCATCTATCACATGCCGAACAAGCAAGCGAGTTATGAATAGAATGATCACGGAAAGCAATTTCTTCTAATATTTCTAGATGTAAAGTTATTGATAATAGTATCAACACTAATCTGATCCAACATATCCTTCTCAATGCATAAAGTGGCCACACTTTCAATCTTTCATTTGATATTGATAACCTCAAATAGTTTTTTAACATGTCTCTCTCAGATCTAATTGATATCTTTATACAAAAAGAAACTGATGTTACAAAAAAGTTCAAGATTTTGTTTTAGATAGTGTAGATGTTACGTTCGAATTTGGAGTGGTATTTAACAAATAACCAAGGAACAAAAATTTAGGAAAACATACAATGTATGCAACGGCTATATGAGGGGATTTGGAGTAGAACCGTTGCAAAGTGAAGAAATTGAGAATAAATTGGTTGGGAATTGATGAAATCGAGCTCTTCTCCTCTATTAATGGCTACAACGGCGGCGTTGTTTTGGGGAAGAGAAGATCGGAAGAGAAGTGGAGAGGTCAAGGGGCGTAGGCAGCATGCGTGGTCGATTGGATTTGGTGGATGACTAACTCGTTCTCTCTATGATTGTCCATGCTTAGATATTTAGGGAGCGCTCAGCGCTGGATGCACAATATGGACCAAATGGACCGTTACTTCACTTTGGCAGCTGGCTCAACTAATCATTAATCAACTATAATTAGTATTCAGTACATAAATTATATCATACATGTATACATACTAACATATATAGGCTAGGGGCTCCTAGCTTTCATAGACCCTAGGCGGTCACCTCTGCTGTCCAAGCCTAGAGTCGTTTTACTTATAGCTTATAACTTCTTCCGAATAAATAAATAGAATGATTTCTTTGTTATCTTTTTAAAACGACTTATCAAAATAGTTTATCAGTATTCAATTCATTCGTACAAAAACTCACTCTAAAAATAAAAACTATCGGTTATAGACATAAATCATCAGCCGTATCAACTTTCCTTCCGGTTTTCTCAAAAAAGGACAAACTTTCCTTTCGGTTTTCTCATCTTCTGCGCTGCAACCCCGTTCACTCGCGTTAATCCCCCCAACTTCTCTCGAGGTAATCCTGGTGCGCTGGCCGCTCCCTCTTTCTATCCCCCTCGCGCGCTAAACTGTCATTTCCTTTTCTGTGGTAATTAGTTCAGATCATTTTGGCTCTTGGCTAATTGATTCTTGATCCATTCTGTTTGGATTTAATCGATGCTAAATGGCCCATTTAGGTAGTACAGGATCTGGTTTCCTGGTTCTTGATTGGATTGGGCCCCTACAATACAATGGTGGAATCTTTACTATTATAAAAATATGAGTTGGTGGTTGTCGGTCTGTTCTCTCTCCTCTCTTCTCAATCGTCTGATCAAAGATCAGCCGTCTAGATCCGTATGTAGGTAGTTATTTCGCTCCTCATAGAAAAGGGCAGGTCGATGCGTGGACCACGCTCCTCCTCTTCTCTTCCCCCACATCCTCCGCCTCCCACAACCACTCCACCTCCCGCAATCACCGCCTCCTTTTCTCCCCCGAACCCTTGTGCTGTACCTTCTCCTCTTCAGCGCCGCCACCAATTTCTTCCCCATACAACAGCATTTGGTCGTAGTCCCCCAACTTCCCTCAGCAGCGTCGCATCCCCTCGTCACCGCCTTCTCAACACATTTGCCCGCCGCTTCCTCTCCCCATTTGCCCGCCGCTGCCTCCCCACCACCACCTTCTGCAACTGCCGCCTCCTTCTCCCCCGAACCCTCGTGTCGCGCCTCCTCCTCCTCCTCCTCCTCAGCCCCATGGTCGAAGGGGGAAGTGGTCAACGTTGAAGGGTCGTGGTCGAAGGGGACAGTGGTTAAAGGGGCAGTGGTTGAAGTCGAATGGGTAGTGGTCGAAGTCGGGGCCGAGCAAGCTTGCGCCGACAGTCGGGCGATAGGGCACAAGTGCACCGGAGGCCTACCAACGTATGACCACCAGCGATGGTTGACCGTTCCCAACCTACGATCACGCGCGATGGTCGACGGCTTCTAACTTACGACTACAAGGTGTGATCGACGGCCTTTAATTTACGACCATGAGCACTGGTCAATGTGTTTCAACTTACGACCACGAGGTGTGGTCGATATCTTCTGACTTACGACTACGAGCGCTGGTCGATGTGTTTTGACTTACTACCACAAGGTATCCTTGAAGGCTTCCAACTTACAACAACGAACGATAGTCGTCGACTTCCGATGTACGACCATGAGCCACTGTCAAAGACTCCCAATTTAGGACCACGATCGATCGTCGACCACTGCCAACTTACGACCACCAGCGATGGTCGACTGCTCCCGACCTACGACCATGAGATGTGGTCGATGTCTTCCGACTTTAACCACGAGGTGTGATCGACGGCTTCTGACTTACTTAACGGATTTAAAAACTTTTAGAACATGTTTATATACATATTCTAAAAATTTTTACCACCCGTGAGTTTAAAAACATATAGTATGATAAATTTTAAAAATCTGTAGCAACGCACGGGTATTCAATTAGTATACATGAATCACAAATGCTTTGAAACTAAAACAAATGACATTTACAACAGTTAGCGCTTTGGCTGCATTGGTCAATTGGACCGAGCTTGCACGAGGCCCTGCTCAAAAAGGCTTATTTTGAGTGGATTATGGTTGAAAAGTACTGTTACTGGCTGAAAAAACACTGTGACTGACGGTGGCTTATTTGAGGTAATTAAATTTAAAAAAATTAAAATAGAAAAATAGGTTAGCCCGTCACGGACAGTACAAACGAATACGGGAAAAAAACCGACAGAAAAGCTAAAAAGCTAAAAAACTAGAAAAGGACAAAATTGTTGAATAGTAAAAGATAAGTTAGAAGCTCAAATCGAAATGAGTGGGACCTTAAAATGTTAGGTTGATCGAGCCTATGGTATATATCATTCCTTATTATTGTGTTAGCGTCTTCGGTATTGCTTCTTGCATTGTACGGTGCCAGTATGCAGCCGTGAAGTGACGCTTGCTGCTAAATTGTTAGGCATTGTTATCCTATTGTTCATTGTTGCACGGCACTTAGGGCCACAAGAAACCTTTTTTTTTCTTTTGCATATTGTCAGGCTTAACACGTTGGCTTTTTGCATGCAAATGAGCTAGTGGTATGCCAACACTTGTCATATTCAAGAATATCTTGACTCAGATTTGGCCTTGATAATACCAAAGAGGTTTTAGTCATAGCAGACAGTCATGGGGATATCCAAGGTGTCTTGCATCGCTGCAACAGCCACCAGTTTTGTTGCCTACATTGTCACTGTTGCATCCCATAATACCATCAACGTACCTTGGATCTTGGGGAAGAACTCGGAGGGGAGACTTCCTCTTTGGTCAAATATATATGGTCCTTTCTTGATGCTTGCTTGGGCATATGCAATGGTGAAGAGATTTTTGAGGAAGGAGTCTGCGAATGATAAGATTGCCGAAGGCCTACATCTGGGAGGTTGGCCGTTTATGTTGAAGCATTTGCCCCCTGGAGCTCCATCTGTCATTGATTGCACAGGTGAGTTGCCAAGAAGTGCCTTGTGTTCCTACTGATGAGTATCTATGTGTTGCTACTTGGGATACAAGAGCTCCAGCACCATACCAAATTGAAATTGCGCCACATTGGGCATGCGAAAAGAGAGCTGAGGGGAAACCGGCCGGCTTGTGTCCACTATGCATTTGGTCAGTAACAATCTTCTCTTATTATACATTCAACTTTTTGCGAATAACCCATATAGTGACTGTAATTTGATACTCTAGTTATGTATATATTTGTATTTGATAATTATTTTAACATCATGTGAACGGCTTTATGTTTTGTGCATGATTTACATATCAGGAAGAAGTGCTTGTGTCATGTGTGTAATTCTAGTAGCGCTGGGCATGGCTGAAAAACTGGAAAGAGGCTGAAAACATCATCCGAGAAAGAAGGAAGATGAGTGCTCTTCACGGGAAAACTTTGGAAGATTGGTCCAAACATCGAGTTTCTCAGAAAAAGGAAAATTAGCTGTGCCAATTTATTTCTTACGTGATGCACTGGTTTTGTGATGTTAAAGCTTGTTGGAGTTCGAGACACCATAAAGTCATGTTGTTTAGGAATATCATAATTTTCTTTAGGAATATCATACATGTTAGCCTAAAAACCATAAGTTATAACCATAAGCCAAAACAAAAAGGCCCATAGGCTTGTTAACCGTATGTGTAGTGCTCTTGTAGGCGACTTTTTCCACAGCATACATAGTGTTTTGCGATGTACAGTTTTATTTATAACTACCTAAATATCATATTATCCCAGTACTTCGAGTCGACATTGTCGAGAGTGGCCTAACCGGTCCACGCCGTCAGTTCCACCTTCACGCTCAACTGTGTCGTGCCTCCGTGCCCTCGGGTTTACCGTGCACCCGGTAGAGCTCTATTGTTTTTTGTTAGAGAATTTTTAGAGTGGTTGAATTTATTTATTTTTGATAGATTGTTTTTTCTGTTTTTGTTAGAGATATTTTATGGAACGTGTAAAGGGAAGTTGAAAAGGGCAGATGAATCATCATCACCATCAACTTTCTCTTTTAAGTAGTAGAGGTACAAGCAACATTTCCAAAGTTAGTCTTCGACTAGTATTAGAAACTAGCCGTATAAGCGCGGCGCACCCCGCGCTAGCTACCGTGTGGACCAAAGTAAAAGAGACGATAATTCGCAGGGGCTTCATAAAAAAATTGAGGACACATGCGTAATTTTGGAAAAATCAAAGGTCTTTTTTGTAAAAAACCGAGGACCTGTAAGGACCCGCACGTAAGTAAATAAGGACCTATACGTAATTCTGGAAACCCGCGGGGCGCCATCCAAAATTTTTTTTTGTAAAAAAACTTGCAGGGACTTTTTTGTGAGAAAAAAGGACCTTTACGTAATTTCCAAAAAAGTCAAGGAAAATGCCTCCCCCGGCCGTACGCAAAACGCGCCGACACGCGCCGGTCGGGGGAGGATTCGGGGCGACGTGGCCTCACGCGCTCGCCGGAATCCCGCGGGGTATATGGCTGGTATGATTCAGAACTATAAATGCAAAACTGTGCAGACCAAGATCTTGGTGTTTTACCTTCGAATATTATAGCAGGGTTTCAAAGGTCATTCTTTTCATCGTACTACTTATTTATCTACTGCAAGCAGACATTTGCCTTGAGAAATTACTTATATGTAGCCTAGTAGGCGGAGAAAGATTCCGATTGATACAAATGACAGCATAATAATAAAATGTAGTTCGGAGATCGGACTCGACAGCAACGTGTGCAAATGCAATATCAGACTCTGAATGAGGTACCAGATTTGACATTTGGTACAGATTCGTGCAAACGTGCTCAGAGATTATCCCTCGCCCCCTCATGATAATAAAATTGTAAACGAATATCACGTGATTCCATATTGTATATAACTTTCTCTTCATTTATCGTCTCTTCAAGCTTCATTTCTCGGTAGTGTATATTTTTTCAGATTCTATTAGATAACTCACCCATTCAATCCAAGATATTCTGGTTGCAATGCATGCTATTAGGTTATGTTTCTGAACAGTCATCACCTGTAGCCCTTTTATCATGTAGAAACTAGAAAGTGCTCTTATAAAAAATGTAGGTGTAGAAGGGGTGGCCCCCATTTAAGCCTAGCCAACTTGTTAGGAAATTGTAAAGCTCAATACAATATATGTAATGACATATGTACCCTTATAGAAGACATATAGCTATAAGGGCAAGATTGTAATTGTGCTTCATGGGGAAATATATACACGCTCCGAACATGGAGAAGGGGCAAGTATTGTTCATCCATCACAGCACTCCACTATTCTATTACTTTACTGTTTGGTCAGTAGCCACAACAGTTGGCGCTGTCCGTGGGGACGACAGAGAGCAAGCCATGGATTTTGAGAAGTGATGGCACCCAAGAAAGCATCGTCGACGACGAAAAGGAAGCGGAGCACGACAGCGGCGGTCGCGAATGCCAGGGCCTCGGTTGGTGGGCCGCCTGCGTCAGCATTGGGGTCTGGCGCAGAAGGCTACGTTGGCATGGCGAGCGCCGGCGTCGATGTTCGCGGTGGTGCGATCGGCCATCATGGGGGTCGCCATGGTGCAACGGCTAGCCCCGCCGATGGTGCAGCAGCCGGTCCCACCGATGGTGCAGCGGCCGACTTCGCCGATATTACTTCCTCGCTCATCATATCACCGTGCTGAGAAGTAGCCACACCTGTGTTCATAGGGGGCAACCGCGGGGGCATCGCCAGCATCCCGCGCGACGGACTCCACTTTGGGCTCGGCGGCTTCCGCCTCGGAGTTGGACTCCTCCGAGAGCGCCGCCACCGCCACTTGGAAGCGCTTGCTCACCCCTGCGGGCGGACCTACGCGAGCGCGCTTCGCACTCGGTGCTTCCGCAAGTGCCTTGTCAGCCCTCACAGCCGGTGTAGGTGACGAAGCTTCACATTCGCCTCCTACGTCCGCATTGGGTTTGCGGGGGCTGTCCCTCGGTCGCCCGCATCGCTCATGGGACCCTTGTCATCGGTCGCACCATGGTCTGCCTCTGCCTCTAGGTCAGAGTTGGCGTACTCCGCCAGGTCAGAGTCAGTAACCGCAGTGGCCTCAGCCTCGGCAGGTCCTTCGGGTAGAGTGGCTACCAAGCTTGGTGGTCGTGCGGCAGGAGAGCGGGTCCTGTGACGAGGAGGAGAGGCCTCCCCCTTGTCGTCGCTATCTCAGGTGTGAGCCCGGCACACTCCGGCACAGGGATGCTGAGAACTTCGCACACGCGGTTTACCCGCCCGACGTTTGCCGTCACCGCCTCCCGGAGACTGTGCTCCTTGGCCACATACGGCCCAAGGAACACCGTCGCAGCACGCTCAGCGTCCTCCAGGAGGAGTTCTGCCAATAAAAAGAGTTGAAACCACAACATACAGAATAGCCACTTCGTGTGCAACAGGTGTGGTCGAAGACTTACTTGGCTCGGCGAGCCTCGGTAAAGATGCAACCGTCGGTTGAATGCCGTCATCGTGAGCGGGGCTGGGTTGCACATGCCATGGGCGGGCCAGCGGAGCCACGCCAAACATTAGGTATTCCTTCGCGAGGTCCCTCATGTTGAAACGGAGGGCAATCCCCACCAGCCTCCGCGCCCGATGTTCATTGTCGCAGTCGAGGGCCATCGAAGGGGAGGTGTTGAAGTCCATCAGGTGACCCGTCCACCTCAAGCTGCTGCCGCCCTCCACAAGGTGGTAAAACCACCGCCGCATCCAGTTCGACTCCCACTTCGCTCAGGTTGAGTTTGCCAGGAACAACCTCGTGCATGCCGAACACAGCACAAAGTTGACACTTCTGAAGTTGGAGTACTCCTCTTTGTCCAGCTTCTTCGGTTGGCATTGTGCGTCGTGAAGAAATGCGAACAGAGGGGTGCTCAGCCACACCGTCTCCGTTTGCAAAGCTCAGCAGTAAACAGCTAGATAGACCAGGGCGTTCGGAGTCAGATGCGCCAACTCCAGCCCATACACCCTCAGCACCTCGCCGACGAACATGGTGGAGGGGAATCGGAGCCCAGCTTCAAGATACGTGATGAAAACCACAGCCTCCGACTCCGTAGGGTGCGGCTCCGTCTCGTCGGCGGAGGGTAGATGAACCGCGTCGTGATCTGAAAGCTTCCCCTCGCGCATAAGTGACCGGATGGTCTCCTCGGTCACCAGGCTCTGCCCCAGCATGTTCGAGCAGACGCCGTTGAGCTTCCTCGCCATGCTACACCGCTTGTTCGCCAGCGAGGGGTCACGCCCAATCAGTTCATACTCCATTTCGGTCGCCGACGAACTACGTTGGCTAGAAGAGCCATCGCGGCTCGATGACGCGCCATCGCTCGGACAGCGAGAACGATCACCACCACGGGCCATTTCCGCTATAGTACTCCACACAACGGCGGGGGAAGACGATGGCGGGCTTCTGGCTCGGCCTCTCACGAACCGTTTACCGAATAGGGCCGGCGAAAGGAAGAAGTACGGCGGCGATGGACGGTGATAATGAGCAGCGAATACGACAGCAGTGCGCACGAGAGCAATGGTGGAAAGGCAGTACTGTCGCAGGTAGCCAAGCGTGAAGGACAGTGACGTGACGGCAACCGCAGTTTTAAAGCCTATTCGGCTACCCCACGATCGGGAAGCCCAATCGGTGAAAACTGACACCGCACGACCCTCCAACCGTGTGCGCACACGTGTCCCACGACGTCGCGAACAGCCGCAGTCAAACTCCAACTGGCAACACATGACGCGCCAGCAGCAATCGACCACGTGTCCCACTACGCGCGAAGGGGCGTTACGACTTCGGTCAGACATCATTTCGACCTGTACGACCCAACATGGATTGCATCACAGGTTGCAGTGACAGGAGGGGGCTAAAGGGCTCGACGGCATGGTTTCGACCCGTGAGAAGCCCTTTACTATGAGAGGCTCCTGTAGTAGAGGTGGCCTCCACCTAAGTCCATCCGGCATGTTAGGAAATTGTAAAGCCCAATACGATATATGTAATGACATATGTACCCTTATAGAAGACATATAGTTGTAAGGGCAAAATTGTAATTGTGCTTCATGGGAAATATATACACGCTTCGAACATGGAGAAGGGGCAAGCATTGTTCATCCATCACAGCACTCCACTACTCTCCTAATTTACTGTTTGGTCAGTAGCCACAACAGTAGGCTTAGCAGAAGTAACCACGAGTACACATAAATAAGTACTATTTCAACAATAAATTCTTGCTGTCTTTTTTTTTTGTTCTCGCTCCACAATACATTAAACCATTTGACCTCACAGAAAAACTGTCATGAAAGTTCTATGCATTCTGAGAAATTCTCCCAGTTCTGGAGCTTCCCTTGTTTCCCAGCTCTGTTCTGTGTTTCTCACATATCTGCTAGATTGCATCCAAAACTTCTTCCCAGTTGTTTTACTTTTGTTCCTACTCTGAAGGTTAGTTCCAAAATACATTTGACTCAGAAAGCTGAAAACTGGCTTCCTGATTGTTGTGCTGCAATGCTTATCTCTCCACAATTGCCTTCATCTGCCACCATTATCCTGCAGGCAATAAATAGATTAGGGATGCATCCAGAAAAATAGTACTACAGCTGCTGATCCTATTCTTCCTTTAGGCCCTTACAGAATTTGGTTAGTAGGCTGAAAGAGTTGAAAAATCTAGAGAAAAGCGACAGAAACCATGTGCAGTTCTTATTTTATACACCATAGCATGCATTTCGTTTTGTCAATTTTTTTAAGGTTAAGAGCTCCATAAAAGAACCAAGCTTAATATAATCAGGCGTGGTTCCTTTAGGGACATCTTAACCTTCAAAAAGAAATGAGAAAAATAAAGTGCATGCCATGATGTACAAAATAAACTTGCTGACTTCTGATTTCTGGTAGGAGGGTGCATGGTCCATTCCATGCTGATTTAGTAGGGCACATCTCGGTATATTAATTTAGATGCTTCATGCCTCTATTAAGCCATGGATAAATGATATGTACTTGAAATTTTCCAATCATAGACAAACACTACCTTCAACAACTATAGGTAGGAGACTTTTTCAACCTCCAAAAAAAAAACAATTACAGGTAGGACACTGGGGTAGGAATTGCATGGTACTTAGTACTTACTCTCGAGGGCGAGAAGCCCAGAGGGAGCTTAGGGCACGGAGGCGGTTATGGTACTCGCCAATGGCCAAGAAATATCGAGCTGCCTGCCTAACTGTCAGAATCCTGTGCATCTGGTGAAGAGTCTGCTGCCTCAAGTTATCGGCCTGGAAATTACATGTCACAAGTGTAGTTAGTACATTTTGCAGGATCCTTATTCTTGGCAGCTAAAAATTAAAGCAGATGCTAGTAATAAATTTGTTCCGATTACTCCATGTTATGGTTAAACAGCCGCACTCCAATAGAAGGATAACATTACATTTTTAGGTGACAAGTCGTGTCTTTGTACAATGCAGAGACAGCAACATCTCTACATGTTTATGGCACAAGATGTTAGGAAGGGGGGAGTTGCAAACTACGGAGTATTTAACTTATTTCTTTCTCTTAAATGGACAAATTGCTTTTTTCTGGCACAGTAGTAGCGCTGGATACTAATGAGGTTTGATATGATACAGGTGTGGCCAGAGAAATAAAATTCCCCCTTAATGCAGCACTGTTGCTACAGATTTTTAGTTTTTTACACCTACAAGTTTTACCAAGTGGCTCAATTTCCCATCTACAAAGTTGTGGCAGTCCCTATCTATACACCGACAGAATAATGAAGATTGTAGAGTAGTGAAAAACTGAAAAAAATCTTTACCTGTATGACAAAACCTTCAAGGTTGGACAGCTTGCCGAGGGCAAGGGCCATATGACCCATGAAGCTCCCAATGTTATCTTTCTCGATCAGAGACCCGCTGGCCACCGTGTCACCTAGTGACTGATGCAGCTGCTCCAGGCCCTGGGAGAGAGCTTCCTCTGCTTGCTGTGATGACTGTTGGAGGCTGCAGATGCCAACCAGTTGCTGTTCAGTCAGGGGATCTAGCTGGGGTATCAGTGTCTGCAGCAACATGAAAAATATGTAATGAAATTACAAAACCATATATGTACTTAGAGGATGAGCTCAGATTTAGCTTGATTCCATTTTCCTCTACCGAATTGATTGGTGATTGTTAGACCATGTGGCCAGATCTAGGTTATTTTAGATGATGAATAATTGACAACGTTAGTTATAGTATTACTGTATTATTTATGATGTGTTGCTTCTTTATATGCTTGTGATAGCATGGTGATATGATATGTTGCCTGATACGCTCGTGTGAGGTATTGTGCGGATTGACTTGAGTCAAGTCGTGGACTTGTGCTCGTACGAGGTTGTTTGTTTATTCATGTGCAGGTGTTGCTTGAGGCGGAACATGGTCGATGACGGGACTGAAACTAGGTTCGGGTGGAACTGAGGTTTTGGGACTAAGTTCAGGGAGGAACTGAGGTCCCATCGGTCAAAGATGTCATGCGGGATGTTCAGGCTAGAGAACAATGCGTATGGAGATGACGTGGTGTTGGAGGCGCTGAGGTACGTCACGGCGGAGGCGTGCGGCAAGGCTACGGGTGCGGATGGCCTGCTACAACTGGATGGCCCAACGAGCGAAGCTATGCATGCGGGCTGGCGCGTGGTGTATACGGACGTGGAATACAAGTTGAATACGGAGTCGTGATTGAGTCGGATATGTGCGGCTGCATGCAAAGCAGGGCCTTGGGCGACTAGATAAGTAGAGCTTTGCAGGAAATTGTTTTATGTGGCTGTTTTTGAGCAAACTGAAAAGGAGTTCGCTTGTATACTTGATGCGATTATGATTGAAAAAATAGTGCATGTTGCCTGACGGAAACGTGCTTTTGGATTGAAGATTCATTGCATGTATTGGCGGATGGATAATCTTGTGAAGGCGTGACTCGTATTGAGCGGCAGACAATGTTTGTTTTCGTTGGCGAGATTTGGAGCGGCAGCCAAGATTTCTTTTTCGCTGGCAAGTCATCGTGCGGCGGCGTATCAAGAGAAAGGCGTGAGGCGGCCGTGTCGTTTTCGTTGAGCAGCAAAGAAGTTGTGAGCGGCGGCCACGTCGTGGTGACTGGAAGATGCAAGCAGCAGCTGCGTTGTGCAAGTAGAAAAAAGGAGAGCGCGGCATGGTGTTTTGAGCAGGAAACACAAACAAAGTGATTGGCACGGCTTTCGAGATCTGATAGATAATGAAGTGGTGTTTACATGCATACCATGGGAAGTCTCCGTTGATATTTGTGATGTCCAGACATAACTCAAGTCTCCATTAATTAGTCAAGGTAATTAGTCAAGGCAATTAGGTAAGGTTAATTGAGTTTTGTTTTTTATACTTACGGATTTTGTTTATTTGCTTAATTAGGGCTTAATCAATTCTCGTCACTATCTGCATCAGCAATCTTGTTTATTTTATATCTCGAGTTCTAGATCTCCGTTTGACGTAATTCCAATTGGATTAGTTTAATAATTTTGTCTAGTTTATTCTGTCAAAATTTGAGGTCAATCGGAGTTACGGTTTTTTATCGGGATCAGTTTTAGTGAGAGTACAGTATTCTGTCCAGAATTTTTAAATGAGGCTTAAATAGGTTTTGTGTTTAGAGGAGAGTCTTAAAATTTATTTTTAGCTTCCGCAATCATTCACCCCCCTCTGATTGCCTATCTTAGTGTGAATCGATCCTACAGTGATCTATTTGCATATTAAACTGTGAATTGAGCTTCATACTTTTGATACCAGGTGCATTTTCTGACAAAATTTGCCTTTGCCTCAGTTTAGCAAATAGCAAGTTTGGAGAATGCCATAATCATGTATACTGTAATTTGATATCAAGTGTTTTATTCGGACATAAGTCCATACCTTGAGCAGATCGGAGGGCCGGAACCAGCCCATCCAGAGGAAGCATCGCTCGGCGGGAGTTGCCCACATCCCGGTGATGAGATGGAACACGTCGGACTTCGACGCCATGCCCCGGAGGTGGAACAGCTCGTCGTAGTGGGTCAAGGTGTTGTGGACGATGGCTCTGAGGTCACCGTCCGACAGGTGCGCGTGCAGGCCGCCCTGGAGCTCGGCCATGCGCCGGCTGTGGTCGTCCAGCCACCGGGCGTACTCGACGTCGAACATAGCAACGCCTGGAAATGGATGTCACAGTCAGGCAGCTCAGTATCAGTGAATAGCTACAACTACGCATACATTTGGATCAGTAATTATATCAAATTGGTGATATCATTGGAGGAGTAACCGATGATGAGATCGACGATAATGATGATCAAATTTACACACCTGAGCTGGTGTTTCCACCTGGAGCTCCTCCTCCAAGCAAGAGGCCCTATACAAGCCACACACGGCCGGTCATTCAGATTGCACTGTATAAGATCGTATAGACAGATGTACACGATCAGACAGTACACATAAAAGGATACGTGTAAAAAGTACTACCTGGGAACGAGCACACTGGAGATCCTGCTCCAGTTGAGCAAGCTTCAGCTTGCCGCTCTCAAGCTGCTGAATATAAGCCTATGATCGATATAGAGATAAAACTGTCGGTAACTTTAGAAATCCACTTCTGAATACTTCAGTGTTTCCGAGTAGGCAATGCTCAGAACATTCACCTTCTTTCGCAGTCGGCTTTTACGCGCAGCCTCTCGGTTCTGAGCTAACCTTCTCATCGTCTGGTGACACCAAGAGAGAAGAACTCATTATCTCAAATTGTCAGATGCTGCATGGACATAATCATGACTAGCTTGCGTTGCATGGCCCTGTGCATAGATTTGCGATGCATGATTGCACACGGCAGCACAATCAAAGCATTAATCGAGAGAACGAGATAGATACCTTTGGATCAATTGTCTTGCCAGTCCTTTCGTTATGATTGGAGCTTGTTGCCATGTTCTGCATGCCAAGTGGACATGAACAAGCTAAGTCCCAAGATGCAAATTACTACACCTATGTGCTGTTAGAAATTAGGAGAGAATTGGAAGAACAATGCTATATTGCTATGCATTTGTGTCTATGGTGTAAACCATATAGTGTGATCTCTACGTGCACGTTACATCAAGCACAAATAAAAAAACAGTCTTGTACATTTGGTGGAAGCCACCCACTCTTAACAACAGACAAAAATTGGTTTTGCCTTTTGTTTATGTTGCTGTCGCGCCCTAATTTGCAAAAGTTCCCTTTCAGTTAAGTGTGAATTAATTAGTTGATATGATTATTGGGTAATTATTTACCCAATGTGATTTTGGCAGTTCGTCAATTGACCAGAAAGTACCTAAAGCACCACTGACCAAAGTGCCATTATTGAAGTATCAGTTGGTGCATTTCTTTTAGGGCACTATTAATTTTTGCAACCTAGAGACAATATTGTAAGGATGCTCACTTGTCGCCTATTGCAGCACCAATGGCAGCACTAATCTAATGTATCCTCTACTAGTCTTATCCATACCTCTTCTATTAGAAGAGGGAAAAAACTAGAATGACTGGTTCTTGTGGAAGATGTTGTCCATCCTCCTACAAGTAAGCTCAATCAAGGAATGAGGCAAGAGAGTCTAGAAGGCTGGATGACCCGGACTCCATTGTCAGACGAGTTGGTTTTCTAGTTGAGGAATGGGTGAGTCTTAGACCTCACAATCCACCATTGAGTTCAAGGCCGTCAGAGAAGTGGAGGCCACCCGATGCAGGTTAGGTTAAAATCAATATGGATGGGGCGTTTAGTCAAGCTGTGAGCTATGGTGGTGTGGGTGTGGTTACCCGTGATCACCATGGGTTGTTCCTTGTGGGAGCAGCTCATTTTTTGCTCATTGTAGCTCCTCTAGAATTGGCAGAGTTATTGGTTTGTAGAAGGGCTCTTGAGTTTGCGCGGGAACTGGGACTCCGTCGAGTGGTTTTAGATATGGACTATTTGTCGGTTTGTTAGAAACTCCAAGACAAAAGCCTGGATCGCTCGGTCTATGGTCCTGTGGTAGAAGAGATCAAGCAGAACTTGTTACAGTTGCAAGAGCACAAGGTGGTGTGGGTCAAGCGGGCAGCTAATGAAGCTGCTCACCCGTTTGCTAAAGCTATCTACCAGTTGAAGTTAATTTCTTCTTGGTTAAATGTTCCTCGTCTTTTGCTTTATGGTCTTTATAAGCAGATTATACTAGAGTTGAACAATTGGGTTGAATGTAGCTAAGGTTTTCTCAAAAAAAAAAATCAAGGATGAGTGATCATATTCTTCACCTAATACTATAGCTAACTTTCTATAGGGCCAAATGATTTATCTAACGTGTTGGGATTGGCGATCTTGGGAGCAGCAAGATCTTAAATGCCCCTGAACAGCGGGACAGTGGGTTCTTCTACCTATAGGAGCATTAAGCTACATGAGCATCTTGGAAGTTGTGGCCTAGCTAGTGACATGACGCCACACTAGGGAACAATGCATTGCATTTGCATGATAAGGATGACCAGGATATTTCTTTTTTAAAAAAAAGATGAGAGAGATGATGAAGCAAAGATCACAGACACATCCAAGAGACAAGTATACCAATGCATCAAGAAACTGCAGCATGTGGAAGCAGTTGATATGATCACAGTGATGCATACCTTGTGTTGCTGGTGCTGCTGCTGCGACATTTGATCAAACTGGCTTGCCATGTTTACTACTGCTCCCTGCTGATCTGATGAGGCCTTGTGGTTGCTATTGTTCTTGCTGCTGCTCTCCGAGTCTGTGCTGTCTGCTGTCACATTTGAACCCTCCTACATGCCAAAGCAAAAGCAAGAGCTCAGTACACATCTGCAAGCCTGTGTAACTTTATGCACGCATAGCTTTTTCTAAACTTCTTACTACTAGCTATAGATGTACAAATACAAACCTGTAGACTTGTAGCTAGTCCATACCTTGGGGGTGTGAAGAGACCTCATAGGCCAAGATGGGAAGATGTCCAGTGTAGGAGGCGGCCTAGCTGTAGCTGTAGAAGCAGCCGAAGTGGGGAAGGCTGCAAGAAGACATCATAGGAGAGGAGGAGATCAAGAAATGCATCCGCAATATCATAGGTGAAAGGCTAAAGGCTGCACTGGGATCACAAGGCAGGGAAGTGGGGCCAATGTGGCAGTGAAAGTGATTGGAATTTATTCCCTTTGAGCTGTGCTTGCAGAGAGCCACAGAATTGGTACCTATGGTGGTACTTGTACTATTATGGAGACTTCTTGCACTCTAGAGTGAGAGAAAGAGAGAGAGAGAGGGAGAAAAAGAGGAGTCACAAGGTAGTCACACCACACAGAAGCAGCACAACTGCCACTTCTGCTGCTGTTGCATGGTTACTTTTGACTACGATGCCCTAGCCTCTTGGTAAAGTGCCTCGCAAAGTTGTAAGTTTTTGGTCTTCGCCACACACCGGGGGTGGAGGGGATCGAGATGTGCGTACGCGTGGTTTCTCCATGATGAGCAGAGGTTGCAGTTTGTTGAGTCCTCCTGAGGCTGAGAGTGGCAACCTGATGCATGAGAGCCTCCTCTAGTTCTCCAAAGTAGGTTGCTCCTCCTTCCTCGCTGCCAGGCACGCAAAAGGTCGATTAATACCCATTATCATGAGGGCAACAATACTGGGTTACTGACTGTTTGGGCAAAATGATCTGCATAAATATTCTTATCTACCTACGAAAATCTGCAGCAAGCATGAAGAACAGTAATAAACAAAAAAGCCACCAATATCACAAAATAAGGAATAGAAAGAGAAATGAGGATTAATCAAGTTTGACTGGATTTGAAAAGAAGCTTATGGTGCAGCTCATGTTTCTTGCTGTCCTTGCATAAATTATTATCACCAAAAGGGGGAAGCTGGAAAAAAAAATGAAATAATCACACACACACACACACACACACACACACACACACACACACACACACACACACACACACACACACAGAGCCTTACAAGATGTTTCCAGAAGGCATGGAGTTGACCATGGTGCCATGAAAGCCATAGCCAAGAACATGAGGTTTCTGCCTTGCATGTCCCGAACTACTACTAGTCTCTCCCATCCTATGAGGCACAACCACAATATGATCCCGGTATCTCTGAACCAGAAGCTCAAATTCTTCTACCTCTAGAGGGAACTAGCAACCTTGCTTCTGCACTCAGGACAAAAAACATCACATGATCACTACTACATACACCTATCTCAGCAAACACAAGTGAAGAAGATGGGATCAAAGAACATACCAAGATCTTGGTTTATACCACAAGCGAGAGCACAAATGAGAACGGAGTAGGTATCAGAAGTTCAGAACAGTACTGCGGAGAGGGAAACCAGTGGAGGCCAAGCGGGCTTGAGCTTGGCCGTTTCTGGGCACAGGAATCCCTGACTGCAATCTTATCACATTGGAACTGACTGCTCTCTTTGATTGGCTCCAACAAGTCTAATTTCTTTATTTCATGTTAACCCTTCTTTTCTTCCAAGGCCGAAAGGTAGACCCGTAGATGGCTGGATATGGTTGAAGTACTTTTCAATTGTTATGAGCAGTAGAAAAAATAACAATTTCACACATGTGAGAACACAATGCTATGGGCTATTGAAAAATAATTGTTCTTGGAGCAACTGTTTTTTCTACTCAATAGTTCAAGACCATCTCTCCCATTTAGACTTTGACCATGTGTACGATCTGAATCTGATTCAATATATAGATCTTCGATTTAAGACCGCGTACATATTATTAGTTGATTTCTATAGAGTAAGTTTATTATACAAACTTAACTCATAGGATAACATAGACATTATAGTACTACACAAACATTGTGAATCTTCGATGAACCATATACTAACAATTCATGCACGTTTTGTAAAAGAAAAAACTATATATATATAATATGTTGCTAATTTAAAATAGTTAGAAATTCTAAGATAAAATGACGGAACTAACAAAAAGCATTGCCTTGAGGTAAAACTACAACAAACAAATCTACTTAAGGAAATCTTATATCCATAAGTACCATTTAATTTGATGTATATATTCTCCAATATTCAATGTACAATTATGCAGTCAGTACGTATACTAAGCAAGAAACCAACTGGACAGGACACACATTTTATGTAACACCCTGGCCGTTCTCTGAACCTAGAATGCTGCTACTATTCTATAATATTATCATTTACAACCGTTGCTGAAAGATTTTAGCAACAACTACTCTATTTACATCTTAACAGTGTGATAAATAACATAGTATTTTAGTACTAGTTACCTAAGCAAGTCATTAAAGTCTAAATACATTAACTGAAGGTGATGTGTGAATTACTACTTGTACGTGAATATATATATATATATATATATATATATATATATATATATATATATATATATATATATATATATATATATATATATCGTCTTGAATGTTTACCTAAAAACAAACATCAAATAAATAAGTGTGAGTCCAAAAACTTAGCAAGTTAGCAAGCACACAATAGAAACTATAAACACAAACTTTAGCATAAGCATTAACCAAGCCATGTCATTTCCCACATGTTTTAACATAATCATAAACATGTCGTTCTCCACATATCCCATCAGGATCATATCATCATTCTCATGCCTCATCATTATCATTTTCCTTAGTGCAATGCAAACTACTCTATATGCTCATTTACTCATCACATTGCATATGCCGGTATAGCCTGAGTGAACACCTGTCGATGTTCACCCTATCATGGGCCCTTCCTCGTCGGCACGAGGATCTCGCTACTCCCATTGAGGCTTATCAAAGTAGGTCTTATAGATCCACCTATGGTGGATCTCTTTTTCATCATATAAGTGCACATGATGCAAATGCACATGTCCATTGTTATAAACATACTTCATCATTATCTTCATTAGCAGGTAAGCATCGTTGTTTGCCCTGCTTCATCATCATTGTCATCATCAACTAAGCAGCATTATATAATATAAATATCGTATATTCTGTAACAATTACTGTCTATCGCTCTACCATGCACTTGCCTGCTTAATTTTGAGGACGATGTGTGGATGGCACTGAGCCAGACCCTCCACCTGTACAAGTGTCATATAGTCTTAATACATTGTAGCAATTCATGCACTTAAATAAATGGCATTGATACTACGCGCAGAACGCAACGCAGGCATAAAAACACTCAGGGTTAAGGATTTGTCGCGCACGTCAAACCCCTTTTCTTCCCCTTTTTTCTTTTCTTTCCCTCTCTTTTTCCCCTCAGCCGAACCGTCGGTCTTTTTCTTTCCTTTTCTCTCTCTCTCTCTCTCTTCTTTTCTTTTCTTCCCACTATTCTTTTTCTTCCCTCACCCGATCTCTTCTCTCTCCCTCCCTCCCTCCCTCTCTCTCTTTTCTTTTCTCCCGGCCATATCATTATCCTTTCCTTCCCATTTCCCCTCTACTTCTCTTACTACTCTTCCCTCCACTCGATCCAGATCCACGATGCCCTTGCTCCCTTGCGTGAGGGACGCTGGCTGTCGCGCTGTGTGCCTGGACTCTAGCCACCCTGGACTCCCTGGGCCTCTGCCCGGGTTGCCTTGGCTCTAGACAGTCTGGGAACCTCGATGAGCGATATTCTATTCGACATTCTAAAGCCGAAGGGTTCTAACAGCAAAATCTTTTATTCTCCCTTGGATTGCTTCACATTCTTTGCTTTTCGTCCCTTCTTATTTCTACTGGCATTACATTCTACCCCCCTTAACAAAATTCGACCTTGAATTCTGATGCTCAACAATCCACATGGAAGAACAAACAAAATGAACTTGTACAGGAAATAACTCTAATTCGTACCCGTAAAGAACAATTCCAGGTACTTCTCGCACATGTAAGACACCAATTCCCAAGTCGCTTCTCGCTAGGACTGATGCGTCTAAAGCACTTGTTGGACCGAAATGACGACAGAGCGGGGGGGGGGGGGGGGGGGTGAATGTCGACTTCAAAAACTTACCCCCAAAATGAACCACGAAAGAAACTCCTCTTCAATAACTATGAGAGCTATGAAGCTGAGTTCAAAAGATCACTGGAACCCTATACTAAACAGAGAGGAAAGCAAGGAAAAACAACTGAGGCACATCATCCAGCCAAACAGAATAAAAAACAAGAGAAACAGCACCCAGACCAAACAGGGCCGGTCAGACCGCTCTATAAAGGCCGGTCAGACCGGCTCTATACGGCCGGTCAGACCGCTCTGTAGCCTCCGGTCAGACCGGCTACCAGGACCCGGTCAGACCGCCTCTCGAAAATTTGAACAGCAGAGGCAGTTTTTCAGACTGAAAACTGAGACCTTCCCTCAACTGTGAAATTTGAGACTTCCTCTTGAGCTGCTCAGCCCAAACCAGCAAGGAAATATCCAAAATAGCCAAAGGAACCTAGAGAAACAAAAAGACCCATTTCTAGAGCAAGAATTTAGGGTTTGGGGCAAAAACCCAAAAGTGCAGAAAGGTGCACAAGAACTCAAATTGCTCAATGGTCTTAAGTCCTTTGCTCATGAGATTTTGCAGATAAGTCAACAATAACTAAGGGACTTCTCAGACCAAAAATCAGACCATCTCCTGAAGGGAAACAAGAAAACACCTCAAACCCTAGAAATAAAATGAAGAACAGAGAAGGCTGAGAAAAGAAAATTCTTGATTCATGCACTTTGCTCTAGGGAGAAACAATCAAATGATCTTGAGACCTACTCCCATCACAGAGCAACCCATTTTGGGCCTTCCCAGCAAGAAACAACTCAAGTCTCAAAAAGTCAAGAAATCAACAGAGAGGGCAACGAAGAAAAGAAATAGAGATGGGGTTGAAGAACTCAATAAACCTCAAATAAAACCATCTTGGATTGATAATGAGGTGGAGAGATACATGATTGCATAGAGTATCAACTCACACCATCCCTACAATCCCATACATGCTTGGAATGATCAAGAACTCTACATGCTTCCAAGAACAGAGCTCTCACATAGGAGACATCGAAGGAGACACATACAACAGAACCTCTATCTCTCCCAACCACTAAAGCCTAAAGCCAAAACAACCCTCTAAAGCTCATTTTGACTAAAGCAAGCCCTACCAACCTCTCAAACCCTAGAATCCATAGGAATACATGCAGCCACTCACTCCTATTTATAGCCCTTGGCTAACGGGTCTCCAACCCGTTACGCCTGCTAAATCCAACGGAACCCGCTCCCGCTTGTGTAGCCTCGCGAAATTACCAATTCGCCCCTCCTGCACCTTCCGGGAAGCTTCCGCGTCTCTTGTTGTCCAAGCGTCGCAACCACCTCGAGTCTCCACCGTCTTCGACACATCCCGACCGTTCTGACCTCAGCGCCACCTGCGCCTAGTCCGGCCACCTCATGTCTCGCTATGACTCCGCCTCGATGTCCTGCAGCCATCACAAACAAGAAACACATCAAATAGCACCATTCGATACATGAAAGCATAATAGCATCAACAAATCATACTTACGCATGAAGAAGCCCAAACCTGTCGAATCATCAGAATATGTATCCTAACCACTTTGATCAGGTTTGACCAAGTCCGATGTTGCACCATGCAACGACATGGTCCGACCACACAAACCAAACTCGACTTTCCTAAACCGATGTCAATTACTCATCACACACTTGGGGTCACAACCACATGGTCTCTCAGCACTTTGACATACCTTATCGTTCTATGCCTGAACACCTTCTCTGATTCATCCATAATCCGAACTGGACAGGACTTGAAGGTGAGGTCTTACTTAATAGACAATGGTTCCAACTCAATCTCATGCACTGGATCATGCAAGTACTTTCTTAACATAAAAACATGGAGCATATTATACACTCCTCGTATGGACTCAAGAAGGTCCAACCGATATGCCAGCTTTCCAATTCATGCCAAAAATAAAAAATACCCCAATGTACCTCGGGCTAAACTTCCCTTTGGTACCAAATTGCATGATGCCTTTAATTGGAGACACTCTCAAGAGCGCCTGATCACCCCACTGTAAATTCTAATTCCTGCCTCCTAACATCTGCATAGCTTTTCTGCCTACTCTGGACAGCTAGCAGATTCTGTCTAATTTTCACCCCTCGTTGCACTGTTTGCTGGACCCAATCCAGACCCAAAACTGCTTTCTCTCCCACAGCATCCCAACAAAGTGGCGATCTACACTTCTGCCCATACAGAATCTCAAATGGTGCTGCCCAAATACTAGAGTGGTAGCTGTTATTGTAGGCAAACTTCACGAATGTCAATTGATCCTCCCAGCTATCTTTCGACGACATAACACAGAATCTTAGCATGTCCTCTAGTGTTTGAATGGTGCATTCAGACTGCCCATTTGTCTGTGGATGGAAAGCGGTACTAAATTGGAGTTTCATGCTCAGAGTGCTCTACAAACTCTCACAAAACTTAGAGACAAACTTGGCATCTCTGTCTGAAATTATCGTCTTAGGCATGCCATGCAACCTCACAATTTCACACAAATAGATGGGTGCCAAATCACTTACCGAATTTGTCGTACGAATATGGATGAAGTGCATAGACTTACTAAATCTATCCACCACTACCCAAATCACATCCTTACCTCGTTGGGTATGAGATAAGTCAACTATGAAATCTATGGTAATATCATCCCATGGCCACTAAGGAACATCCTAAGGTTACAATAGCCCAGCAGGACATTTATGCCCAGCTTTCACTTGCTAGCAAACCCCGCAAGATGCCACACTACTACAAAACAAGCTATACTAGACGTCTCATCACAGACGGTTCATGTGGAGCTATCTGTGCTTTGATTATTACAGACGGTTCATGGATAAAACCGTCTCTGAAACTATCACAGACGGTTAGCTTTAAAAGCCGTCTGAGATATACGCATTATCACAGACGGTTTTTAATTAGAACCGTCTATGAAACTGTCACAGACGATTCGTATAAAGAACCGTCTCTGATATATGCATTATCACAGACGGTTCGTATAACAAACTGTCTCTGATAATGACACATCACTGATCTGTGGCGTATCTCCCAGGATTTCGATCTCATCCGTCTATTCTCTCCACATCGAATGGTAGACACTGGTTCTTCCCACCGCTCAGCCCTTATTAATTACTCCCCATCTACCTTCCACTGGCAGTCATGCGTGAGTTCATATAGCTTCCTGCATCCTCCCCTCGACGACGCCATCTACCTTCCACCATGAACTAGTGCCTCTGTTGTGACACCACGGTAGACTGCACAACACACTCTTGTCGTAAGTGTCGTAAGAGTGTCTTCTGCAGTCTCACTGTCATGCCACAAAGGTGGTGCTACCACCATCCGCTGCATTTAGCTTGTTCCTTGACGACACCGACTACTTCCGTGAGCTAGCGCCTCTGTTGTGACACCACGGTTGATTACACAACACACTCTTGTCGTAAGTGTCATAAGAGTGTCTTGTGTAGTCCCACTGTCGTGCCACAAAGGTGGCGCTACCACCGCCTCTCCATTATCGGTGATATCCGATCGCCATTCGATGCATCCAGCTTGTTCCTCGACGACGCCGACTACTGCCGTGAGCCAGCGCTTCCGTTGTGACACTACGGTCGACTGCATAGCACACTCTTGTCGTAAGTGTTGTAAGAGTGTCTTATTCAGTCTCACCGTCGTGCCACAAAGGTGGTGCTACCGCCACCTCTCCATTGCCGGTGATATCCGGCAGTCATCCAATGCATCCAGCTTCTACTGTCTGCTAGGATCTCTGCTTCTTATATATTCTTGTCGTGTTAAAGAGTTGGGTTCGTTATCTTGTTATGTTGTAATGGAATGTATTGTTGCATTTGCCACTGTATTTGCTTGTTTACAAAGGGCATATGTAACATCATTTCTTAAGGCTAGCCAAAAAATAGAGAAAATTTTAGGTATACAATGAATTATCACAGACAGTTTTGTCGTATAAACCGTCTATGAAGGACTATCACAGATGGTTCTATATACCAACCGTCTTTGATACTCGCCAATCACAGACGGTTGGTAACTAGAACCATTTGTGATGTGTGAGTATCATAGACAGTTTTTGGTTCGAGCCGTCTGTAATAGTTTTCTTCACAGACGGTTCTAGTTACAAACCGTTTGTATTGTCTTTATCACAGACGGTTCACAAACCGTCTGTGATAACTTCCGATTATCACTGACACATAAATACAGGCGATTCAGAAAATCGTCTTTGATGACTGTTCTGAACCGTCTATGATGACCCATTTTGTAGTAGTGCCATATACCGAGCTATATCCACCTTCATTCTGTTCCACCAGAAGCTCTTTTTCAAATCTTGATACATCTTGGTCTCATCAGGATGTACCGTATATAAGGTACGATGAGGCTCTCTCAAAATATCATCCTTGACTTAAGCCTTTTGTGGCACGCAAAGGCAGCCCCTAAACTGCAATGTGCCCGACTCATTAAGGCTGAAATCTTCCTTTTTCCATCATCGAGGCATTTTCTCACTTGTTGAAGCAATTGATCATGTTGTTGTGCTTCTCTCGCTTTGGAATTGCTGATTCCAGCAACAGCTACATCTCAGCCTGTGCAACATAAGAATAGAAAATTTCCATCTGATCGAAGTCAGTAATAAGACAACCTAGAGTGGAGGGTGTCGTCTTGCGACTAAAAGCATTAGTGACCACATTCGTCTTGGCCGGATGATACTAGATTGTGAGATCATAGTTCTTGATTAGTTCCAGCCACCTTCTTTGCCTCAAATTCAACTCATTCTGTGTAAAGATGTACTTGAGACTCTTGTGGTCAATGAAAATATCACATAACTCTCCATACAATTGATTACCTCCAAATCGTTAGAGTAAAAACCACTGTGGCTAGCTCTAAATCGTGAGTAGGGTAATTTTGCTCATGTTTCTTTAACTGTCATGAGGCATACATAATCATCTTGCTGTCCTGCAAGAGCACGTAACCTAGACCCACTCGACAAGCATCTGAATAGACCGTGAAACACTTTCTTGGCTCGGGAAGCATGAGAACAGGAGTAGTTACTAAATTCTCTTTCAAAGTACTGAAATTGCGCTCATATTTATCGGTCCATTGGAATTTCACGTCTTTCCATGTGAGATGAGATATTGGCTTAGCAATAACATAGAAGTCTTTCATGAGACGCCGGTAATAACTAGCTAAGCCAAGAAAAACTTCTCCCTTCTTTAACAGTAGATGGCCTATTTTGGTCCACGATAGTAGAAATCTTGCCTGAATCTATTGAAATATCTTCTTGGTTAATCACATGACCCAAGAAGCCTACTTCAGAAATCTGAAACTCGCACTTCTTTAACTTGGCAAAGAATTGATTCTTCCTCAGAGTCTCAAGCACGAGCCTCAAATGCTACTTATGCTTTTCCTCCATCTTGGAATAAATAAGGATATCATTGATGAGCACAACTACAAAGTCATCAAGATATTTATGCAACATATTGTTCATTGTCTCCATGAAGATAGCAGGGGCATTTGTTAGTCCAAAGGACATAACTTTATACTTATAGTGCTCATACCTCGTGGAGAAAACTGTCTTTTCAATGTCTTGCTTGTCTTGCTCCTGCACACGAATCTGATTATACCCAGATTGTAGATCAATTTTGAAGAACACTTTGGCTCCCTTCAATTGATCAAACAAGTCCTTGATATGAGGCAAAGGGTATTTATTCTTGATGGCCACATGCTTAAGAGCACGATAATCTATGCACATGCTCCAACTCTCATCTTTTTTCTAGGTAAATAGGACAGGGGCTCCCCAAGGTGACACACTACGATGAATTAACCCCTTGGACATTAATTCATCCAATTTCTTCTTCAATTCCTCTTGGAAAGGTCACGCCAAAATGGTACGGTGACAAAGAAATAGGTCGTGTGCCAAGGAACAAGATCAATCCTAAACTCCACATCATTTTTGGGTGGTATTTTCGAAAGCTCTTCGGGAATACATTAGGATACTCACACACCACTGGAATATCCTCAATGCACAAAGGCACACTAGACTTTTTGCAAGTGCTAGAAGAAACCTAGACTTCATCATCATCGGCTAGGGAACAGGCTTGCCAACATAAAGAGAGAACACGGTGGTGCATTCTCCTGAAAGATTATCTCCTCCCCTGAAGGAGCTTGCAAAGTGATCATCCTCCAGAAGCAGAAAATCATAGCCTAGTAGTAGTGCAACCAGTCCATACCAAGGATAACATCAAAAAGGCTCCATCGAATAACCATGAGGTTGGCAATAAAATCCTACACAATCAGGACACATCGTGGAGCTAGCAATGATACCCCCCATGAAATAGATTATAACCGACTGAACACTTAACTTTGCCTTTCTAGCGAACTCGTGGGACACAAAAGAATATATAGCATTGGAGTTAAAAAGAATAAGGGCTTCATAGGAATCCACTAATAGGATACCTGTCACCACGTTCGGTCTACTCGCAGACTCAATGACAGGCAATGTGTAGACTCCGGGTGGCGCCAAACAGCAAGAGCCTTGACACTCTACTATAGCGGCATCAGAAACGAAGGCAGCGCATCGTGCTGAAATGGGGTCATCGGTGCAGGATGCTAGTAATACCCGATGGGTGGCGCCTAGGAAAGGGGAGGCTATAGCACAGTAGCAGCCGCCAACATTTGGACTGACCCTCGAGGTGAAGCATTTGATGAAGACATAGATATTGGCTCTCACTTGATGATACTTGAGGGATTCTGATGACAAACCCGCTCCATATGGCCCGACCATCCACATTATCGATATTCCCCTGTCTAAGAACATTCAGTAGCACAGTACCCACCACCCCACTTTGAAACAAATCATGCTCTACCCTGGGATAGGATGATAGTCTGGGGTCACCAATGAAGAATAAGACACTAAATAAGACGGCCTTGAAGACTTGGACTTGGATGACTGCAGGGGACACTGGCTCCACTTGGCCTTCGGAGTGGGCCGCTGAGATGACCCACCCCCTTCACTGAAACTCTTCTTCTACTCACCACTAGAAGCACTCGGACCACCAGAGGGTTGCAACCCTTTAGTGAGCGGCATCTCCATCTCCATCCCTCTGGTCTGTTCTATCACGGACCTAAAGTCACATGGAGCGGTAGCTCTCATAACATGCAGGGACTCAGAATTGAGCCCTCAGTGGAACCTTTTGGCCTTCTCAAGATCATTGCTCGTGACCAACGGTTTGAAATGGATCTGGTTGTTAAACCCCACCTCATACTCAGTTACGGTCATCTTTCCCTGCATGAAGGTCGACAGGGCGGCCTCCATAATCTCCACAAAATAATCCGGGTAATACTTTGCCTTCTCACCAGATATCCGCCTAACCCTTCAACCAGAAAGCCACATAACGAGCCCTCAATTATGAACTCATCTATAGGGCTTCAAATTGCCTTCTGAGAGACCATGTGGTCGTGATCCCATGAGTGTGATGTGTAATTGACAAGGGTTTAGGTCAGTCGAGTTTGGTTTGGGTGGTTTGGACCATGTCGTTGCCTGGTGCAACGGGCTCGGTCGGTCTGGTCAAACCTGGTCATTTGGGCTTAGGATGTATATTCTAATGTTTTGACATGTTTGGACTTCATCTGTGGTAAGTGTGATGGTATTTACGCTTTCATGTGTCGAGCGGTGCTATTTGACGTGTTTCTTGTCTGTGTGACTGCAGGACGTCGAGTTGGAGTCGTGGCGAGACACGGTGGACCGGACTAGGCGCAGGTGGCGCTGAGGTCAGAATGGTCGGGATGTGTTGAAGACGACGTGGACTCAAGGTGGTTGCGAGGCGTGCGAGGCAAGGAGCGCGGAAGCTTCCCGGAAGGTGCAGGAGGGGCGAATAGGGAAATTCGCAAGGCTGCACAAGCGGGAGCGGGCTCCGTTGGACGTAGCGGGCGTAACGGGGCGGAGACCCGTTAGCCAAGCGCTATAAAAGGAGAGGAGGGGCTGCATGCCCTCTTTGAGCACTTGTGAGGGAATTAGGGTTTCCTTTAGTCAAAATAGGCTTTAGTGGTTGTTTTGGCTTTAGGCTTTAGTAGTTGAGAGTGGGTGGAGAGGCAGAGGTGTGCTCCCTGTTGTCTCTACGATGGTTTCTAGGTGAGGTTGTGTGTTGTGTTCTTCCTTCTCAAGCATGTATGGTTGAGGGATTGAGAGGGAGTGGTTGAGGATTGAGTGGAGACTCATATAATCATTCCTCGTTCTAATGTACATGCGTATCGGGATTCCTCTGTATCCATCTTTGGTCATGAATGAAATCTGAAGTTTGGTTTATCTGTTCGTAGCCTCTGTTCTTCCTTTTTCCTATTTGCAAGATTTCTTGTCTTTTTGATTCTTGAGTTCTTTGTTGCTGGGGAGTGCCAAAATGGATTGCTATGACATGGGTGATGCTCAAAAGTCTTTCTGTAGGCTTTCTGTAGGCTTTCTGTTGAGCTCCCGGGTGCCTTACGAGCGATCCGCAGTGACAATGGCACGGAGTTCAAGAATTCCTACTTCGAGAGTTTCTGTGGTGAGACAGGTGTAGAGCACCAGTTCTTTTCTCCGCACGTCCCTCAACAAAATGGCGTTGTGGAGAGGAAGAACCGTACCTTGGTCGAGATGGCCAGGACGATGCTTGATGAATACTCTACACCGCGGAAGTTTTGGGCTGAGGCTATAGCCACCGCGTGCCATGTCTCAAATCGAGTCTTTCTTAGGGCACACTTGTACCGCACTTCTTATGAGTTGAGATACGGGCGAAAGCCCAGCGTCTCTCATTTTCGTGTGTTTGGTTGCAAGTGCTTTATTTTGAAGTCCGGGAACCTAGACAAGTTCGAGTCACGTTCTTGTGATGGTATCTTTCTAGGTTACTCGCCTTCTTCGCGGGCTTATCGGGTTTGGAACTGCGAATCTAGTAAAATGGTAGAGACCTGTGAGGTGACCTTCGACGAGGCCAGTCCGGGGACTAGGCCCGATATCTCAGGTTCTTTAGAGCAGTCCGAGACCATCTTTGTGGATGATGAGGACGATGGAGACGATGATTGTTTACCTGATCCAGCTCCTCATCCTCCCCTTGAGATGCCTTCTTCCACGGCACCTCGAGGTGATCAGCCTTTGCCTACTGCTTCCTCCGGAGCTAGTGGCTCTGTTCCTACCTCGTCTGCACACGAGGTAGAGGCCACGTCTTCATCTCATCCAGGACCTCCCCGACATATCCAGAAAAGGCATCCTTCTGAGCAGATGATTGGAGACTTGTTCGAGCGTGTTACCCGCTCAAAATCTGGCTTATCTCAATTCTGTCTCCATTCTGCTTTCATTGCCTCATTTGAGCCCAAGGATGTTTCTCATGCTCTTTCCGATGAGTCTTGGGTCAATGCCATGCATGAGGAGTTAGAGAATTTCGAGAGAAACAAGGTCTGGTTGCTTGTCGAGCCCCCGCGAGGTCACAATATTATTGGGACTAAGTGGGTGTTCAAGAACAAGCAGAGCGAGGATGGAGTGGTTATTCGAAATAAGGCTAGACTGGTAGCTCAGGGGTTTTCCCAGGTTGAGGGTCTAGACTTTGAGGAGACCTTTGCCCCTGTAGCTCGACTTGAGGCCATTAGAATCCTGCTTGCCTTTGCAGCTTCTAAGGGTTTCAAGCTCTACCAGATGGACGTCAAGAGTGCCTTCCTTAATGGAGTCATTGAGGAAGAAGTTTACGTCAGACAGCCTCCAGGTTTCGAGAACCCCAAATACCCACACCATGTCTTCAAGCTTTCCAAAGCGTTGTATGGACTTAAGCAGGCCCCCAGAGCTTGGTATGAGAGGCTTAAGTCCTACTTGTTAAGTCATGGGTTTGAAATGGGTAGAGTAGACAAGACCTTGTTCATCCGCCGTCATGGAAATGACCTTCTACTCGTCCAGATCTATGTCGATGACATCATCTTTGGCGGCTCTTCCCGTACTCTGGTTTCACAGTTCTCGGATGTCATGAGCACCGAGTTTGAGATGAGTATGATGGGCGAGTTGACCTTTTTCCTTGGCTTCCAAATCAAGCAGACTCGGGAGGGTACATTTCTTCATCAGGGGAAATACACTCGTGACCTCCTGAGACGCTTCGACATGAGTGATGGTAAGCCTGTGTCGACTCCCATGGCTTCTACAGCCTATCTTGACCCAGATGAGGATGGCGAGCCAGTTGATCAAAAGGAGTATCGCAGCATGATTGGCTCCCTCTTGTACCTCACTGCCTCGAGACCAGACATACATTTTTCTGTGTGTCTGTGCGCTCGTTTTCAGGCTTCTCCTCGCGTTTCTCACCGCCAGGCAGTGAAGCGCATCTTTCGGTACCTGCGAGCTACCATTGACTATGGTATCTGGTACTCTTCATCATCCTGTCTTTCCTTGAGAGCTTTCTCGGATCCAGACTTCGCTGGCTGTAGGATAGATAGGAAGAGCACTTTTGGCACCTGCCAATTTATTGGCACTTCTCTTGTTTCCTGGTCTTCAAGGAAGCAATCCGGTGTTGCACAGTCCACCGCAGAGGCCGAGTACGTAGCTGCCGCCAGTTGCTGCAGCCAGGTGCTTTGGATGGCTTCGACCCTGCGAGACTTTGGGTTAGTTATCGACAGTGTTCCACTCTTTTGTGATAACACTTCTGCGATTAACATTGCTAAGAACCCAGTGCAGCACTCCCGGACCAAGCACATTGACATTCGCTTCCATTTCCTTAGAGACCATGTAGAGAAGGGCGATATAGTGCTCCAGTTTGTGGAGAGTGACCACCAGTTGGCTGACATCTTCACCAAGCCATTGGATAGTTCGAGGTTTTCAGCTCTGCGGGGAGAGCTTGGGGTGGTTTGTCCTTATGGACTGTAGTGAGGGGGAGCTTTGGGCTTTACTGCTTTACTATATTAATTATGCTCTTACTCCTTGTTGTTGCATTGCATTTTGGGTGCATTGGGATTAGTTCTCCTAGTATAGATTAGAGTGCTTCTCTTGTCTAGTTGCTTAGACTTCTGCTCTTATCTTGTGCTTCCAGGTTGCTTCTTATTAGCTGTTTCTTATCTCACTAGATTGAGCTCACTCACTTCTTGTAGGTTCTAGCGAGGGTCGGGCCACCCTCGGGTAGACAGGGTACGTGTTTGCTCTCTAGCGTGTGTTTTACGGTCAGCTAATAGTCCTGGAGTCATATGGGGTAGATGAGAGTCAGTCTGAGCCATAGTTGTCTCAATATCTTATCTATGCTTTAAGGACTACCCGTTTGGATTTTCTTTGCCAGCTTCTCGAATTTATTGATTTGGTTCAGGGGGAGTTCATTTGGGAGCTTCTGGAGCTTAATATTGACTTAACTCAACTAGAACTAAAAGTTGCATCTCATGTTGAGGGGGAGCTGGACTTTCTTGCATCTTCAGCATTCTAGCATTATAATCAATCTGCATTGAGCCTTGATTATTATCCTGTTATGACATGCTTCAATGCTTTACACCTTGCCATGTCTTGTGCTTAGCTTGCTAGATTTATCATGACTTCATATGTGTAGACTAGCTTTCTGCCATGATAAGTTAATTAAAATTGCTCAACTTAAATTAAAACTTGTCATGTTAGCACTCGAGATTAGTCTTGCTTGAGCTATCCCTTTATGATTCATGCCATGTCAAATAGGTTGAGTAGGGCGTTGAATCTATATTGAGCCTTAGCTTGAGCTGTTTTAGTCTCTTGATGATGCATGAGTTAGTACAATGTGTTAAAAAGCAAAAAGATCTCTTTTGTGCGAAAAAACTGATCTCACCAATTCCTCCCTATGAGACGGCTTGCCATTGCACTTGGCATGAACTTAGGGGAAGTTTTGGATGACCTAGACTATCTTCTTAAGCTGCTTGCTTGGAGTAGTCGCATAAGGCTTGAGGTCTAGCACATAAAACAAAAAAACTGGTTGTCAACAACCTTGAGTTTCAAAAGAAAATATATCGTTTATGCTCAATTTGCTAAGTTTCAAAAAGGATCAAGCACTTAATCAATGTTTCAATCTTGAGCATAGCACTCTATTTGGTCGCAATAGTAGCTTCCTTGTTCCGCTTAGCTTATTGACATGGCCTGCATCATCCTTGGATATCTCTAGTTAGACTTTGCTCATTGATGACATGACTTACTCTCAAAATCCATTACATTTCAGATTGTCATCTATGTGCTCTAGCTGGCTTATATATATGTTGTCATGATCTAGATAGCGTTTTATTGAGTTATGGCTTGGTGCATTACTTTATAGTCATTATGGATAATTCTCATGGCTCTAAATGCTTAAATAAACAAACTTCAGCCATTTCATCCATTGACATGTCATATTCTCTCTTTTGCATCTTGATACGTTTATTGCCAAAAGGGGGAGAATAGAGAAGAAAAAGACTGTCAGGAACATTTTAGAGCTTTGGAGATCAATTTGCTCTTTTAGTTGTTGCTCTAGTGTTCCTTCTGTCGACATGGTCATTAGCTCCATTTCATTCTTTGGACCATGTTGATTTCTTCAAACTCAAACTCTTCTTAATGTTTTTCTGGGTTTGTCAATATACTCATCAAGGGGGAGATTGAGAGACCATGTGGTCGTGATCCCGTGAGTGTGATGAGTAATTGACAAGGGTTTAGGTCAGTCGAGTTTGGTTTGGGTGGTTTGGACCATGTCGTTGCCTGGTGCAACGAGCTCGGTCGGTCTGGTCAAACCTGGTCATTTGGGCTTAGGATGTATATTCTAATGTTTCGACAGGTTTGGACTTCATCTGTGGTAAGTGTGATGGTATTTACGCTTTCATGTGTCGAGCGGTGCTATTTGACGTGTTTCTTGTCTGTGTGACTGCAGGACGTCGAGTTGGAGTCGTGGCGAGACACGGTGGACCGGACTAGGCGCAGGTGGCGCTGAGGTCAGAATGGTCGGGATGTGTTGAAGACGACGTGGACTCAAGGTGGTTGCGAGGCGTGCGAGGCAAGGAGCGCGGAAGCTTCCCGGAAGGTGCAGGAGGGGCGAATAGGGAAATTCGCAAGGCTGCACAAGCGGGAGCGGGCTCCGTTGGACGTAGCGGGCGTAACGGGGCGGAGACCCGTTAGCCAAGCGCTATAAAAGGAGAGGAGGGGCTGCATGCCCTCTTTGAGCACTTGTGAGGGAATTAGGGTTTCCTTTAGTCAAAATAGGCTTTAGTGGTTGTTTTGGCTTTAGGCTTTAGTAGTTGAGAGTGGGTGGAGAGGCAGAGGTGTGCTCCCTGTTGTCTCTACGATGGTTTCTAGGTGAGGTTGTGTGTTGTGTTCTTCCTTCTCAAGCATGTATGGTTGAGGGATTGAGAGGGAGTGGTTGAGGATTGAGTGGAGACTCATATAATCATTCCTCGTTCTAATGTACATGCGTATCGGGATTCCTCTGTATCCATCTTTGGTCATGAATGAAATCTGAAGTTTGGTTTATCTGTTCGTAGCCTCTGTTCTTCCTTTTTCCTATTTGCAAGATTTCTTGTCTTTTTGATTCTTGAGTTCTTTGTTGCTGGGGAGTGCCAAAATGGATTGCTATGACATGGGTGATGCTCAAAAGTCATTTGACTAGCTAAGTCCAAGAGCAAATCAAGTTTGATTTCAGGATTTCATTTTTGGCCTCCCTCTGTTCATAAACTCAGTTTCTAGGGTTTTGGTTTTTTCCTTGTTTCCCTCTTTGAGATGGCCTGAATCTTTGTGTGTAGAGTCCAGTGGCTATTGCTAACATATCTGCAAAGTCTTATGGCCAAAGGATCAAAGAATTGTTGGGAATTTGGTTTTTGAGGAAGATCTCTGTAAGTTTCAGTTTTTGGGATTTCTAGGGTTTGATGCAAATTTCTGTTTTCCTCTTGGAGATAGCTTGAAATTTGGTTTGTAGCCTCCAGTGGGTATTGCTAATATACTCCCAAAATTTCATGTCCAAATGATCATTGATGGAGGAGTAATTTGGCTTTTGGTGGTACTCCCTGTAACTCTCCAGGTCTTGATGAAAATCTGAAATACTTGTGTGTTGGAAGTTTCCCTTGTTGATTAATGCCTCTGCAATATTTGGAATAGCTCCATGGTATTTTGGGCTGAAATCAGATTACATGTTTCCTGCAAATGCACTTTTTCTATTCTTCAGTCAAGAGCATTTCAGTCCTGTGTACAGATTTGAGCCATTTTCAGTAAGTTTCGGTGACAGCCATTGAGTATTCACTACAGTGAATAGGGGTCTCGGCTAGCAGTGAAATTTCACCTGTGCTCACATGACTTTGGTCCCTATTTGCAGCAGCAAGGAAACTTCTCAGTTGGCTGAAATTTCAGTGCTTGTCTCCTCTCTTTTTGGGGGTTTCGGCTGCAGCTTTCAATATCCCTTTTGACAGCTTTTTGGTTGTGTCTTCTGTGACTTTGGCAGCTAATTAGTCACTGGTTTCCAGCACATTTTCAGCAGCAAAGCAGCAGTTTGACCTGCATCTTTTTGGGCTCTTCTTTGCCTTTTAATTGCAGCAGCTCCCTTTGGTTTTAGTTGGCTTTTTATTTCTCTTTTGCTTAGTGAATTTCAGCAGGAGATGCACCTTCTTGGCCAGCTATATTATCTCTCTCAATTAGCTATCTACTGTGATCTTCCATGAATTTCTTCTTTAGCTTTTCTACAGTCAAGTTGGAATTAGATCTTCAGGGAGCATATATTATCTTTTTTCCATAGCTTTTTATAGCGATCGGAGAACTGAGTTTTCGTGAATACTTTTAGGGGTGATTTTTAAAGACGACATTCACCCCCCTCTGTTGCCATTTCGGTCCTACAATTGGTATCAGAGCCGGTTAGCTCTAATTCATAGATCTTAACCGGTCTCAAGAGCCATGGCGATGGACAAGTACTCCACCAAGCCGCCCGTTTTTGATGGCATCGATTACCCCTTCTGGAAGAGCCGAATGGACACATACATCCAGGCTCAGGGGTACGCCATCTGGCGGAAGGTGAAGGTGCGATATGTTGTTCCTGCCGATGAGAACATCAACGTGGCAAACATGTCCGATGTTGAGGCAAATGCGAAGGCAAGGAACATCATTATCCAGGGCTTGAGCAGAATCGAATTCGATCGCATCTCTCACTTGTCGTCCGCTTACGATATCTGGGTGACCCTCGACGCATACCATGAGGGCACCACCCAGATTAAGACGGTTCGACAGGACCAGTTCAAGCGTGAATACAACAAATTCGAGATGCTTGCTGGTGAGTCCCTGGACGAGTGCTTTTCGCGATTTCACAAAATCTTGAGCAACCTCCGAGCGGTCGGTCTCACATACCCCGACTCGGACAACGCTCGTCAGATGCTCGCGGCACTCGATCTGCGCGTGTGGGAGATGAAAGTGACCACCATCAAAGACACGACAGACCTCTCGACCTTGACTCTTGACGCGCTGTACTCGCGCCTCAAGACTCACGAGATTGACGTTGTCTCTCGTAGGTCGAAGTCACAGTCGATGACTTTGGTCACCGATCCCAGTTCAGCTTCTGGTCTCTCTTCTGAGTCTTCTTGCGGTTTCTCCCTTGCTGCTCTCTGTGACATAACTGATGATCAGTTAGAGCAGCTTGCGGATGATCAGCTGGCCCTCCTAGCCCGAAGGTTTTCCCATGCCTACAAGGGTAGGAGAGACAGAAAGAGAGGAGGACCAGTCATTTGCTTCGAGTGTGGTGGCCCCAACCACATCCAAGCAAACTGCCCCAAGCTTGGGAATGGTAAAGGTGACTACGGCGGTTCGGGCAAGAACGACTACACCGACAAGAACCGCAACACGAAGCTTTCAGCACCTGCTCCGGGAAAGAAGAAGTTCTGCAACTTCGGGAAGGCCAAGAAGCTCTTCCACCACGTCCTCACCGCCTTCGACGACCTCGACCTCAGCGAGGTGGAGGGATGGAGCGACGACGACGGGACGGGTGACCAAGAGCCCAAGGATGGCGGCGACGACTTCTCCGGCATGTGCTTCATGGCCCTCGAGGGCGAACTCAGCGACAGCGAGCTGTACTCCGAGTCGGACGAGGTATGTCCCACCTACGACCAGCTCAGTCATGCTTTTCTTAAGCTAGGAGGTTTTCATGCTAGAGCTAAGGCTAGGTGTGCTGAGTTAGAGAAGGAAATAGATAGACTTTCACTAGAGATTATTGCTCTTACATCTGCTCCCTCTAGTGATGATTGTGATACATGCTCTGCTTTGCTGGTTGATATGGAGAAATTAAGGACCTCGCATGATAGTTTGTCCTCTGAACTCGATATTGTTAAGGTGGAGAATGTTAGTCTGCTTGCTGAGCTTGAGATGAGTAGAGTAGCGTCTATTTCATCTACTGTTGTTGAGACTACTTCTTGCACCTCATGTGAGGATAAGGACAATGCTTTTAGAGGTCATTATACCATGCTCCTTGATCTGCCTGAATCATGTGAAAATTGCAATAATTTGAAGTTGAATCTAAAGAAGGCAGATCATAAAATTTCTGAGTTGTATGCTTGGTTGTGTGAGCCAGTTGCGTCATGCTCGAACTGTCCTAGATTAACTGCTGAACTTGAATCTGTTTCCAAACAGTTTCAAGAAATGATTGACCATAATAAGAAATTGGCTAATTATGCTTCTAAGGACCCTGTTAGCTCACCATGCAAAAATTGTGATAAACTAAAAATTGACTTGATTGCATTGGAAGAAAAGTGTGTGAAGCTAACTAAGGATTTACTAGAGAAGCCACAATCTTGTTGTGATGTGATTGCTGAGGAGGGGGAGAAGCCCCAGGGTAAGGTAGAGATGCCTAGCGACGTGAACCAACCGGCTAGCAGTAGGACTGTCCATTCAGAGTCGGCTGTGTGTGCACAAGCCATTCTTTCCTCTGCTGTTGGTTCTTCATCTGCTTCCTTACCTCCTGCTGTTCCCTCTTCTCCCTGCTCTTCTTGCACCTCTCTCTCTTTCGGGAGTGTCAGTATCTTATGAACACTCTCGAGAGATTTGTAGGAGGCAAGAAGAAGCTTAATCTTATTCTAGACCAATCTAAGATTTGTAAGTTCAATCAAGGTCTAGGATATGATTTCTATGAGGATATGAGGAAGCATCCTTCTGCTATTCTCAGACCCATAGTGGGAGGTGTGATCGAGGTCGAGCCCAGATCTGATGAGGTCAAATTCAAATCAGCGGGCTTTGTCCAAGGGATCTCTGACAGTAAGGTGATTCTACCTGTTGCTTCGGCCTCTCAGAAGGCGAAGCCTCTTCGTGCTACTTCCACCTCGCAGAAGGTGAAGTACCACTGCACCTTCTGTCAGAAGGATGGGCACTCGATCGAGAGATGCTTCAGGCGCGCCAGGATTGTGCGTAGAGACCGTGCAGAGACACTTAGGTGTATTCAGGGTCAGCCCCAGATCCTGAGTGCACCTAAGACTAGCACGAGGTCCAGGTTTGCTTCTGACAGGGTTGGGCAGCATCGAGGACTTGGTTTTTCTGAGTCTTCTGGTTTTCGTCCTCGTGCTGCTCCGGGTCGTGACTTCCGCCGTCCTGAGGGTACATCTCGCTTCCCCCGTCGAGACAGTTACCCACGGCGTGATCTGCGTGTTGCCGGTGTTCCGACTCGCTCTCCCGTAGCAGTCAGACCCCGCAACAGCTTCAGGTCTGCTCACAGACTTTCTGCTTCTTTGAGTCACGGAGAGCGTAGGGTAGATAGAGGTCAGTCGTGCTTGACTACTTCATCTGCTCCACGTGTTACTCAGTATTGGGTGCCAAAATCACTCTTGATTTACCCCAGTACTGAGACTTTACTCTCTATTTGACTCAGGTTCGCCGGGTAGGGAAGGAGAAGGTTTGGCTTGTAGACTCCGGTTGTTCTCGTCATATGACCGGAGACTCCCGTTGGTTCTCCTCCCTAGCCCGCGCTCCAGGTGATGAGACGATCACCTTCGGAGACGCTTCGTCTGGGCGCGTCATCGCCAAAGGTACTGTGCGCATTAATGCCTCTTTTATTCTAAAGGATGTTGCCTTGGTTAGTAAGCTGCAGTACAATTTGCTTTCAGTTTCTCAGCTTACCGATGATGACTTTGAGGTGAGCTTTAAGAAAAACAATTGCAAAATTCTTGATGCTTCGGGTAGTCTGGTTTGCGGGATTTCTCGTTTTGGGAGGATCTTTCGTGCTGATTTTTCTGAGTCTTCTGGTGATCCTCTCAGGTGTTTAGTTGCTTCTGAGTCCCGCGATCTTTCTTTCTGGCATAGGAGACTTGGTCACATTGGGTTTGACCATTTGACTCGAGTTAGCGGCCACGATCTCATTCGTGGTTTGCCGAAACTCAAGATGGTCAAAGATCTAGTCTGTGCTCAATGCCGGCACGGCAAGATGGTTGCCGCTTCTCACCCTCCGGTCACAGTTACTATGACCGATGCACCGGGACAGCTGCTCCATATGGACACTGTTGGACCAGCTCGAGTGCAGTCAGCAGGAGGGAAGTGGTATGTTCTTGTCGTGGTCGATGACTTCTCGAGGTATTCTTGGGTGTTTTTCTTAGCCTCGAAGGATGAGACATTTTCACATTTCCGAGGTCTTTTCAGTAGGCTTTCTGTTGAGCTCCCGGGTGCCTTACGAGCGATCCGCAGTGACAATGGCACGGAGTTCAAGAATTCCTACTTCGAGAGTTTCTGTGGTGAGACAGGTGTAGAGCACCAGTTCTTTTCTCCGCACGTCCCTCAACAAAATGGCGTTGTGGAGAGGAAGAACCGTACCTTGGTCGAGATGGCCAGGACGATGCTTGATGAATACTCTACACCGCGGAAGTTTTGGGCTGAGGCTATAGCCACCGCGTGCCATGTCTCAAATCGAGTCTTTCTTAGGGCACACTTGTACCGCACTTCTTATGAGTTGAGATACGGGCGAAAGCCCAGCGTCTCTCATTTTCGTGTGTTTGGTTGCAAGTGCTTTATTTTGAAGTCCGGGAACCTAGACAAGTTCGAGTCACGTTCTTGTGATGGTATCTTTCTAGGTTACTCGCCTTCTTCGCGGGCTTATCGGGTTTGGAACTGCGAATCTAGTAAAATGGTAGAGACCTGTGAGGTGACCTTCGACGAGGCCAGTCCGGGGACTAGGCCCGATATCTCAGGTTCTTTAGAGCAGTCCGAGACCATCTTTGTGGATGATGAGGACGATGGAGACGATGATTGTTTACCTGATCCAGCTCCTCATCCTCCCCTTGAGATGCCTTCTTCCACGGCACCTCGAGGTGATCAGCCTTTGCCTACTGCTTCCTCCGGAGCTAGTGGCTCTGTTCCTACCTCGTCTGCACACGAGGTAGAGGCCACGTCTTCATCTCATCCAGGACCTCCCCGACATATCCAGAAAAGGCATCCTTCTGAGCAGATGATTGGAGACTTGTTCGAGCGTGTTACCCGCTCAAAATCTGGCTTATCTCAATTCTGTCTCCATTCTGCTTTCATTGCCTCATTTGAGCCCAAGGATGTTTCTCATGCTCTTTCCGATGAGTCTTGGGTCAATGCCATGCATGAGGAGTTAGAGAATTTCGAGAGAAACAAGGTCTGGTTGCTTGTCGAGCCCCCGCGAGGTCACAATATTATTGGGACTAAGTGGGTGTTCAAGAACAAGCAGAGCGAGGATGGAGTGGTTATTCGAAATAAGGCTAGACTGGTAGCTCAGGGGTTTTCCCAGGTTGAGGGTCTAGACTTTGAGGAGACCTTTGCCCCTGTAGCTCGACTTGAGGCCATTAGAATCCTGCTTGCCTTTGCAGCTTCTAAGGGTTTCAAGCTCTACCAGATGGACGTCAAGAGTGCCTTCCTTAATGGAGTCATTGAGGAAGAAGTTTACGTCAGACAGCCTCCAGGTTTCGAGAACCCCAAATACCCACACCATGTCTTCAAGCTTTCCAAAGCGTTGTATGGACTTAAGCAGGCCCCCAGAGCTTGGTATGAGAGGCTTAAGTCCTACTTGTTAAGTCATGGGTTTGAAATGGGTAGAGTAGACAAGACCTTGTTCATCCGCCGTCATGGAAATGACCTTCTACTCGTCCAGATCTATGTCGATGACATCATCTTTGGCGGCTCTTCCCGTACTCTGGTTTCACAGTTCTCGGATGTCATGAGCACCGAGTTTGAGATGAGTATGATGGGCGAGTTGACCTTTTTCCTTGGCTTCCAAATCAAGCAGACTCGGGAGGGTACATTTCTTCATCAGGGGAAATACACTCGTGACCTCCTGAGACGCTTCGACATGAGTGATGGTAAGCCTGTGTCGACTCCCATGGCTTCTACAGCCTATCTTGACCCAGATGAGGATGGCGAGCCAGTTGATCAAAAGGAGTATCGCAGCATGATTGGCTCCCTCTTGTACCTCACTGCCTCGAGACCAGACATACATTTTTCTGTGTGTCTGTGCGCTCGTTTTCAGGCTTCTCCTCGCGTTTCTCACCGCCAGGCAGTGAAGCGCATCTTTCGGTACCTGCGAGCTACCATTGACTATGGTATCTGGTACTCTTCATCATCCTGTCTTTCCTTGAGAGCTTTCTCGGATCCAGACTTCGCTGGCTGTAGGATAGATAGGAAGAGCACTTTTGGCACCTGCCAATTTATTGGCACTTCTCTTGTTTCCTGGTCTTCAAGGAAGCAATCCGGTGTTGCACAGTCCACCGCAGAGGCCGAGTACGTAGCTGCCGCCAGTTGCTGCAGCCAGGTGCTTTGGATGGCTTCGACCCTGCGAGACTTTGGGTTAGTTATCGACAGTGTTCCACTCTTTTGTGATAACACTTCTGCGATTAACATTGCTAAGAACCCAGTGCAGCACTCCCGGACCAAGCACATTGACATTCGCTTCCATTTCCTTAGAGACCATGTAGAGAAGGGCGATATAGTGCTCCAGTTTGTGGAGAGTGACCACCAGTTGGCTGACATCTTCACCAAGCCATTGGATAGTTCGAGGTTTTCAGCTCTGCGGGGAGAGCTTGGGGTGGTTTGTCCTTATGGACTGTAGTGAGGGGGAGCTTTGGGCTTTACTGCTTTACTATATTAATTATGCTCTTACTCCTTGTTGTTGCATTGCATTTTGGGTGCATTGGGATTAGTTCTCCTAGTATAGATTAGAGTGCTTCTCTTGTCTAGTTGCTTAGACTTCTGCTCTTATCTTGTGCTTCCAGGTTGCTTCTTATTAGCTGTTTCTTATCTCACTAGATTGAGCTCACTCACTTCTTGTAGGTTCTAGCGAGGGTCGGGCCACCCTCGGGTAGACAGGGTACGTGTTTGCTCTCTAGCGTGTGTTTTACGGTCAGCTAATAGTCCTGGAGTCATATGGGGTAGATGAGAGTCAGTCTGAGCCATAGTTGTCTCAATATCTTATCTATGCTTTAAGGACTACCCGTTTGGATTTTCTTTGCCAGCTTCTCGAATTTATTGATTTGGTTCAGGGGGAGTTCATTTGGGAGCTTCTGGAGCTTAATATTGACTTAACTCAACTAGAACTAAAAGTTGCATCTCATGTTGAGGGGGAGCTGGACTTTCTTGCATCTTCAGCATTCTAGCATTATAATCAATCTGCATTGAGCCTTGATTATTATCCTGTTATGACATGCTTCAATGCTTTACACCTTGCCATGTCTTGTGCTTAGCTTGCTAGATTTATCATGACTTCATATGTGTAGACTAGCTTTCTGCCATGATAAGTTAATTAAAATTGCTCAACTTAAATTAAAACTTGTCATGTTAGCACTCGAGATTAGTCTTGCTTGAGCTATCCCTTTATGATTCATGCCATGTCAAATAGGTTGAGTAGGGCGTTGAATCTATATTGAGCCTTAGCTTGAGCTGTTTTAGTCTCTTGATGATGCATGAGTTAGTACAATGTGTTAAAAAGCAAAAAGATCTCTTTTGTGCGAAAAAACTGATCTCACCAATTCCTCCCTATGAGACGGCTTGCCATTGCACTTGGCATGAACTTAGGGGAAGTTTTGGATGACCTAGACTATCTTCTTAAGCTGCTTGCTTGGAGTAGTCGCATAAGGCTTGAGGTCTAGCACATAAAACAAAAAAACTGGTTGTCAACAACCTTGAGTTTCAAAAGAAAATATATCGTTTATGCTCAATTTGCTAAGTTTCAAAAAGGATCAAGCACTTAATCAATGTTTCAATCTTGAGCATAGCACTCTATTTGGTCGCAATAGTAGCTTCCTTGTTCCGCTTAGCTTATTGACATGGCCTGCATCATCCTTGGATATCTCTAGTTAGACTTTGCTCATTGATGACATGACTTACTCTCAAAATCCATTACATTTCAGATTGTCATCTATGTGCTCTAGCTGGCTTATATATATGTTGTCATGATCTAGATAGCGTTTTATTGAGTTATGGCTTGGTGCATTACTTTATAGTCATTATGGATAATTCTCATGGCTCTAAATGCTTAAATAAACAAACTTCAGCCATTTCATCCATTGACATGTCATATTCTCTCTTTTGCATCTTGATACGTTTATTGCCAAAAGGGGGAGAATAGAGAAGAAAAAGACTGTCAGGAACATTTTAGAGCTTTGGAGATCAATTTGCTCTTTTAGTTGTTGCTCTAGTGTTCCTTCTGTCGACATGGTCATTAGCTCCATTTCATTCTTTGGACCATGTTGATTTCTTCAAACTCAAACTCTTCTTAATGTTTTTCTGGGTTTGTCAATATACTCATCAAGGGGGAGATTGAGAGACCATGTGGTCGTGATCCCGTGAGTGTGATGAGTAATTGACAAGGGTTTAGGTCAGTCGAGTTTGGTTTGGGTGGTTTGGACCATGTCGTTGCCTGGTGCAACGAGCTCGGTCGGTCTGGTCAAACCTGGTCATTTGGGCTTAGGATGTATATTCTAATGTTTCGACAGGTTTGGACTTCATCTGTGGTAAGTGTGATGGTATTTACGCTTTCATGTGTCGAGCGGTGCTATTTGACGTGTTTCTTGTCTGTGTGACTGCAGGACGTCGAGTTGGAGTCGTGGCGAGACACGGTGGACCGGACTAGGCGCAGGTGGCGCTGAGGTCAGAATGGTCGGGATGTGTTGAAGACGACGTGGACTCAAGGTGGTTGCGAGGCGTGCGAGGCAAGGAGCGCGGAAGCTTCCCGGAAGGTGCAGGAGGGGCGAATAGGGAAATTCGCAAGGCTGCACAAGCGGGAGCGGGCTCCGTTGGACGTAGCGGGCGTAACGGGGCGGAGACCCGTTAGCCAAGCGCTATAAAAGGAGAGGAGGGGCTGCATGCCCTCTTTGAGCACTTGTGAGGGAATTAGGGTTTCCTTTAGTCAAAATAGGCTTTAGTGGTTGTTTTGGCTTTAGGCTTTAGTAGTTGAGAGTGGGTGGAGAGGCAGAGGTGTGCTCCCTGTTGTCTCTACGATGGTTTCTAGGTGAGGTTGTGTGTTGTGTTCTTCCTTCTCAAGCATGTATGGTTGAGGGATTGAGAGGGAGTGGTTGAGGATTGAGTGGAGACTCATATAATCATTCCTCGTTCTAATGTACATGCGTATCGGGATTCCTCTGTATCCATCTTTGGTCATGAATGAAATCTGAAGTTTGGTTTATCTGTTCGTAGCCTCTGTTCTTCCTTTTTCCTATTTGCAAGATTTCTTGTCTTTTTGATTCTTGAGTTCTTTGTTGCTGGGGAGTGCCAAAATGGATTGCTATGACATGGGTGATGCTCAAAAGTCATTTGACTAGCTAAGTCCAAGAGCAAATCAAGTTTGATTTCAGGATTTCATTTTTGGCCTCCCTCTGTTCATAAACTCAGTTTCTAGGGTTTTGGTTTTTTCCTTGTTTCCCTCTTTGAGATGGCCTGAATCTTTGTGTGTAGAGTCCAGTGGCTATTGCTAACATATCTGCAAAGTCTTATGGCCAAAGGATCAAAGAATTGTTGGGAATTTGGTTTTTGAGGAAGATCTCTGTAAGTTTCAGTTTTTGGGATTTCTAGGGTTTGATGCAAATTTCTGTTTTCCTCTTGGAGATAGCTTGAAATTTGGTTTGTAGCCTCCAGTGGGTATTGCTAATATACTCCCAAAATTTCATGTCCAAATGATCATTGATGGAGGAGTAATTTGGCTTTTGGTGGTACTCCCTGTAACTCTCCAGGTCTTGATGAAAATCTGAAATACTTGTGTGTTGGAAGTTTCCCTTGTTGATTAATGCCTCTGCAATATTTGGAATAGCTCCATGGTATTTTGGGCTGAAATCAGATTACATGTTTCCTGCAAATGCACTTTTTCTATTCTTCAGTCAAGAGCATTTCAGTCCTGTGTACAGATTTGAGCCATTTTCAGTAAGTTTCGGTGACAGCCATTGAGTATTCACTACAGTGAATAGGGGTCTCGGCTAGCAGTGAAATTTCACCTGTGCTCACATGACTTTGGTCCCTATTTGCAGCAGCAAGGAAACTTCTCAGTTGGCTGAAATTTCAGTGCTTGTCTCCTCTCTTTTTGGGGGTTTCGGCTGCAGCTTTCAATATCCCTTTTGACAGCTTTTTGGTTGTGTCTTCTGTGACTTTGGCAGCTAATTAGTCACTGGTTTCCAGCACATTTTCAGCAGCAAAGCAGCAGTTTGACCTGCATCTTTTTGGGCTCTTCTTTGCCTTTTAATTGCAGCAGCTCCCTTTGGTTTTAGTTGGCTTTTTATTTCTCTTTTGCTTAGTGAATTTCAGCAGGAGATGCACCTTCTTGGCCAGCTATATTATCTCTCTCAATTAGCTATCTACTGTGATCTTCCATGAATTTCTTCTTTAGCTTTTCTACAGTCAAGTTGGAATTAGATCTTCAGGGAGCATATATTATCTTTTTTCCATAGCTTTTTATAGCGATCGGAGAACTGAGTTTTCGTGAATACTTTTAGGGGTGATTTTTAAAGACGACATTCACTCCCCTCTGTCGCCATTTCGGTCCTGCACCTTCCCATATAGCCTAACCAATCGGTAGCTTGGACTGGTGTACCCAACCCATCCAAGGTATCTAATCACAACGCCAACCACCCACGAAGGCCTATTCTTGCCTCTAATGCGACTAGAATGGCAGTAGGGCAACAACAGGTACGGCCGCAGCAGCGGTTGCCGGTGCTTGTTGGTGAAGTGCATGGACCTCTTCCACAAACTCTCAAGCAAGGCCAAAGACCTTGCTAGATTCTTAGCTATGGACTGTTCAGTACAAGCAACCTCATCGTTAGGCGCTTCCTTTGGCGGGTCTACCGATAAATTGTATGATCGCGCTTCCTTTGGTGGTACTATCGATTTTTCTGAAAAATGTTTATTTGATTCAAAATTTGTTGGTATCATTTTCCCTCAGCCATTCTTTTTGCTTCTCTAAGTCAAGTTGATCATTTTTATCCTTGCTAGCTACCCTCAAGCAATCTCTTGATTCCATATGCTATTTTGATCCTTTTGTGATATTTTTATCATAAAATGGCATTCTCTCTAAGAGTGGTAGACTTTTGATCATCTTGACCACTCATGAGTTTTATCCTTGCTTTTACAAGTGATATAATCTTTTCTCTCAAGTGATATCTTCCCACAAGTGTTATCCCCTACAAGTATTATTAAGTGGAAATCATGGAAGATGAAGTATCAAATTTGACCTTGTGAGATGCAAGTTGGTCATATAAGTGGCATTAAGTTTTACAAATGAATTTAATCATGCTTGATATCATCTTAGTTCATGAGTGGTATCAAGTCTCTACAATTGAAATTAATTATACTTGGTATCATTTATGATTACAAGTGGTATTTATTTTTTTCTTTTTTCACAAGTGGCCTCTAGTGTCATCATAAGTAGTTTAAATATCAAAGTGGTGTATGCTTTTAATGGAAAAGATAAAAGAATCACGAAAGATTAAAAAACACCTATTATGGATAAAGGGCTTACAAGTGGTACCAATTATGAACAAAAGGTTTACAAATGGTATCATTGATTCTTAGTGCTAGATGACATAAGGAGAGAAAGATTAAACAAAATAAAAGAAATATGAAAAGAAATAAAACAAGAAGAGAAGGATCCTTTGTGTGTCAAAGGAAAAGATAAATGCCAAGTAGAACCTTTGTGTAAGGAAAAAAAAATTTCTTTGTGAAAAACCTATTAAGTATTTTAGGCTTACTTAAATAAAAGGGGTATAGTATTAATATTGGGAAAACTATTTTACCTATTTGCCCAAAACTATTTTATGGGTTTTGTGAATAAATGTGTTTCATTCTCCTGTGCTCAACATCATGCAAAACTTAGAAATCTAGTATCATATTTTGAGTAGTTTTGTGATTTTTTTGTATCTTTAATTGTGCTCATGATTTGAGGAAGTTACAATTATGACTTTTAATCCTCTATTATTGATCTATACTGATAAATTTTCTCAGATTTGTTGGTCATTTATAAGTCAGTTTTTTAGTTAGCTTTTAAAGCTCAATTGGAATGAGAAATATGAGAAATCTGAAACTTCAAATTGGAGTGTGCTTCAAATATCAAAAGGGGAGGAGAACCTCAATGTGAAACTTTAAAAGCCTTTAAGGAGCTATCAAGAGTAAGATTATTTGAATGTGTTTTAAATATCTTTTCTTTTAGTTACCTCAAATCCGCATTTGGTCATACGTACTTATTTTCATTATCTTCATGACCAAACTTTATAATGGTTTAATTGTCAAGCTCATATGTTTTCAAGACTCCATTTGGCCTTAACCCTCTTCCTTACTTTTTGGTGATCAATACCAAAAGGAAGAGAATTATGTATAATAACATTGATAAAATGATAAAACACCAAAAGGAGGAGAAAGGGGAAGAATTATGTAGAATAGTGTAAAATGCCAAAAGGGGGAGAAGGCATTGTTAAAATGATAAAATGCCCAAAAGGGGGAGAATGCATGTTAAAATTGCCAAAAATGGGAAATTCTTTATGCTTATGCTTTCTTTTTAGTTTAATTCCCCATCATATGTTTATGTTCATCTAAATGCTATTATTGTTAATGGATTTATCATTCATCACCAAAAAGGAGGAGATTGTAAGTTCAATCTCTATTAAGTTGTTTTTGATGATAATGACAAATACAATTGCGAGACTAACTTGCTTATCAAATATAATATTGCCTAGTCTCATTGTGGATGTAATAAATAACAAATAGTTTTGGATATAATGATATACGCAATTGTGAGACTAACATGCTTATTGAGTATGATATTACTTAGTCGCATTTGGATGAAGAAGTAAAATTCATAGAGGTATGCATTCTACATCATATTCTTATTTCTCAATGCATTCTTCGAATCCAAAATATAGATAGAACTCCATAAATAGTCAAAGTGGAATACGTGCATATGCTTCCATTATACATTTTTGTATGCACATATGTAGGGGGAGTTCACTCTATATTTTGTGGTTTTCATTAATATTGATCCATGTTCCTTCTTTACCACATATTAAGGATCTTTACTTTGAGACATATCCTCTGAGTATATATAATTTGTATAGTTCATATATACTCATAATCGGGTTGTCATCTAGTCTCCCATTATGTGTTAATGGTTGAATGATTAATGACAATCGGATGAGTAAGCTTTACTTTGAAAGATTATTCTAGAGTATACAATTACTGTATACATGTTGTATATTTCCATATCAATATTTATCTCACTATTTGTTGAGATTGTTATGAATTACCAAAAAAGGAAGATTGTTAAATCTATTCCCTCCATTATGAGTTTATGGTGAAGTTTTGGTAATTGAAAGCAATTGATTTGTGGACTAATATTTTTTTATGAGTTGGACGAATAGGCTAGGTTCCATAAATAAAGATGACTTGGGATGACTTCATGTGTTGAACATCATCAAGTCAAGATAAGGATGTATCATGAGTTGATGTATATCCAAGAGGAGATGATCATGAGTTGATCATCAAATCAAGTGAAGTCCCATCATATGTTGATGGAATTCAAGTAAAGAGTGCACCATGGGTTGATGCATATCAAGACAATGATCTAAGATAGATGTATCACTAGCTAGCGCTAAGAATGTGTTTCTAGTCTTTTACCGGTCTTGTTATTTGGTTAGAAGACCGGATTACTAGTATAGGTTACCGCACTATTAGAAGGAGTCATATCTAATAACTTGAGTCTTATCATGTGTTGATAGCTCAACCTCACTTGCTCTAGCTCTCCGTAGCATGATGTCTATATTTGTGAATATGTTTTGCAAATAATTGTGGCTCATGTGTTGAATCCTTGTAACATGGGACTATACATTGCAAATGTATTTTGCAAGTGTTTAAAGTCTATGTTTCCTATTCTTTGTGGTGTGAGGTTTATATTTGCAAATATGTTTTGCAAATGGTTGAAGCTCGTATTTAATCCTTGTGGCATAATTCCAAAAGTGTGCAATGTGTTTTGCAACTTGTTGGGAGTTATATTTGATTCTTGTGTGCATGATACTATAATTTATAAATGTGTTTTGTAAAATCTATTGAAGTATATGCACTTCTCAGGACAATCGGAACTACCGACATGTGTTGCGCGGTACTACTGCTAGTCGGAACTACCGGTGTTATAATAATGGAACTACCGCGTTCGTTGTGGTTGGAAGAACTGTGTGGTTGAGAACCAATGTGGTCGAACCAGCGTGGTTGAACCAATGTGGTCGAAGATCAGTGTGGTCGAACCAACATGGTCAAGTCGACGTAATCGAACCAACGAGGTCGAAGATTGACGTGGTTGATGATCGGGGTGATCGAAAATCAACGTGGTCGAACCAATGATGTTGAAAATTGACATGGTCGATGATCTATGTGATTGAAGATCAACGTGGTCGAAGATCGACGTGATCGAACCAACATGGTCGAAACCAATGTGGTCGAACCAGCATGGTCAGAACCGACATGTTCGAGATCTATGTGATCGAAACCAGCATTATCGAACCGATGTAATCGAAACCAACATAGTTGGAACCAACGTGGTCGAGATCTGTGTGATCGAAACTAGCATGGTCAAAGCAACGTGGTCGAGATCTATGTGATCGAAACCAGCGTGGTTGAAACTGACGTGGTCGGAGACCAGCGTAGTCGGAGACCTATGTGGTTGAACCAGACAACGTGGTTAGAGACCAGCATAGTCGGTGTTAGAACTAATATTGTTGTGTTGTTGTTAGTGTGGTTGGTGTCGAGTACTCGATGTATTCGAATACTAAGATGTCGTGTCGAGGTACTCGTGTGTTGAGTACTGAGAAGTCATATGTGAGTACTTGTGTGTTGAGTATTGTGTAGTCGTATCGAGTGCTCGGTATGTTCGAGTACTCTGTAGTCGTGTGTTGAGTACAAGTCGAATACCTAGAGTCGGAGAGCAATCGGAGACCCGTCGTAGCAGTTGTAGTTGTAAATTGAGCTGTGCAGTAGTCGTAGCTACAGTAGTTGTAACTACAGTGGTCGTAGCTATAATAGCCGTAGCTATAGTGATCTTAGCTACATAGTGGTCGATGGTTGGTAGTCATAACCTACAGTATCTCAGTCGTGCTTGAAGACCGGTAGTACCATCTATGTGTGCGGTACTACCGGAGATGCTGGTTGACAAGCCGTGGTCGATGAAGCCGTGGTTAAAGATGTGGTCGACAAGCCGTGGTCGGTGAAGCAGTCGAAAGCACTATGGTTGAAGCAACTGTGGTCGTGAGGCGTGGAGATCATGTCGGAAGACTAGGGCAATTCATTAGCATGTGTACATGTAATATGTGAGTATAAATAGAAGAGAAAATGGAAAAGCAGAGAGCAGATTGACGTAGCACAAACTCTTGCATGCCTTCAGTTGATTAGAGCTGTTTATGTGAGTTTCGACCACTGAGTGTGTGTACTTTCTGTCCATAGGCCAACAATTGGAGACCTGTGTGGTTGAATCGGACAACGTGGTCGGAGACCAGCGTGGTTGGAGATTAGAGTGGTCCAATCGGTTCTATGTGAGTGGTCCGAATAGTGAGCCGTACTTCCAGCTCTGTGTGAGCATCACTTCCGAATTGCAGAATGACCAACTTGTGTAGCGGTATGTTTTTTCCAGAGAGATACATTCATGGAGTTTTCTTGTCCCTGGTGATGACGGTAGTTCTGCATGAGTGGGGCGGTACTACCGCAAAATGTTAGTACCAGACTTTAGCCGATGGAACTACCGGATTCACTGGTAATGACTAGTTTTTTGACCGTTGCTGAGAGGAGCAGAAGTAATGATCTTAAGCCTATGACGGCACTTCTGAAAATCCTGTTTTCTCAGGAGTTTTGCTTCCAATAGTTAGTTTTTGTGGTGTGGGTATATACCCCATTGTGGCCGGTTGGAGTAATGCTTGCTGGACTCTATTTCATTTCTTTGAGCTAGTTGAGGTTCTTCTCTCATTGTGCATGTGTTGCACCTTGTGAGTAAGGAGGAAGGCTCTAGATTATATGTGTTGCATCTAGAGGTGGATTTAGTATTCACTCGAGCATGTCCATCAATTGCACGTGGTGAGTCAAGCAAGGGGCTTGACTTATTACTCTTGGAGGTTGCCGCCTCCTAGATTACGTTGGAGGCGTCATGCACGGTGATCTTCTCAAAAAAGATTGTGAGAAGATCCAGCGAAGTGTGAAGGTTGGCGCTCACCTACTCGGAGCGGAAAAGATTTACCACTAGTGGATTTGAGGTGGAAGGTTTAATTCGTGGAGCCGGTCCAATTCATTTGGGTTTACCTCAACATGGATTAGGGGAGACCGGTAAATCTCTGAACACCACGGTAAAAAAGAACCGTGTCTTTGTGGTTTGTTTTCTTGTACTCAATTTATACTCAAGCAATTTTCATTTATAGAATTAATTTAATTGTTTGTTATCCTTGGATTGCAAACCTTGACATAGTCTTAATTTATTGGTGCACTTAGGTGAATTTATTGATTTAGGCTTTATTTGTGTTAAACCAAATTGAGTTAAACTTCCATACTATATACTTGGTGTTAGCCAAATAGAAATAATTGATAATTGAAGAAAGATTTTTTAATCCACCTATTCACCTCCTCTAGTCGGTCTTCTCAATCTTACAGCGGTCACAGCTCTCGCTGACTGGGAGATTGGCGCCATGCATCCTGCTGCTGGCACCATCATCTCCCGTGGGTCCCAGCTCCCTCACACCTCTCCCACAGCTAGGGTTTTGGTGATGCGGCCTCGTCGGCCACCTGCTGCCCGTTGGCTGCTCGTGGCTATGCCCTAGTTTCCCCCTCGATTTAGATGGTCTTGGCTCTGCGTCCTTGGTTCTGGCCCTCCAGCGCTTCGGTCATGGCCACCTTGGTGCATCGCTGGCTCTTATTACCGACACTCAAACTCGGCTCGACCATGACCGAGCCCCATGGCCTCGGTCCTCCCATGACTCGCTATGGCTTCACCGGCTCACCACTACCTGGATCGGACCTCTCATCCTCCCTTTACTACATGCATTTTGTTCTAGCTTCTATTTTTTCTTACTCTTATTCTAATTACGCGTGACTGGGGGAGCTTTGCGGTTTTGGCCGTGGCATCAAAACTTGGGGGATAACCTGCACCGGGGAGCATGTCGCCTCTCTGAGGGCGCATTGTAGTTTCTCCGCGAGCTTGCCGCTGTGCGTTGCGATCGGGTTATGTCGTGCTATGGACAACAAAAAAAGGGCTGGGGGAAACCCTTACATGGCTTTGAGTTGGGTGGGTATGAGAAGGCGATGACGATTGCCGTAGTGGCGATGGCACTCTCCACGTGTTTTTGTTGGCCCTTCTCGCCCCCTCCTCGTCCCGGTCTAGTTCGGCGTGGTTCCAGTGGTCCTAGGTGGCTTAGTTGTTGCGGCCTCCATCTTCATGCCATCGGTCTTCCCTAACTCTCTGTGGCCTCCTCTCCTCCTTGCTCTACTGTTCCTCGCTATCTTCTTGTGGTGGTCATGGACTCAGTGTGTTCGGCTGGTTCTCTATTGGTAGCTAAGCAAGGCGATGGCTTTGGCTTGAGCTCTTGGCTGAGGAAGGAAATGAGAAGGATGGACTGAGGATCTATGGTTGAGTTGCTTATGAATGGGGAGCTCTCAGCTGGCTTCACTCTCTCCTAACTGTGCCTTATTGAGTCTGCCCTTACCTTATCTTCATGCCTCTCTCAGTTGGATATTTACTTATGGACTAGTGGTCCATAGGGGCTTCTTGGCACTGTGCTTTGAGATTTTTTTACGGTGGAATGTAAGTCGGTAAAAACATAGGTGTTGAATATTTCTACTACTGAATGATGATGCCTACATATGCGAGAGGCGCCGATCGGTCCCGGATTGTTTAGGAACCTCAATGAGCAATATTCTATTCGATATTCTAAAGCCAAAGATTTCTAAGGATAAAATCTTTTATTCTCCCTTATATTGCTTTCCATTCTTCACTTTCCGTCCCTTTTTCTTTCTAATGGCGTTACAGTTTAGTCTTTGATTTCCTGAAGTTAATTTGCTCGGCAGCTTCCCCTTTTAATGAGTCAACATCCATGCCTTGTCAAACAATACCTAAACCCACACCTCGCCAATCATATCAGATCCGTTTCCGCAATGCGGAGCTAACTTATTAAATTTTGGGAGTCCATTGTTAAGTGATTAAGTCTAATCAATCAGAGAGGGCTTGTTTTGCTAGTATGTTCACCTGTACTTTTCGTCATTCATTTAAGCTAATTACTCCATTGCAAGAATGCTTGTCAACTCACGGCAGTGTGAGCTGCATGCTGGATACTGACATAGTGACATTTGATTGATGTACATGTTGGATTGAGGCTCCTTGATATATAATTTTAGGAATGTCTATACAACATTCGATTATTTTTGAGGATGAAAGCAGATTGATCTGGGGCGTTAGATCTCTATCCAACGGATCCACTCATACAAGCCCCCCTCCAAAAAAATGATCTAGAGCGTTGGATCTCCATCTAACGGCTCAAAATTTGACTGTTTTTGTTCTCAAAAATAGTCGACTGTTGTATAGACACTCCCTATAATTTTTAGGTCGTGCTCTAACAACTTCTATTCCTGTATTTTGATTTCTCATTTCTATCCTTTTTAATTTTATCTTTTTTGTTTTTCTTTTTTTCTCTTATTTTTTATATGTTTGTGATGATATAATTTTTTAAAATTTAATTATATTGAAAAAGCTAATAACAGTTACAGTATATTTTTAATCGCTATAATATAAAAAAAACCAAAAACTTGAGCTTATAAACCCAAATAAGTACTATCAAAATATCTCCATACATAGGTATTAATTAGACAGCACCTCAAAGCACCACTGCAATGTATACAGCAAATCCAAAACTTCTCCATTGTTCCTCAAAGTTGCCCCTTAACTTTATAATACTGGATCCAATATTATGCTTCGACTGATGTATTTTACTCGACACTATGTACAGTGGTGAAAACAAGGCTTAATTAGCATATTTGTTAAATAGAAAGAGAACTCCATTATTGTGTGATTCCACATCAGATGCTCACAAAGAATCATATAAATTTGGTCCGTAAGTGTTATCCTACCATGATCCCTTGTCAGCTTATCAGCATTTCACCAACAACAAAGAATACAGCCTTTTTAAGGGTGAAGAGGAGCTGGAATTAGAACAGACGTCGCTTTCATTTTTACACTCGGAAGATGAAAGTACTTGACTACTTTATGCTGTGCCTATTATTTTCAGCCCTCACCTACTATTTTTCTGTCAATGACTGACAAAAAAAAGGTGCCCAAGACATTACAAAAGAGAATGTATACGATTGGATTAGGTGATGCATGAACCAAGCTACTAGCAGAAAGAAAACTATATCTATTCCCATCCCATAATAATCTTCAAATAGCAATTTTGGATGCATGCTTAAAAGTTGGTACATTAGTTGAAATCTCACGCATAATTTGAAGTAGTTCGTTTAGCTAGCTTCTATCAATTTTAGAACTAAGTGGTGCTGGTCAGATTACATTAGTAGTTTCTTGATTAGTTCAGTTGTTGAGTACAGTTTCTAGAACGGTATTGCTAAGAAAGAGGCACTTGATTTTCTCTCCCACCTTAGGCGATTTTGTACGCATCGGATGCCATCAAGATTCGTGCTCAGGATGGCAACAGCGGCATCTTCGGCGAGCTTTGCTGCCACCGGAGTTAGGGTTTAGGGTTCAACGGGGCCCCAACCTTAGATTTGGGGGGGGGGGGGGGTGCTGCCCAGTGGTGTGTGGTGGAGGTGGTGGTGCGGCATGGCTTGGTGGCCGGTGGCGGGTGGTGGAGGTGGTGGTGCGGCAAGGCTTAGTGGCCGGTGGTGGGCGGGGTCAGCGGCAGGGCGAGGACAACACGGGTGGCGAGTTAGGGTTTGGCATAGGGTGGTAGGGGTAGAGGATCTCGCGGTAGTGAATCACCACAGACGGGGAAGAAGGGTGGAGTCAACGGTGGAGAAGTCGGCAAGGGGTGCGGTGGCTGTGGAAGAGGCAGGTGGTGCCGGCAGCTGCTATGGGAGGTGGAAGCGATGATGGAGGCGGGAGGTGGCGTGTGGGGTGGGGTGGTGTCGGCTATCTGGGGAGAGACGAGGAGGAAGGAGGAAGGGAGGATGGGTTAGCTATTAGGGTTTACACGAATCTAAAAGCAAGCACCTGTACCTATGATAGATGATTGGAGATAATGTACCTTCCACATTTAAAAAGCTTTACGTATTTGTTTGAGTTGAGATATCAGCTGATGTACTGGTAATTATCTTTCTGCTCATCTGCACTTGTATTATTGTAACACCCCTGTTTCTGGGAACAAGGCCATCGTTGCCTTCCGTAATAGGCTAGGAGTTCAGTTACAGATATAAGGAGTATCGTGCCTACTTACGAATATTTAAACAGTGTTAATTTAATTAAAATAAGACCTAATAGCCAATTTTAATAACTTTTACGGGCGTTCAAGCCCAAAACTTAACTTACAATCAGAAAATTCAAAGAAAACTCCCATAGGAACGTTTGAGTGCGGTCGTAACCCTATCACGTAAAGCTTAAGGTCTCCTTTCTTCTTCTGGTATCTGTTATGGTGGCAATATAGCAAGATTGAGTACAACCATCAGTACTCAACAAGTCCCTATAGCAGAATGCATTTATAGGGCTATCATCTATATGTAAGGTTAAATCAAAGGATGGTTTTTTGTTTCTTTTGCGTGAAGCCAGATTTTCAATATCACACCATAATTATTTTTCAAACATACGACTTATCTACTTTAACTAAAATAAATAAATAAATAAGTAAAATATCAATAAGTATTTTACTATGTAGGAGCAACTCTCCTCACAGGTATTTCACATGTCCGATCCATGGACCTCAGCCCATGTCCTTTACCATACTCCCATACCGATAACCATTTTGTGAAAACTACACACTATGGTATTTCAACACGTTGCTCATGACCGGGGCCACAATTATTCAAATAGATTATCAACACTCTGCAGATGTATACAACTTTACCAACAAGATATGATTATCTCATAATATCAGCCATTACACGTTTCCGTAGATGTGCGACTGAGTAATCATAACAAAACCTTTACAATGCTTGTTTTGGTATTTTCTCCTGCTTCGTAGTTATGCACCCTCAGCACTTAAGGGACTCTGTTATTAACTTATTGTGAGTGCACTCTCTCTCTTAGGGCAGAGACCTTTCGAGTCTCTTCCGGGCAGTGTCCCCTATAGGTTCACCCCCCAAACATATCCTTCCCCAGGCAATGACCCCATAGGTCACTCCAACTTGCGCAGAAGAATATATCGAAACAAAACAAATTAGTCAGCCAGGTTTGTCCCATACTAGACTTGTGGTTGTACGGTGGATGTAGAAATGAGTGTACACGGATTCGGTCCTTAATCGATTCAGGCGAGACAAACCCAACAATCCAGACCTCGAGCAGTGCCTACACCGGTCTCAAGTCAACCTCTCGTCTGTGTCTCCCATCATTTTATAAAAAATTCCCTGTTTCCGGCAGTTACCCATGTTACCACTACCATTATCATGTTTCGAATTTTAGTTGACAATGTTTGTATCGTATTTACTATTATCTCTAAAGCATGTCTAAGCACAGACATTATTTAGCAATATTACTATTGTGATGATCCTATGGCAACAAGAATAAGGTAATATCAAATGGGAAGATAAGAGGTTTCAGTGTATGGTGTAGCTAGGCAATCTATAAACATAATAAAGGCAAGCATGCATTTGTATTTGAAATCAAAATACAACATTTAAAAATTAGGTTCAACAAGATCAATGTAAGGACTTGCATCCTTTTCTGATATCTTCAATTGCTCTTGTAGTTCTTCGGTTTTGCTTCAATTGCTCTTGTAGTTCTTCGGTTGACCTACTCGCTGAGTCTGAATACTAACGTGGGAAATGAATACAAATGAGTTCCTCCTTTGCGAAATGCAATCTGGGAACAAAATGTAATAAAGTAACGAAAAGATATAAAGAAAATAGGTTCGGTGGTCAGGATTTAGGTGGTGCTTAATTTGGTTGAACGGAGTAGGGATTGAGCTAGT